>NADL03000632.1:0-156830 GCA_002205965.3 Kappaphycus alvarezii | reverse complement strand
GCTCAGGGGCTAACCATTCCTCGAAGGACTCCCCGCTCTCCTCCTCGACCTTCTCAGCCTCTCCCGGACTTACCTCCCTCGCTTCTTCTTCTATGAAGAGGCGGCGCACGAACTCGATGATTTGCTTCTTTGTTTGCCGCCGGATGTAGTCGTCGGCATCGGTTGGCCCGTAGGCGGCGAGACGAAGGCCATTGATGGAACGGGAAGGGCGGTTTTTGGAAATAGGGACAGAGGGGCGAAGGTTGCTCATTGTGATAGACGTTGGGGAACGGAGGCAATGTAGGGTGTTTTGGGTGTGTGGGGGGAGAGGGGTGATGAGTAAAATGATCGGGGGCATTTGGAACTTAGAATAAAGGGGTTTAAATAGGCTCCCGGGGCAGGTTCTATAGATTAGGAATAGGTAAAATAAATCTGCAAGGGATTTTGCAATAGTGCATTTGCGCCCTTCTTCTCAAAAAAAGGCGAATTTGGAGGAGGAGGTAAGCTAAAAGGGAAAAGGGACTTGATTCGGGGTCGATTCAGAGGGTTAAATACAGTATAAAAATATCTAGATAAAATGGAAGTAAATTTGGAAATGACGGTTGGAGAAGTTAGGGGCGGGATCGTTGTAGGTTGCTGGATTACACGAGGGGAGGACCATTTCCTGTATTACGTGAAGGGAGGACCATTTTTTTGTATTACACGCCCCCTTTCTCAAGGCGAACGTCCCGGGTCGTCACTGCTCTTCTTCTGCTTCCGTTAGTGTTCGCTGTCTTATTGATAAATGTATGGTCTCTCAAACGGGTACGGATGCAACTGATTACCAATATGATGCTCTAAAAAGTAGGTTCGCATTACTGGTACCTCACTTTGTAGCATAGCCTCATATATTGGTTTGATCACATCGAGGTGGGGTTGAATACATTCTTCTTCCGTGACTCTTCCGAATCTTCCAAGAGTGAAAAAATATATGTGATATGCAAACTCTTCTGGAAGATGCCGGAGGAATGGATGTCGATAAGAAAAGAAGACGCGCATCATCAAGAACGAATCTTCGTAAGATAAGTGCGGTCCATGTAGCGCCCTAAAACATAAACAGATGCTTATCATGAAATAAGAAATGACCTGCGCATCGTTCGCATCCTCGGAGATATTGCGCAGCCAAAAAGATAATCTTCTTCTTCCGACTGTATGCTGTGCATGGTTGTGAAGGAGCTAGAGATGAAGTTGTGGTGGACGGTCCCGATGAATGGCCGCGACCAGCTCCTGACGTACTGGGACCTGCACGAGGTCCTCTCGGGGGACGACCGGAACCTCTTCTGGGCGGGTTGTTGTCTCCTGAAGGTCCTCCTCTGGTCATCATCACTGCTTCAGGAGGATCCTCGCCGCCTCCAACGTTCCCAATTTGTGGCGGAGAAACGTAAGGTTCCCATAGAGGATACGGGACCAGCCTGTATTCCATATCCGGGGGTAAGGCGTAACCTCTCAGTCGCACGTCTTGGTTGTTCTTGAGAAATACGTAAATTGGACGGATAATATTCAGATACGTTTGCGACAAGTCTCCAGCAGCTACCATTCCATATCTTCCTATAGAGTAATGATATATTACCTCCACAAACTCTGGGACCTGCTTCCGTGAACCTTCGTTTTGGAATGAAAATAGAACTTTATTAATAGTCGGAAATCTCTTCAGGTAGCAATGTCCGTTCAACGTACGAAAAACATAGGCATATATTAATGTAGAAATGGATGATTACGTGGAGTTCGTAGTAGTCCCGCGTAAACCGAGATGATCCATTCCCAGGCCCTTTTCCTCCCATAGGAATCATTCTATAGTTAAAGATGAGTATGCCCGTGGTTGCGCATAGTCCTGTGTGAGAAGGAATTCTTCAGGCCTCTGATGGTAAGGACCAGACGACGTGCATGGATGGCCCTCCTTGATCTCTTCCCTGAGCTTGAACAGAGCTGATAGTGCGGTGTCTCTTTCCGTGACGATGCAAGGGTTCTAGTACTTGGTTTGGAAGGCCGGCCACTTCACAGCCTGCTGCATTGCTTTTCCATGTACTACAAGTACTTTAGAGCCAACTGAAAAGGTTCTGACTGCAGGTTCTGCATCCTTATTTCTTGTCTTTGTTAGCGCGCGGTGTGATCTCCAGCCTTCGGTGGCCAGTAGTTCAACTTCCCTACTCTTCATCGATAATATTTTGTTTCCATGCTCTCTGTAACATTCTAGGAGCCCTTCCGTACATTAGCTCGAATGTGTGAGCTCCATTTCTTCCTCTTCTTCGACGATAGCCGTATAACACTTTTGGTAAGGCATCTTCCCACTGGATTTCAATTCTCCACATAGTTTTCGATATTGCTCGTTTGATGGTTCCAACCATCCTCTCGCTTCTCCCGTTGGACATAGGAGCGTATGCGAGAACGGTCTTCAGCTGAATCCCTTTCTCTTCCAAAAAACGAAGCAGTGAAGTCGCAGTAAAACAAAGGGCGTTATCCGAGATGATCCTTTTTGGAAGACCAAACGGTTCAATTATTTTTTTCGATGAATCTCAGTACCACCTCAGCATTTGCCTCCTCGACTGCAACTGCTATTGGCCATCCAGTAAGATGTTCCACCCTATAAGGAGATATTTGTTTCCGGAAGAATTTTCCTTGAACGGAGCCCGCGAAGTCAATTGAGAAGGTTTCAAAGAGACCGGAAACTGGAAAACTTAGAGTGGTCTTATACTTCCGTATTGGAGTGAATTTTTGGCAGTTGTCGCAGCTTTTCACGAAATCATAGACGTCCTTATGGATACCGGGCCACCAGAATCTCTCAGTTACGAATTTTTTGGTTGTTTCGAGATCCCAATGCCCTAGCTCATCATGGAAAGTCCTCAAGATCTTCATTCTTTCTTTCAAAGGGCCACTAGTCGGGGACCGGCTTTAGTGTGCCGGAAGAGTTTCCCATTCCACAATGTAAAAGCCTTTTGATTCCTGCGTACCCAATTTCGTTGTTCAAGATCAACCTTTCTCATTTCTAGTCCATCGAGGAATTTGATCAGTCCGTGAATATTAGCTTCGTACTTTATCGTTCGGCAACTGCAACTCGGCGACTCCGACGATGTCCTCCGAAGCTTTTTCATTTGGAATCAGTGCGTCCCTCAAGCGGGATAGGTAATCGGCAGGCTGATTATTGCGTCCGGTCTATACACAATTTCAAACCGATATTCTGCGAAAATGTCGAGCCATCGGGCCAAGCGGTGATGTACATCCTTCTTTTGGAATGCTGTTTTAAGTGCCTGGTGATCAGTTATCAAGACAAATTTCTCGAGTGATAAAAGGTATTACGCGAAACTTTTTCAGCGCGAAGACGACAGCTAGCGCTTCTTTCTCGCAGACTGAGTATCCTTTCCGCATCATTCAGAGTTCGGCTTGCGAATTGAACAGGGTGTAGTCTTCCGTTTTCATCTTTTTGGGACAAAACGGCACCCAAAGACCGTTCTGAGGCATCTGTCTCCACAACTAATGGTCTCTTGAAATCTGGGTACATGAGAACTGGGGACACATAGCTTATCTTTAAGCTCCTGAAATGCAGTTTCCTTTCCTTGTTCCAGTAAATTTTTCCGTTCTTCGTAGTGCTGGCATGTAACGGTGCTGCAGTCTTGGCGAAATCTTTGATAAATCTTCTGTAATATGAGGCCAGTCCTAAGAAGCTTCGGACCTCCGTCTTTGAAGCGGGCCTTGGTGCCAACTTGATTTTTCGTTTTCTCTGGATCCACTCTAATTCCCTCTTGGTCGACGATATGACCGAGTAATTGGATAGAAGTTTTCGCAAAGAAGCATTTGCTCAACTTAATTTTCAAGCTATACTCCGATATCCTCTCCACAACTGTCTTGACGTGCGAGATGTGCTGATCCAATGTTTCTGAGAATATGACGACATCATCGATATAGACTCTTGCGAATGGAAGTCCTTTCAAAACCTCGTTCATCATTCTTTGGAATGTAGCTTGTGCATTCATGAGACCAAAAGGCATCACTTCGAACCTGAACGTTCCGGCTTTGCTGGTAAAGGTTGTTTTTTCCTTACATTTTTCATCCAATGGAATCTGCCAATAGCCAGTGTAAAGGTCAATTGAGGTGAAATATCTCCCGTCCTTCAGGTCCTCGAGGATCTCCTCCATGTTCGGAATCGGAAATCGATCTGGTATCATTCTCTGGTTCAGTTGTCGGTAATCGACGCAAAAACGCAGCTTTCCATCCTTCTTTGGTGCGACCACAACTGGAAACGACCATGGGGATGAAACTGGTCGAATAATATCATTTTTCAGCATACTTGTAACATTTTCTGAGATAAATTGGTCATATTTTGGCGGTTGACGTCTAGGCTTGTGGTAAATCGGTTGAGTGTCGGTAAGTTCGAACGAGTGAGTAACCGGTACACTTGCTTGTCTTAAATCTGAAACGCTCCATGCAATTACTTTGGAAGATGTTAACATGTCGGATATTTTCAGTGAGGCGGGGGCGGGAAGGTGCTGCACTTTTCCTTGGATTTCTGCCATTTGGCGCCCTTTTTCTTCTTGATTTTCAACCTCAATATTTTGAAGGACCTCTTCCGTCGTGCTCACATCTTCATATATGGAATTCGACGTATTCTTATTTTCTTTGCAAAGGTAATCTTCTTTCATGTCCGAATTCTGTCCTTTGATTCGATATCATCGCAAAAAGAAACACATTCGGGTTTCAAACTTATCCTAGAATCCCAGTCGTCATCTGTTTCAAACCCGGAATCATAATCGTCCCATGCCATGTTCATTAACCCCCGAGGGTACCCTTTTTCACTTCCGAAAGTGTTAGTTGGTTCCGAATCTTCGCTGTCATAGCTAGAAGTGAAATCTTCACTTGTTTCTTTTAAATCTTCAGGATGCGTGCTTTGTTGAAATCCAGGGGCATCTTCACGGTTCTGCCGTCAATATTAACTGAAACGATTTGGTTGCCCAAGTCAATGCATGTTCCTAGTCTTTCCATTGTGGGGCAGCCAATGATTGCATCGAAAGGGAGATCCGGCATGACAAGAAAGTCTACATCAACTTTAGAGTCCCCAAAGAACACGGAAACCTTGTCAACAGTGCCCATGCATTTTGAGACGGTTCCATCCGCTACAGTTATTTTTCGAGTCGTTGGAGTAATTTCGAGACCTAGATCTGTCACCAAAGTTTCTGAAATGAGGTTTGGAACAGCACCCGAATCGAAGAGAGCTTGGGTTTTCATACCCAATACTTTGACTGGTACCAGCTTAAGACGTCTTGGTGCTGTCGAGGCCGATTGAAGAAACAGTTTCTTACCCTTAGCGGACTTATTAGACCTGATAATTTTTTTGAGTTCTTTTCTCGCATCCTCTGCGTCGCCCCTCAAAAGTTGACCAAACGTTATCCCAGTTGGGGCCGATGCAAGCTCAGCCACCAAATTGTACCTCTTCACATACTCTAGTACGTCCTTAGAGATACTCTTAACTTTCTTACTCTTTTTCGTCTTCTTGGCCGGAGTGACTCCCACTCCTGGAACAACTTGATCAGACCTCTTGGTTCGAGGAGGTACAGGTGCTGGGATATGCTCCAGCATTCCATACTCTAGCCTAGGTTTCTTCGATAAAATGTTCCCTTCCCCCCCTTTTTGTCACATTGACTTGACTAATCTCTTCAGCGATGGATACGTTACCGGCATCCGTCAACCTTTATCCCTTCTATTTTGTAAGATTTTCACCTCTGGTCCTGACTCACTCCTCGCTTCCGATAAATTTGCTCTTCTGTTGTCTTTAGACCAGCAGTTACTTTCATGATGCCCATATCGACCGCACTTTGCACAACGAGTGTTTCTATGTGGATTATCAGGACACCTGTTTGCAAAGTGTCCAGGCTTGTGACAGTAAGAACAGACTTCTGCGGCCTTAGGGGCCCCAGACTGGTTCTTCTTAATGGTAAGAGTAAGGCTTTCCAACTGCGAGGTTATCATGTCAAGTCGATTATCGAATCGGGTTTCCAACCTTTCTTCCAAGTTTTTGACATCGCTCCTGACAGATTCTAATGCCGCTGCACTAGTAGCCGGCCTTTGATAATTCTTTTCAGGATGTACGATAGACATCGATGTGCGGGTTTCCCTCGGTACCTCACTCAGTGACTGAAACGTCTCCGAATTTTTGACAAATTCTACTATGGTACCCTTCAGTTCATCAAAAGTGTGAGGGCCCTTGATGAGGAGGAAATCGGAGAGCCGCTTATCCCCCATAGCCGCCTTACGCAGCATTCCGTACTTGGCTTGGGCGTTGAACCCAGCCTTTTCATAAAGATCACACAAGTACACCAATGAGCTTAAAATCGTCGAAGTTCAGCCGGGCCTCTATGGCGGTACGAATCATCTCATCTGGTTCTACCTCCTTAGCATACTCTTTCACAAGCCACTCACATACCTCACCGAAGTTACGCCCATTCCGTTAAGAGACCACCCGTCGATAAACTTGGACTTATATTTGTGCTTTGCGTCACCATGAAGATAGGCGAAGATACTTGCGGCCTTCTCTTCATCGCCCTTCTCTCGCATCACAACGTTGACATATGTGTAAAGAAACTCCTCAACGTCTTCAGTCTTGCCCCTGTGAACGTTATACGAGCAGCATTGAGATCCATGATTACCGAAAAGAAATCCCCCGAAGTGTTCCTTACTACTGCTCAACTCGAATACCTCGGGTGCAACCCCCTCCACAAGAGTACCAAATGATAGGGGTAAATCGGCGGGGGAGAGATCCTCAGAACCAATTACCCTGAGAAGGAGGTGTTGCGAGCGACAAAAGTGCTGCCGTGGTATTGTTGAACGAACAAAAGGGAGTGTATATAGAAGAGAGTTGAGGAAGCTACAAGCAAGTATAAAAGGGGCAGGGTCTACCACCGACGCTCTGCGACTAGCGTAAGAAAAAGTTTTCTTGGGTCTGAAGTTGACTCTCAACTTCCTACTACTCGGGACTTGGCTTGAAGTTGTCTGCCAACTTGCTTGACCTCTCCATGAGGAAGCAGTTTACTCAGCTTATATAGACTTTTGGCTACCCCTAAAGTCCGAACAAAACTACAGAAGATACCAAGAAATGCATAAAAATACTTTGTGTGGACAATATACTCTAAGCAAAAGATACTTAAGAAACTAACAATTAATTTGGTCCTCTTATTTCCCATTCTCTAAATCAGATCCAAACAACTCCTCTAAAATATCCATGCTGTCCAAGCAGTCCCCACAAATATCTGCGAATGGCTCACAACTCTCTATTTCCCCCTGGGAGATATCTAGACTACTAAAGATATCTCCATCCGGTTCCATCGTGGGCACAACTTGATCCATACTCTCTATTCCAGGCCCCACCAGTCCAACACTTTCCATGCCCCCTGTTCCCTCATCCTCCTCCTCCTCCTCCTCTTCCTCTTCCTCCTCATCCTCTTCTTCCTCCTCCTCATCCTCCTCATCCTCTTCTTCCTCCCCCTCATCCTTCTCATCCTCCTCCTCCTCATCTTCCTGAGCCTCGTACACTAGCTCAGGGGCTAACCATTCCTCGAAGGACTCCCCGCTCTCCTCCTCGACCTTCTCAGCCTCTCCCGGACTTACCTCCCTCGCTTCTTCTTCTACGAAGAGGCGGCGCACGAACTCGATGATTTGCTTCTTTGTTTGCCGCCGGATGTAGTCGTCGGCATCGGTTGGCCCGTAGGCGGCGAGACGAAGGCCATTGATGGAACGGGAAGGGCGGTTTTTGGAAATAGGGACAGAGGGGCGAAGGTTGCTCATTGTGATAGACGTTGGGGAACAGGAGGCAATGTAGGGTGTTTTGGGTGTGTGGGGGGAGAGGGGTGATGAGTAAAATGATCGCGGGCATTTGGAACTTAGAATAAAGGGGTTTAAATAGGCTCCCGGGGCAGGTTCTATAGATTAGGAATAGGTAAAATAAATCTGCAAGGGATTTTGCAATAGTGCATTTGCGCCCTTCTTCTCAAAAAAGGCGAATTTGGAGGAGGAGGTAAGCTAAAAGGGAAAAGGGACTTGATTCGGGGTCGATTCAGAGGGCTAAATACAGTATAAAAATATCTAGATAAAATGGAAGTAAATTTGGAAATGACGGTTGGAGAAGTTAGGGGCAGGATCGTTGTAGGTTGCTGGATTACACGAGGGGAGGACCATTTCCTGTATTACGTGAAGGGAGGACCATTTCCTCTATAACGTGAAGGGAGGACCATTTCCTATATAACGTGAAGGGAGTACCATTTTTTGTATTACACAAGCCATAGAAAGTACATTTTTAGGTCGGAGTAAGTACGATGCGACCTGTGAGTACATGAAAGCACAGTAATTGGTAGATGAAAAGGTAGGATAAATTAATACACGCCAACAGGGAGGCAGGAATCAATTCTATGCAAGGACAAATTACCCCACGAAATCCGTTCTTGCGGATATTGTTGATGCTTGTAGTACATTGTCAGAGGGTAAGGAGACAACTATATCCACCTGTAAATTGGGCAAATGCAGCCTTGGGTCCTCCTATTTCTCCTCCAACGGGATGTTGGGCCCATTGCGAAAGAATCTCGGCGAGGACACAACATCCTCCGGCAATACAGGCAGGGAGCATGGGAGCGATAATACAGAAGATACAAGATCCAGTTGCAAAGAGGGCGATCTATCCTTGCCTTTTCAATACGCCTACCAAATGTCCACTTAAACTATGTTCCGCGGAGGGGTGTCTAAATGCCGAAATTTGCATCGATGTCCTTACTGATTCGATAAAATGAAACTGCCGCAGGTGGTGCGTCTAATAAACCTTTCGGGAAGTCTACGAAAAATGAATAAATAGAACAGCCCCTGTTTTCGAGGACCCATAAGTTGACTACAGCCGCAAGGGAATTTGGAATTCAACCAATGTTGTTGTTTTCCTCACACTGACCCCTCTGGGTATACGGAAAAAATTTGTGAAAATTTCGCGCTAAAGGCTATTTCACTATTCGCAAGAGGAGTTATGCTGTGGGCCGAGCTTGAGGGTACCGATTTAGATCCGTAAATGGTGGAAAGAAAGAAGATGATATAACTGTAGAACTGTATATAAGATTGAGGAGAAAAATGTCGAAAGCATACTATCAAGTGATGGTGGAGATAGTATTTTTCAAAAGAAGCCAATTGAAAAGTTGGTGACAGACATGGGTTTGGAACACGACCAGGACCGGAGAAATGACGGTAAATGTTGAGAACCGCCTGGAGGGAGGAGTGGCCTCCCTAAAGGAGTTTGGTCCCCTTGAGCGAAGAGATATTGGTGATTTTGTTGAAACGGCGAGCGGAATAAGAAAGTAGTACGACAGATTTGCGAACGGTTCAGTTTAGCGAGAAGTCCTTGCCATGTTTCAATCACAAGGGCAGAGGAGGAGACATTCTTGGGAAATTTGTCCAAGCAGCATAAATTTGTGGCCTTTTTAGGTCCATTCATGATTAGGCAAAGGAAAATTCCGAAGACTCTACAGATAGAGAAGTAAGAGAAACGTGAAATTGTTCAGGTAACTGTTTTAATGAAGGGTTCCAAAATGACGAAAAGGGGTAGGCAGGTATGTGCTACTTTTGGGAATTGTTTCGAAGGAATTGGGTCTAGTTTTACACCTCTAGTTTTAAATGGTTCAAAGAGGTCGCTTTGGGTATTTGGTATCTAGAACGGCGGCTCCAAAGCAAGTGCGTGGGGATTGAAAGCAAATAGTGATGTGGAATACAGGGATGGGGCAAAAAGCTACACGCCAGTTATTTAAGATCTTAAAGTCGCGATTGGGTGGTAAGGAGTTCAGGAAAGGGTGCTTATATATATCATTGGAGGAATCAAAAGAAAAACAAACGATTTAGAGAGAGTAGAGATCGCTGCCCGAGACGCTATAGCATCAGCGAAAAAGGCTGCATAGGAGACGCTGAGACTGGAAAGGGTGCTGCAGGAGCGTTGGGAACGCTATTGAAAAGTAATAGGGTGGGTTGAGGACAAGAAGGAGGTTATACTTATTATGGAAATAAGGTGGAGACAAATTGGTTGCTTCGCAAGCTAGATCAGAGCAGATTAGCCACAGTCCTAAAATTTGGCGGCAAAGATCAGCGAAAGTGATAGGGGTAAATCGCCGGTAAGAGAGATTCTCAGAACCAACTACCCCGAGAAGGAGGTGTTTCAAACGACAAAAGTGCTACCGTGGTATAGTTGAACGAACAAAAAGGAGGGCATATGGAAGAGAGTTGAGAGAGATACAAGCACAAATGAAAGGGACAGGGTCTACCTCTGATGCTCTGCGATCAGCGTTGAAAAAAATTGTTCTCTTGGGTCTGGAGCTACTCTGAACTTCCTAACTATTTGGGACTAGGCTTGAAGTTGTTAGCCAACTTGCTTGACCTCTCCATGAGGAAGCAGTTTACTCAGCTTATATTGACTTGAGACTACCCCTAAAGTCTGAAAAAAAACTACAGAAGGTACCAGGAAAAGCACAGAAACAATTTGTGTGGATGATATACTCTAAACAAAATATATTTAAGAAACTAACAATCAACGAGGTCCTCTTATTACTCATTCTCTAAATCAGATCCAAACAATTTCTCTAAAATATCCATGCTGTCTAAGCAGTCCCCACAAATATCTGTGAACGGCTCATAGCTCTCTATTCCCTCCTGGGAGATATCTAAACTACTAAAGATATCTCCATCCCGTTCCAGCGTCGGCACCACTTGTTCCACACTCTCCAGTCCAGGCCCCACCACTCCAAAACTTTCCGTGCCCCCTTTTTCCTCATCCACCTAGTCCTCATCCTCATACACCTGTTCCCCGTCCTCATCCGCCTCTTTCCCGTTGTCATCCTGCTAGTTCTCTTCCTCATCCCCCTATTCATCGTCCTCATCCTCCTCGTTTTCGTCCTCATCCTCCTCGTCGTCGCCGTCTTCCGCCTCTTCCACCTCTTTATCCTCTTCATCCTCCCAGTTACTATCTTTATAGACCAATTAAGGGCCTACTCACTCTTCGAAGGTCTCCCTAGCTTTCTCCTCAATATCCCACTCCCTCCCTTACCTACCTCCTCCGCCTCATCCGCAATAAAAAGGCGACGCATGAATACGATCACCTTCTTTTTAGTTTGCCGGCGCAGGTATTCATCACGGTCAGTAGGTCCGAAAGGGAGTAGGAGAATAGAGTTTAGGGAGCTAGGATGACAATTTCTGGAAATGACTCTCGAGGGGCATAGATTGTTCATTTTGGTAGGCTTAGGGGAATGATAGGCAATGGAGGGTGTTTTGGGTGTGTGCGGGGAGAAGGGTGATGAGTAAAATGATCTAGGTCGTTTGAAACTTTGGAATAAAGGGGTTTAAGTAGGCTCTTGGGGCAGGTTCTATAGATTAGGAAAAAGGAAAAATAAATCTATAAGGGATTTTGCAGTAGTGCATTTGTGCCCTTTTTCTCTAAATAGCGAATATGGAGGAGGAAGTAAGCTAAAAAGGGAGAAAGAACTTGATTCGAGATCGATTCAGACGGTTAGATACAGTATAAAAATATCAAATAAAATGGAAGTAAGTTTGGAGATGACCGCGGTAATGATAAGCAAGGCTCAGGGAGGACGAGGAAGGACCGGAACTACAAGCAAGTTTGGACAATGGGAGGTAGTACAGCAAAATAAAAGGCTGTAGGTGACGGCGACAAAGAATCCGTTCCTATCAGCACGCGCCTAAAAGAGAGCAACAAGAATGCCGACGAGGCGGGGACAGACATCGATGAAGTTCGAAAAATAGAAGAATTTTTCACGGCTTGGACTTTATGTGTTTCATTTAAGGTTGATGTTTGTTGTTTATTTAAATATTTACTTATACCCGAGAAGGGCGAAAGGTACGAGCGTTAGGGTTCAATTATTACATGTGTTACACACCTTTTTTCAGTAATTTGTAACTACACGTGTACGGTAGCGTAATTTCAGTTATTTACGCAGCCTGTATTCTGTGCCCCTCCGTGGTTTATGTAAAGTGCCCCTAATTAGTGTCTATTGGACTGTTGTCCTCATATGAGTACAACTTTTACCACTTTTTTTCAATAAATGTTTTCACCTCGGCACATTTGTTGTCCCTCTGCATTAGTGCATGAGTGTAGATGGCCGAAAAGAACAAACTTTTCAAGATTGTTCACCTCGGTGAAGGCTAGAGCAGTTTGCCCTCACCAGCTTACTATCTTCGCAAGATGTTGTGAAAACGGCTTCATTTTGGAAGGAAATGTAGTTTGCATTATCTTGGGCGGTTTTAGAAACGAGGTCGCATTTAAAATAAAAATTAACGTACTGTAACTTAAAAAAATCCTTTTTTCAGTAAAACTTTCGAGCTTCCAAAACATGTACCTTTCCAAAATGTAACGGAAACTGTCCTCATATGAGGAAAAAATGTGCCTCATATGAGGCCAGTGCCTGGTGGGATAGACACTAGGTCTCCAGAACCAGATAGGCACTTTTGATTGTGTTGAAATCCGATTTTCCCGTATTTTATAACCTCAACATCACTTCGTGACAGTAAAGTACCATACTGCAGCCGAAGAAATGAATATAGTATAACATAGTAAAAAAATGAAATGGTTGTAATACAAAAAATGGTCCTCCCCTCATTTAATACAGAAAATGGTCCTCCCTTCACGTAATACAGGAAATGGTCCTCCCCTCGTGTAATCCAGCAACCTACAACGATCCCGCCCCTAACTTCTCCCACCGTCATTTCCAAATATACTTCCATTTTATCTAGATATTTTTATACTGTATTTAACCCTCTGCATCGACCCCGAATCAAGTCCCTTTTCCCTTCTAGCTTACCTCCTCCTCCAAATTCGCCTTTTTTGAGAAGAAGGGCCCAAATGCACTACTGCAAAATCCCTTGCAGATTTATTTTACCTATTCTTAATCTATAGGACCTGCCCCGGGAGCCTATTTAAACCCCTTTATTGTAAGTTCCAAATGCCCCCGATCATTTTACTCATCACCCCTCTCCCCCCAGACACCCAAAACACCCTACATTGCCTCCCGTTCCCCAACGTCTATCACAATGAACAACCTTCGCCCCTCTGTCCCTATTTCCAAAAACCGCCCTTCCCGTCCCATCAATGGCCTTCGTCTCGCCGCCTACGGGCCAACTGATGCCGACGAGTACACCCGGCGGCAAACAAAGAAGCAAATCATCGAGTTCGTTCGCCGCCTCTTCATAGAAGAAGAAGCGAGGGAGGTAAGTCCGGGAGAGGCTGAGAAGGTCGAGGAGGAGAGCGGGGAGTCCTTCGAGGAATGGTTAGCCCCTGAGCTAGTGTACGAGGCTCAGGAGGAGGAGAAGGACGAGGAGGAAAAAGATGAGGAGGAGGAAGAGGAGGAAGAGGATGGGAGGAGGAAGAGGAGGAGGAGGATGGGGAGGAGGAAGAGGAGGAGGAGGAGGAGGAGGATGAGGGAACAGGGGGCATGGAAAGTGTTGGACTGGTGGGGCCTGGAATAGAGAGTATGGATCAAGTTGTGCCCACGATGGAACCGGATGGAGATATCTTTAGTAGTCTAGATATCTCCCAGGGGGAAATAGAGAGCTGTGAGCCATTCGCAGATATTTGTGGGGACTGCTTGGACAGCATGGATATTTTAGAGGAGTTGTTTGGATCTGATTTAGAGAATGGGAAATGAGAGGACCAAATTAATTGTTAGTTTCTTAAGTATCTTTTGCTTAGAGTATATTGTCCACACAAAATATTTTTATGCATTTCTTGGTATCTTCTGTAGTTTTGTTCGGACTTTAGGGGTAGCCAAAAGTCTATATAAGCTGAGTAAACTGCTTCCTCATGGAGAGGTAAAGCAAGTTAGCAGACAACTTCAAGCCAAGTCCCGAGTAGTAGGAAGTTGAGAGTCAACTTCAGACCCAAGAAAACTTTTTCTTACGCTAGTCGCAGAGCGTCGGTGGTAGACCCTGCCCCTTTTATACTTGCTTGTAGCTTTCTCAACTCTCTTCTATATACACTCCCTTTTGTTCGTTCAACAATACCACGGTAGCACTTTTGTCGCTCGCAACACCTCCTTCTCAGGGTAATTGGTTCTGAAGATCTCTTCCCCCGCCGATTTACCCCTATCAATGGTTATGCCAAAAAAGAATCGGCATTGCACAAAACTACTGTAATATCACAGACCAAGAGATATGAAAAATGAAGCACGCAGAAATTTTCGACCAAAGTGCTCGAATTGCCAGCCCTTCTTCACGATACAACGTAGCACGCGGGAGCTAGTATAAAGCGTGTAGTACTACTTTAGTGTAATTCAGATGATATGAGATGATGGCGATGATCTAGATGCTTTACATGGTGCTACCTACACCTTAATTACAAAACTGTATGCTGAGGGGTGGGGTGTAAATATTCAAATCCTAGGAAAGACAAATTCACATTGATGCAATGTGCTCTCCAGATTCAGTGCCTAGATAAATAATTTGAGTACTGACTGTAAAACCTCAACAATTTTGCTCAATCGATTATTTACATCAGTATCTGTATTCATCTCGGATCTGGATTAGTATTTAGACATTTTCGGCTTTTTAAGGGCCAACATTAAGGGAATACTTGTGTGTTCCTATTTTACTATTTAGGCGCACAACCTAATGCAGTACGTCTAATTGCAGACGTCCAGTGTCCATCAAGTTTGTCATAACTTTGCATAACCCACGCTTGGTTAGGAAATCTGCGAAGTTTTCATCACTACGGATCCAACCAATTTCTGAAATCCCGCCGTTTTCATATATATGTATATATGCCTTCAAATCTATCATAAGACTCCGATCGATCGTGGTACAATTTTTGATTACGAATCTAAAATGATTGTACGAATCGGTGTAAAGTTAGAGAGGTAGTGTTTTGCCCATCATTGATTCCAAATTATGGCACAAGTTGTATCCACAGTCGAATCCGTCGGCAAAAGCATAGCATTCCCCACCTTAGACGGACCGCACACCACGCTTAGACTTATAACTGCAGGAATGAAATATTATATCCTTCCTTTATCCATTGCAAAAATTTGCTGGGTACCAACCCACGTATCAACCATAGTAAATTAACCTCCAATTTTCCATTTTCCAAAAAAAAATTGCACAAAAGAACAATAAAATCAAATTGGGGGTTTGGGGACGGGGTGTTTGAGAATGAGCTGTCGGCAGATACCTTGACTGAACTTGAGAGTTATGGAACAGTTTATGCTGATTAAATCCGCGAGGTAGGGACTGTCGGGCGTGCTGGGTGATTCTGTCTAAATCCTGTACACATTTATGACTTAAGAATGCATCTTTCACTTGGCTCGCAAGATTGACGCCAGCGCAGATATCCGGCCTTTTGCTTGTTAACCAAGCCATTTTCTGTCGACGCAAACGATATTATGAAAATTATCAGTGCAATTTCACTTCCTTGAGGCACAGGGCATAGCGATCCTGATGCAATAGGAAAATGCCGTCAATTTTTTCAACCTGCATGCAAACAAATGGAAAAGCGTCATACTCCCGTTAGTTGTCCTCTAAATTTTGATCAATTATCTTCTATTGATCAATAACGGGCGCACATCCGGCGCACAAAGTGTCACTAAAGTGCCTGTCAATCATTTCTGTAAGCCTCCCTCACACTAATTAAAAATAGGTTGAGATCAAGAGCAGATGGAGTTATTCCCAGATCCTGGGTAAGGTGGCGAGAGAATGTTTCGTACCAATAATTTTCGCTCTCTTAGAGCACATGGAACGAGTGCTAAAACGTCTCAGTAACTGATTGGACTTGCGGCAGAAATCCTTAGGAGGGCACACGTAAATCTTTCACATGATTCAATGGGCTAATTGCAGATAATCTTGAGATATGTCTTGAGTCCACAGTCGCACTGCAAATAAAAGAGCGAGCGCAATGAGTAGGTGGATGGAACATTTGCTCAGGGTGGTGCTGCTGCGAACAAGTGCGTTATTCCCGGAATCAATTTGCCCTTTTACGACGAAACGGGCCTTGCTTAACTCTTCATCTGTATCAACATTCTATATTGATAAAATAAAGCGACTAACCATGATATTACGGGATGAATTTGTTTATTCAACGTCTACACAGCAAAAAATTTCAAACAAATTTCGATTGATTAAACTATCAAGCTCCTTGAGCTTTGCAGCTTTCATTTCGATTGTGCTGCTAGGGGATTCTTCGGCAACAGTATTTTAAGGGTACAGGTAACAGACAGAGGGGAGGAGCGGAATTGAATAAATAATGAGATGAGTCGGCTAACGTCGTTTTCCTGTATATATATGGGTCTGACAAAACCTGAGAGAAGTTAAAGTGCTTAAACTAACCCTAATGGTGGACAGCCCTAATAGTGGACAGCAACTTGCTTAACTAATACACTGAAGAGTGTATATGGGACACAATATGCATCTGCTGCCCGTGGGGAGGATTTTTCTCAAAAAAATAAACAACATCGCTGGGGGATATGAGATAGCTCGTAGACAGTGTTTGTTTAGAACATAGTGCCTCTGGCACTCGCAACCTGGCGAAAATGGATGCCATTTGACGTCGAGCCGTTTGCAATGCAGCCATCCTTTTTTTGTATTGTAAGATCTATTTTAACGGCTGGGAAGGTTGAGAGGGAGCCAAAACGAGTAGATACTATGCGATGCGGTCAGAGCCGGCAACGCGATTGATATCCATCACGGATAATCGTACAGAAATCCCAGGGTCTAGTGAAGGGTTGTCTTTCGTGACCTTTTCGAACACATGACGCAAAGGCTCATGATACTGTTCGCCGATTCCGACTGAATTGTGGCTTTATACACTCGATAAAGGAATACCAGTGCCATGTAACGAGGTCATGTCCTTCCAGATCTTGGACGTGAAAACAGAACCTCGATAAGATCGGATACGATTAGGATAGTGAATGTAAACAGATGCCCAGGTTTCGACGAAAGCATCCCATGCATCCCGTGTAGATTCTTCCTTGAGCAGAACTGCATTCTCGAAGCGTTTATGAGTATCCACTATATGTAATAATGGGTTACCTTTTAACAACATTAAATAGACGGCCACTTCTCGGTTAAATGTGAGTTAGTTTTAGAGGACAGATACGCGAAGTATGTATGGATTTGAGCGATGTGAATGGCAATTGCGACGTGATTCAGCAATATATTTCATAGTACGTTGAATGTCGGGGTCTACCTCGTCAGGTCGAGCTACTTTCAATAGATTGTATAGTTCCTGTACATTAAGAGGAAACAAGTGTAGTTGTAGCTTCTTCGATTAAGCCTTGGTAAAGAGGACCGATGTGGGTCCTCAAAAAATACAAATATGCCCATTCACGCCCATTCACGCAGGTGATTGGCAATCGCCAGTGTTCATAGCGGCTCACCGGTGCGTTTTAAACGTTTTAAGGAATGACTTATTACCTGTCGAAAATGTCAAGCGCTATTAAGAGCAGTATGTCAGCATGGACCAAATGTTCGAGAGGTCTAGAAAAGAGCCATTGAGGAGAGGCAGATGCACGTATAACTATCCAGAGGTGTCGCAGTTTCCATCAGCAAATGAAAATCTTATATTTTATGGCTTCAATCGTAGGGGATGATGGACCATACGACAATAAGCGAGGTTCTGGCTAAAGAACTGTACAGTCCGCGATGCACTGCCGTTGAGGCAAGCCCCGTCAAAGAATCGTTTACTATATCGTGTCCTGTCAGATTGCATACGGGATACAAAAAGGAAGAAAAAATTACGGCGGTGGCCACGGTGTCGGGATAAAGTTGTAATGCGGTGACCAGCGACGGTGTGTGCAGAATTCACAGTGCGAGTACGATTAATTACATATGTCCGATGATGATATATATATGGAGGCTTAGAGGGCCTTAGTGATGGAACTCAGAGGCCAGTTAGATTCTGCTCTAAACACCTTCTTGTTGCTTGAATAGCAATGCCCCATCTTTGGCCGATGATGACAAAGCGTTGGACAGAGTAGCATCCAGTTTCATATTATCTCTAAAACGAACATGATTAAAATTGCAAGTAGGGGTATTAAAGATTCAGAACCAGAGTCCGAACTGGTAGTGTCTGTATCAGTGTTGCTCCTGGTTATGAAAATGGATCAATCTTTGCCTGCAGTGGTTAATACTTGACAAAGATCTTTAAAAAAGTTAGTGAACTTTGATCTAGACCTTTTCAGGCACGAAAATGGGACTCGTTTTCCGAAAAACGCTCGAAATTGATTGCTTCTTTGAAGTACTTCACCCAACAGCCCCTTTTACCGCAGTTGAAGCATTTGAGCTTGTTAAAACTGCGGTAGTTCGGTTTCGATCAATTTGGGCCGCGTCTGTACTTAGCTGATCCAGTTAAATTATGATTCTATTTACGTGAAGAGAAACTCGGTTTTTTTTCTATAGAGACAGCCTGTCATGTACTTCTGGAGTTGAAAAGGGACAATTTAGATTGAAAATTTTCCAGTATCGAACGGTAGCGGATGTATGGCATTTGAATAACCTCATGTTTGGTTAATACCATAAATGCCCACTCGCGGCTCTGAAAAGTACTTTCTATAAATGACAGCTACTAAAACTCATTACGAAATTGAGTATGAGCCAATCTGGCATAGCATTTCCCAGTCAAATGTAAGATCTTTAAGTGATTCCCATTTATTGCTGCCGCTTTTTCGAAATCAGTCAGCTTCAGCGAGCGTAAAAGTTCCTTCACTGCATCAAATTTGTATTCAGAAGAGTATGCTTCATTTAACATAGCAAGAGTGGTACCCTAATTTCTAGTTCGGTCATGGACCTCGCTGTAGTAGAATTCGAGTGCATCGCCAAGAAGTAGATGGCAAATAAGCTGGAAATTTTTTTCAGCTGGCATGCGTAACTCCTCACACACCTGTTGCTAGGTGGTAGAGTTACGTGTACAGTTTTCCTCGAGTACGCCAGAAAACTTGTCAGAGTCACTTTTAACGTTGGTAGCAAAGAGTTTTGAGACATTTTCCTTCTATTTCTGTGGTGAATGATTAAACGAGCCCTTTAAGTAGTGCTCGTGAACAAAAAGTGGGACAGAGTATCACCACCTCTGAGGGAACAGATGGTGTAATAATAACATTCTCTCGAATTCTCACTGGATAATATATTATAATACCGAGGCAATGTTTCCTGAAAATTCTCATTTGGAGCTTCCCAAAAAGGAGAGCAGATAACTCGTGTCGGGATTAGTCTTCCAGGTCATTCGTTGGATGATGGTTTATGCTCTAGATTCCAGGAACGTGCGAGGGCGCTTGTAAGTTTCCGGGTCGATGACGATATCGGGGTGTACCAAGTCATTCCCAGGCAGTTAGCGGTGATAATAATCTTGAGAGCTGTACTTTTAAGTCTTGTTTGTGCTTAATGCCCGGCAAGAAAAGTGGCTGAAGTCTGTATTAATTTCGTTAAATAGCTGCATGCCACAAAAGGAACTACTTTGATGATCGAAAATGGGTAATGTGTCTTGGGTTCCAGCTTGTGTAGCTCGATTCCCTTTTTTCTGTATTCGCAACATCTGAGTTTCTCACTATGTCTAGCACTTGGTCTTAAATCGCGAATGTAGATGAACATTTTTTACTTACTAACCCTTTGTCACAAGAAAAGGGTAGCTCACGAGATTTGAGGTAAAGCAAGTAGTACTACTTTACTGTAATTACGATGATAAACGGTGATGGTGATGATCTAGATTAAACTGTGCTATGTACACCCTAAATACAAAATTGTATGCTGCGGGGGTTGGGCGTAAATATTCAATCCCCGGGAGAGACAATTGCACATTGATGCATTGTGCTCTCCATGTTTATGGGGTGTTGAGCCTAAAAGAGGAAATCAATGGTTGAACTGTTTGTTGATGCTTTCGGTAAACACGGCGGAGGATCAGACCAAAGTTTATGCAGAAAAAGGACTCAACACCAGCAGAGATAAATTGTAAGGGCACGGTACTGAATTCAAAGGTATTCTAGAACAAGTGGCCCTAGAGCTATCAAAATAAACGATTCTGAAGGCTCACGTAGCAGCCATCAGTGCAATCGACAGCAATAAACATCATGGCAAAGTCCCATTGGTCCAATTGGCAAGAAGATATAAAGCAGTTGCTGATTGGTGGGTCCGAAATTTTTCGAGAACCACGCGAGATAGTCACGATGGCTCCATGTCATTGGCTTGGTACAGAAATGTATGATCTTATGCGTTAAACTGGTACGTGGGTACAGTTCACCAGCTGCACTGATGTCTTCCTACAGCGTAAATCCTTAGTACAGGTTACTTTAGGGATACAGTCATGTTATTTGGTGATTTATGGGTATAATCGCAACAACTGGCGACAGGATACTGGAAGGATACTCTCAAAATATTTGGTGATTAATGGGCATAATCGCAACATCACTCTCTCCTACGAAGAAGAATCGTCCCAATTCTTGTATTTGTATAGCACATCTTGACAATTTTCCAGTTCATTTTCTGAAAGCCACGAGTTCTCGAGATCTTCATATCCTTTCCATTTAATGAGATAGTTTGTGTTTCCGTTTTGTTTTTTGTGACTAAGAATTAATTCGAATTCGTACTTTTATTTCCATCTTGAACATGGATAGGTGGCTGCAGCGAAATCTGGCGATATAACTCATCTTCAGAGTACGGCTTTAGGAGACTAGCATGGAAAGCATTGTGAATTCACCTGTCTTTAATTGGCTGGGAAATCTTTATGCGATACGTAAATCCGTTTATATCCTCAGATATTTGAAATGGATCACAAAACTTTGGGTTCAGTTTCCGGGATCGATCCCCATCTTCTATAGCTAGGTTTTTTTGTGGACAAGCATACTTTATCACCAACTTTATAAGGAGAAGGGCTTCTGCATCTGTTTACATACGAGGCCGTTGATTCATTTTATTTCTTGATTTGTTCTTGGGCTATTTGCAATGATTCTTGCATATTTATGAGAAACTGTGTTGCAGCAGGGTTGTCTGCGGAGCGTATGTCCAAAGGGGCAGCTCTGGGGTGAATTCCATAAGTGAGGTAGAAGGGAGAGAATATTGTAGTTGCATTAATAGATGAATTGCAAGCAACTTCGAAGTCTTCGAAATATTTGTCCCAATCCGACTTGTCGAAGCTAACAAAAGATCGTCTCATTTCTCCGATCTTTCTGTTCATTATCTCGGATCTGCCATCCGTCTGTGGGTGATGCGCTGAGGAAGGGGATATCTTGATAACTAAAAGATTGAACAAACTCTTCCAAAACTTGCTTATAATAAAAAATCCCTATCTCAAATGATATTCGTAGGAACTCCGTGATTTCTGTAGATGTGACCCTTGAACAGCATGGTAGTTGAAGGTGCATCCATGTTTGGCTTAGTCGGGATAATTCGGATCATCTTTGAAAGCCTGTCAATGATATTTAAGATGCCACTGTTCCATTTTTTTGAGATTGGAAGTGGTGCAATAAAGTCCATTGTTATGTGCGTTCATTTGGTTTTCGGTGTGTCAAAAGGTTGTAGAAGACCTGCGGGTTTCTGATTACATGGTTTGTCCCTTTGGCAGTAAAAAGATCGAACATATCGGAGTACATCTGTACGCAGGTTTTTCCAGTAAAACTTGGGTGATATTCTATTGATAGTTTTCGAAATTCCCAAATATCCAGTATTCGGAGCAGATGATAGTCATGTAATAACTTGATTTTAAAATTTCCTTCTGGGACGCAAATATTTCCTTGTCTTAGCAAAAGGAACCCTTTTCTTTCGAAAGGTGCTTTTGCATCCTTGTATTGGTTTTTTAGGTTTTCATTTAGTTTATAATCTTTCGCCGGCTCCTGTAGCTCAGAAATCTCGAAAAAAAGTACTGATATATTGATCGATTATAGTTTTATCCTTTTCATAGCTTCCTGGAGTAATTATCTGGTTCAACGGTTAGGAGATAGTGCATTCTAGGGTTGTCTTGAGTGGTTATCGGCAATAATGTTTGATTTCCCGGAGATGGGTGTGATTTTGAAATTTAAATTCGCTAATCTTCCAGCCACCCGACCTGTTTGTGCGACAGATTGTCCTGAGTCTCGAGGTATCTCAATGGGCAGTAGTCAGAATGAACTATGAAAAAGTTTCCGTGTAGGTACGTTCTCCACCATTTCAAGCACTTCGCAATGGTCGAGAGCTCTTTTCTATGAGCCGCATAATTTTGCTCAGCATCACTTAAAGTTCTAGACGCAAAGGACACTGGTCCTTTGGATTTTTCATCCCGCTGCTCCAATAAAGCTCCCATAGCGTATTGAGAGGCGTCTGCAGTGACAAAAACTGGAAGCTCAGAGTCAAATGTTCTAAGAGATAGGCATTGCATAAAAATTTCTTGAGGGTCTTGAATGATTGTTCCTGAGCATCCGTCAACAGTAATGGAATGTTTTTCATCACCTCAGTAAGAGGTTAGCAGCAAGTGAGCAGCGTCCAATGAACCGTCTGTAATAGTTGACTAGTAGTAAGAATGACAGAAGCTGTTGCTTGTTGTTTGGTGAGGGCCATTCTATAACTGCCTTTGTCTTGTTGGGATCCACCGTAATTCCTTCTTCACAGGTTACGTGCCCAAGGTACTCGACTTCTTTAACACCGGAGACACAATTTGACAATTTAACGAACAAATTATCCATCCTCAGAATCTCTATTACTGCATCAATGTGTTCTTGATGTTCTTTCCATGTCTTAATGAATATAAGAATATCATCTAACTAAACGATGACGAATAAATCCAGGGCATATTTTAATATGTCATTTATGATGTTCACAAAGGTTGTTGGTGCGTTGTTCAAACCAAACGGTAGTATGAGAAATTCAAAATGTCTGTATCTGGTTCGAAACGCTGTGAGCGGGATTGACGATTCCTCCAGTCTGATCTAATGATCGCTCATCCTCAGATCGTTTTTCGAGAAGTACCTGCCTCCTTTAATTTGATCAAATACATCATCAATGCGCGGCAGCTAGTAGCTTCTTTTAAAGTACTCGAATTAAGTGCTCTATAATTCACACAAATCCGCAAACAGCTATCCTTATTTGTCAAAGATAGTATTGGTGCCCCAAAGGGGCTTTTGGTTGGTCCTATGAAGACATTTTCCAGCAAATTATCTGGTTGTTTACCAAGCTCCATCATTTCTTTTTCAGAGAGTCTATAGAGACCATTTTTTGAGGCTTGAAATCTCTTTCCAATTCGATCTTGAATTCATGTTTTCGCTTCGGAGGAAGGCCCCTCGGAATTTTTCTGAAGATTTTTTCTCGGAAAAAATCTTCATACTTTTGCAGTACATCTTGGATATATTTTGGATAAGAATCTGAAACATTCGTTGTTTGGTCTAATGGTCTGGCAAGGGCAGCGTAAGTGCTACATTTTTCCTCCAAATCAGAAAGTACTGAGTTTTTAGAAACGAAGGGATTCTTTTTCATTTCATTGGCAGTGATATTATAATTTTCATCCTTTTATTTGAAAGAAACTTTATTCCTTTCAGAGTCGATAACTGCTCTATTTGTTCTTTATCGTTCTTTTCCTAGAATTGAATCGTATCTTTTGAGGGCTCACGGCGAAGTACAGTGGTTCTGTGTAGTTCGTTATTTGTACGACCGCGGGGCAGGATGTCTCTCGCAACTCTTGGTCAACGCTGTTCGCCATTTCGGCAAGCTCTTCTGCTCTTTTCGTTTTAATCTTATGATAATCGCAAAATAATTCACTTAGGAAATTTATCTCACCACCTGGGTCGATGATAATTTTTGCTGGTCCAATGCAAATGACTCCTTTCACAATAAGGAGTCCTCTATGATTCCGTTGGAAAGTTGTGGTTGGTGTTTCCCTCATTGCTTCTTGGTATCTTATTGTTGAAATAATAAGATTTATGTGATCACGAGCTGATTGAAGGCATTCAATCAGTTCTTTCGAGCTTTTGGACAATTTTTTGCAATGTGCCCTTTCCGCCTGCATCTTAAGCAGTGGCCTTCACGTATGCATCTATCCGATTCATCTTGATCCAATTTCTGTAAGGTAACATTTTTGGTCTCTACACCATGTTTAATCCCCACGTTTCTTATCTCCATAGGTACAAGGCCACTATTTCCACTGGTCTAATTGCCATTCAGCGACTTTATACTCAATTTTGCATTAATCAATGGCTCTGACCTCCCATAAGCAGCTTCAAGTATTTCCGCATCTCGCATTAAATCGGAAAGCTTAGAATATTCTGTCGTAAGTAAGGCTTTCCAAATTTATGGTTTAAGGCCGCGTGAATAGCGATCAATCTGATCTTTGACTCCTATGTCTGTAATATCGAATAATATTTTGCAAAAATATTCATTGAATAAAAAAACGTCTTTAACTTATTTCCAGCAAGCCAGCTTGTCTCGAGCGCTTTTCCGTTTTTTATCGTCTCACAAAGATTGAGAAGGACAGTCATTAGTTCCTTCCATGTATGAATTTGCTGCCCTTCAGCACTCTTGGAGTGGGTTATCCATCACTCATGGGCATTTACAGAAAGATAGCTTAGTACAATGTTCATGGTAGCCTTCCCATCTGCTGCTACAAGGTAATTTTGCATCTGCACACACCAGCTCTCAACCGACCCTTTTACGCTGAATGAACCCTGTTTGTTCTTCTTAGGGGCGTTATTGCTTTCATTTTCACCATTAGAGCTAACAGTATTGATTCTGACAAGAGACAGCTCGTTCTCGAAGTCTCCTATCTTCTGAACAGCGTCATTAAGCAGGTTATGAGCCTCTAACAGCTAGCGTCGAATTTTGCTTACAGCTTGTGCCAGAGATTCTACCATAATTCCGGAAGATTCCATGGGTTTTTCTATTGGCCGAAAGGGTCACACGTTCGATTGTTTCCCTTGAATAGAATTTTTTCAAATTGGCAAGTAAAAATCGGTCTGCAATGTGGTCGAGTTGGCTGCACCAGCGAAAGATCAGTGCTCTCACTGATCTTTCGCTGGTGCAGCAGAGGTCTTGAGTTCCAATCCCAGTCGATAACTTGGGAAAGTTTATTTTCTCTGAAGTAAAGGTCTCACGTCATTCACTTCTGGTGTGATATAGTAGCCCTCCTTTCGATGCTTTACAGAACGGGTGTTTTCCTGTCTAGAGCCTGGAGGCGATACGGACTTACAAAACCTACTGCAAGGAACTGGTGAAAGCGAGTTGTATGGTAACCACAGCATGAGGATGAACACAGAACAAACGAAGAAGGTTTGGAAAGCAACTTTTGAAGTTTTACTCTCTTTATCTTACTCGAATCTATTCAAATTACAACTACTGAACGTTTCAAACGGGCTCTCGATGACGACGGCCAAGACAGTTGCCCTTAAAATCTGCCTTGCTTGGAACTTCTATCTTGCAAGTATCGCATATGTGCCTTGTCCTTTCCGCGCGGTTTTGGTGCTTATGTGAGCAAAGATGGTCGTGATATTGCAGACAAGGGTACAGGCGGCCCTAGAGGTATCAAAATAAACGGTTCTGAAGGCCCACTAGCAGCCATCAGTGTAATCGACAGCTTAAACATCATGGCGAAGTACCATTGGTCCAATTTGCAAGGAGGCATATAGCAGTTGCTGATTGGTGGGTCCGAACGTTTTCAAGAACCACGCGAGATAGCCACAAGGGCTCCATGTCATTGGCTTGGTACAAAATTGTATGACGTTATTTTTTGTTTCACTCAAAGTTCACGACCCTCTTTTCTCGACTGAATACACCCAACTTTCACTTCATCTCGCTCGGCGCCCGCTCACAGCTTGAGCGCCGGACCTTAATCCGGTTTTTCTCCCAGTAGATTTCCCGTCACATCTGCAGAGCTCTCGCTGCAACGATCTTGTCGATGCCAACATTGAGCAGATTGCCTCTCCGCACCCGCAGCGCACGTGGCATAAACCACAAAAGGCGAGAAGGGATGGATCTACTACTCGAACAAGGTTTGCGTTGTCCACCTTACCCTGTCGATCTCAATTTTACCTTCATTTTGACGGACTTGGAGGGGTGGCGGTTTTCACAGAATTAAGGGCGGGTTGTCAAGCTCTCTTCTCCCTAGTTCTCTCCGTTGCCCTCTCCGTCCCTTTTTGTAGGACTTTTTGCTTTTAGCTGGAGTTTTTAAGCCTTCTGAATCCTCGGGCCAGGTGGTGGAATTTTCTAACGGTCCCTCTCTCGCTTGAGCGGGCAGTTGGTGTTGGTTTAGCCATTGCCCGGAGTCGTCCATCTAGCTCAACCTGAGGTCCTGTTTCGTGCGGACTCGTCTACAAACAATAAAGCACCATTCTCTCTCTTCTATCTTCTCTCACGTTTTACACTGGTGCGTGGATACAGTGTAAAAGTTGCACTGATGTCTTCTTACAGTGTAAATCATTGGTACAGGATACTGGAGGGATACTTTCAGGTTATTTGGTGATTTATGGGCATAATCGCAACAATATTCAAGAGTCTAGAAAATCAACTTGAGTACCGACAGTAGAAACCTCAACGATTTTGCTCATACCGACTATTTACATCCGGATCTGGATTCATGTCGGATCTGGATTAGTATTTAAACAGAAATGGTGCTGTTGTAAGTCCACTGTAAGCTGCAAAAGGCGAGCTTACAATGTATTCCACACCTACTGACCGTTGAGCTTGATGGGTTGCCTTTTCCGTATTTTGCTAAGGACGAGCGTCTACCTTTAGGTGAGAGCTGATTCTTTTATAGTTGTTTTGGACACTTTGCTACTCAGTACGTCAAACATGGTCAATCGGATTGAGCAATAAGCAGTACACGCGGAAGCGAGCGGCCCTCGGATGGGTAGAACGCCACGGGTGTGCTGGTTATCGTCACGAGCGTACGTCTGATGCAGCCGAATGCGCCAAGAGCGCTACGGGGTTCTAGCGTACGTCAAGTCAGAGCTGTAGCGGGATAGCTACACCGTCTCCAGTCTTCGGTAATGCCGGACTAGCCCTTGCAAGCTAGGATTGATACTTGTTCGGGATGAACAGTTTGGTCGTGTGGTCCCTTTTTACTTCTTTTTCGTCTTCCCCGCCCACCATCTCAATTAATCTGGGCGATGTCCCTACAAATACCATTTAAATGTACTGTACGACGGCTTCCATAAATCTTTGAGCAGATTTGTAATACAAACACGCATAGACAACCTTAAAAGGAATTGAATTAATGATCAAATTGTACAGTTGCAGATTTCAGACCGAATTGCTAATCCAATTCCACACAGTACGCCATCCCTAATGTATATGTTTTCAGAATTAGATGCACTATATATGCAACTAGAGTACTTCACAGAACTGTACAAAATAATATATACAACGTATGTATAAGTACAATACAGTAAAGCCTAGAACTTGTTTACAATAAAATTGAATCTAGAGGCTACATTTGCATTTAACATTTCATCAATATCATCTCAATATATGCTGTAGGTCAACGAATAGCTGCTGAGCTTTAATGGATATATCTTTGTCACAGCGTGCCGTTTTGGCGGTTCTGCTGCTTCTGTAGTTCCACATTGCATATCAATCTCTGGTCTTTTAAGCTTGCAAGAGAAGTATCGGCCAGCGGCTAGAACCAGAAATTTTCAGCAGCTTTAATTAAATGACAGGAAAAGTTAGTATGACTAAATTAACAAAGTGGCTTAGAGGCTCTATTACTTATTTTTATCATTTTCGGGATTGAAACGTCTTCAAGGAGCGTACAGGTCTTGATATTCCACTCAGACGATTACAAAAACCAAAAATAAAAAACATGAAGTCAAAAAATCCGACAAAAACCCAGTTCAGGACTCCCCCCAGACCATAAATCCGCTAAATGGCCCTATTTGAGCTGCAAACGCCAAAAAATGTATCAGTTATGTATGGACTGGCAGCTTTAATGCTCAATAATTTGTTTTAATTCCAATTCTTTATTACAATAAGATATTTAATAGACAATATTTGCACGTAGTTGAGCTTAAAGTTTTGATATTTACCAAGAAAGATATAAGAAATTATTATTGGGTGGTTCAAGAATGCAAGAGATATCGAGGAACTTATTTGAACTAGTAATGCATTAAGGGAGTGTATTATGATCCCTTTTAGAGCTTGGCGGGACAAACATATCGTTACCACATGTACGTCTATCTTGGCTCCCATTATAATCCCCAATACATTGTTCAATAAATTGCTGAGAACGTCAAAAAGACCAGTTGTCCTTCATTTGAAGAAAATAGTTGTTTCAATTTAGGAATTTGAAAGGCTAATATGAATATAAGGCTCCTCTAAATAAGAGAAGTTTGTTCAATTCACTTACGGGGGCTAAATACCACTTCTCCTCTACTTCTTTTTCGAAAGTATTCTATAGCTTAAAGCATCTTTAGGTTCGCCACATTTGTAGTTCGAGGTTGAAGTGAGACAGAAATATATGAATATTGACCGGAAAAAATTAGTTCACCATAACTGGAACTCTAGATCAGAATTGATGGGTTTTAGTTGGTAATTTCATCGGAAAAGAGATTCTATCAAATAAGTGTACCGTCTACTAAGTCGGTGTAAGGGTGGGGTAGAGCTTTACTATCTGGGTTTCTATTGTGCAGTGAACCATATTTTATAAAGATATGGTTAGATTATAACGTATCAATTCACTAGACTAAATCTAAAATATATATAAGGAACGCAAATGATGGGACATAGTCGACTGCCTAAGTAAGATATAGGGCTTCTTCCACATCCTTAGATATTTTTCACATAGACACGTTTACTAATAAACCCATTGGAGGGCCTTTTGAGATAGGTACTGATCTCATACCTACTGATCTTAATGTTTAGTTTACACTATTTGATATTGAATTTGTGCTATATAGTCAAATTTGATTTCGACTTTTTTGGAGAATGCGACATTACAGTTGTATTTATCGTACCATATAAACTTTTGGTCTCAAATTATTAGTGGTCTGTTATGTAAAGGAATGGGAATCCGCGCTCTTTGCAGTCACACTATGGTTGCTAGAATCATCGATTCAATAGCTCCAATCGAATCTTCCCTTGAATAATTGGACGAAAATTGCAGCCATTGGTGACAATTTAAAGAGCCGTACCTAACTAATGAGGTGTTATTGAAACATACCCAAAAATATTTTCACATAATGCAGAGTAAGGGTATTTCCATGTAAAACTTGAAAACTTGAAACCTTGGTCCGTACTACACTGGTATAGTTATGTGAACTAATCCGAAGAGAAGAATTAAATTTACGACAGACGGAATTAAATTCTTTTTAGCGCACAGATATTTATTCTTTTGGTGGTTTAAAACATCTAAAGCGCAGCTGAAGCTGGGAAAAATAAAAATTTGACGAAACTAGTAGCCTTTGGCGTGTCTTTTTCGCCCAACTCTTTTTCGACTGTAGTACTGAGTCAACAGACACAGCTCTTTCAATACTTGATTAGGACATAATCTTTTCTCTGCTAGATTTGTCTTTGAATCTTGCTCCCTTCTAACTTCACATTCAAAACCAATCTCAACATACAATGCATGGATTCATACCAATATTTGAGGCGAGAATGGCCGCGGCCGGCATTAGGATTATTCTTCCAGAATAGTTAACACCAAATATGTAATAATTATTGCAAAAAAGCGCAACGGGACACACTACCTTCCACTTTTAACTTTTTACCTCTGGGTTGATCACATTTCACTTTCTAGAAGAAATATGGCGCCATTACTGCACATTGTTTCGACCGGTTGTTTATAAACTACCGAATATTCATATTTTAGGGATCGCACACTGAGCTTTGTATTTTTTGATCTTTTATACTGTGACTGAATATTAAACAGGCATCTTAGTGTTATAATAATGCGTCCTTATATTCATTTGCTATTAAGAGCATCTGTCTCCGGCAACCCATTTCGTGAAAATATTCAGTTCACACTTTGTTTCAAAAATATAATCTGCTAAAAAAGGAAGTAAGTTGTGCCTATTCTACTGGGAAAATAACTTTGAAAACAGAACTGGTGTCGGAGCTTATCTCGTACCTTTTCCTACTCTATTTAAATTTATTTATTATTTAAAGCAGCTATTCATTTTATGAGTATCTCTTATTGACTATAGGCACTTAAACCCAGTTTCTGGTAGTTTTATTGTTGAAAGATTATTATTCAATAGGAAATCGTTTCTCATATTTCCATGGGTTTATTTTTTACAACAAAGTGAATGCTCTGAAAAATGTAAAAAGAATTTTAGCTGTGTCTCAAATAAATTCATAGCAGCTTTTCTATTAGAATATATATAGTTTTGATGCAATATACCTGATAGGAATTTCTGGATATTCAAGTTGGTACCAATTACATAAAACAAAAGAATATATTTGAAACTTCAAAGCATTACGGACTGAAAATTGCTGAAAGTCTAACAAATTTCAGTGTACCGCAGGAGGTACAAGTATTCTTCCGTAAGCACAAGTCTGGTGCAGTAAAGGATCTTTACTCCCGAAAAAAAACCACTCATAGAAAAAGGTAACTATTATTGAAATTCTGTAAGTTTCTGTCTGAACAGGACTAATTATTTATTTAGATACTGAACGCATGAAACTTCTTTTTTAGCATTGGCTTTGCAGTCATCTCACATGCTAAAACGTATTGATATGAACTCAATTCTGCCCAATTGTGTCCTAAAGTATTTAGCAGGGACAAAAAACGAATTTTTTCTCTACAAGTACGGTAATTGCCTTGAAATAGAGCCTTTGCATTACACATGTTTGATTTGAAGCAGAAAAAAAAGATTCAACTACTACTTCCCAAATGCTGAACCATGAAGAAGTGCTGGATAATGCGTAATAAAATCTTAATTTGTCAACACAAAACAGATAACAATGTCAATATACGCAAGAAGATTGAGCTGGATTTGTAGGCAAATGTAATTTGAGAGAAAAAAGTATGTATACATCGATACCCAGACTTCACACACCAAAAATACCAAGATTCTGCGACGCCATATGGGTGCGCAATTTGTAACACTAAGTCATATCGTGGTCAAAATGCTCATACGGGAAGTATGCAGTACGGAGTACCTTCGACAAAAACTAAGAAAAGTGTTGAACGGCATGTATTCACTGTACTGAATCTACGGTTAATATAAATTGGCTGTTCCGGGAAACAACATTCATCAAAAAGATGTCAGAAATTATCATCCAAATAATATTTGTTGGGCATTTCTGCTGCTGAACCCGCTCCAATACCCCTCATAGCGCTATATCATCCATTCTTCTTATCTGGAATCAAGAACTGGTGCTTACCTGAGAAGCTGCCTATTCTAGTACCCAGGTGCACCATTAAAGCCCTGATAGACCCTCCTAAGAAACCAAACAAATCCATGAAATCTCTTTTTCAGGCAACATATCTTCGCTTGAAAAATCTTCACCAATTCGAAAAAATTTCCCGGACATGCTAGAGCTGTCACTCTTCAAGGTTGCATTGTGTCGAATCCCGCACTCCACGCTGAAAAGGCCTGTATTACATTTTTGGAAGTTTTATTCCGCAAAGAGACCAAAGCACTTCGAAATCCTTGTCAAACAAAATAACCTGCAAATTCGCGAGATTATTTGCTGCTTTGCGCCTTTTCACAGATTCATTATGCTCTATAAGCTCTCTATTCTTATTTTTCCTAGCATTCTTATACATCTTCCATATTGGATCATTATCGAGGTATATGTACGAAGCACTGCATTTTTTCACGTCGCTCAATAGAAAGTAGCCCAGCCGATGCGCATCGACCCCTGTAAGATATCAAAAACGATTACCAAGCATCATTAATACAATTAGCGATTTTCCATCATCCATCCATTTAACCTCCATGAAATCCTCTCCAAATACTAAAACTAGCCATATTTTGGGAGCACCGCTGTTACGTTGTGGGCTCCGAGCCGGAACTCAGTGACCATCGAAATGTACGGATGATTGTGTGCAAAAAAGTTAATCGATGGTTGAATATTTAGTTTATGCTCCTGGTGAACATGTTGGGGCAATGGGACAGGTTCTATCCGGAAAAATAATCAAGGAGAGCAGAGATATACTGTATGCAGATAGCACTGATTAAGTTTAGGAAAAATTCCCAATTATTGCAAAACCCGAGGGTATGAAGTGTCCCATAGCACTAATCGGTGCAACAGACAGCAGTTAAGATCACGAAAAGTTGTTACCGATCCAATTGGCGAAGCTCATCTAGTAAATGCTGATTGTGGAGGGATGAAACTTATGGTAAGCCACGCGCCCTGACCAGAATGGCATCATATTACTGGCTAGGTTCCAATTGGCTTGGTTTTATTTTTCTAACTTGTGTATGGTTACATTTGAAAATCTTTGGAGGCCGTTGCTGGATGGAAACTGTGTTCACAAAGCGATTTTAGGTACCTGATTACACTAAAATCATTACAAAATGCTATATAATGCTTCAATCATTTCTCCTCCCGTATTTGACTCGTACCGAAACCAAATGGGTCTCATTATCTCATTTCGCTATCTTTTGGTCCTTTAGTGTTCTTTGTGTCTTTTAGAATACTTTTGACAACATCTGATGCCACATTAATACAATTCAATTTCCTAGGAGGACTTAAGGATAAATATTACGTCTTTTAACTATTATAAAGTTAATGAATTACGCCAGCCAGCGTAGGACTTCAACAGCCTTTTAGTAGCGTAAATTACTTGTTTTGTTATGGAGTACACGACTGAGACGACCATAACTTTGATCGGAAATTTTTTTCGAATGTATTTTGCAGAATAAGCTGCCAGCTAACTATGGTTTTCGTAGTATCAACCACCCTTGTAGCGCAAAATTGCAGAATAGCGTACTGTGACAAAAGGAGCGCGAACATCTTGGAAATATTAGGAACTTTGTAGTGCAAGTCCTCCTCTAGATGCAAGTTCTCTTACATATAAACAGTTTTGCAGTAAAAATGTAATTACTCGAAGTACCTAGTTGCTTGAAGTGCTTAAAATCTGCCTACTTTCCTGGCTTATATCGAATGCGTTATCAGCTCCAATGGAAGCGTAGGTCCAAACTTGGAAAGCAAATAATTCAAAAAGTCACTGTTCGATAAATAAATTATTAAAAATCGAGAGAGTCTGCATCAATCGGCCAGGGGAGAGCCCCTACCCAGTCGAGTATGAAAATAGATCCAAAAGGGAAGATTAATTTCCGCTATTGTTACTGTTGTAAATTCGGTCATTATAAGAACGACTGAAAATATCCGCAAATATTTGAAGTTTTAGAGTTGTATACAACGGTAATACAGATATAGTAGTAGGGGAAGCCTCAAAACTATTGCAAAGTCGAAAACGGCTGAGAAAAGATTTCATCACTGTCTATTTTAGGGCAAATACACACAAAATGGTCGGTCATCAACTGCATTTATTTATGAAGAGATGTCTTACGCTGGCAGATGGAAGGGAAATAAATACAAGGAAATTCGGACACGTGTGCAATTCATCAGCTGAACAGGGCGTTACCTCAATGTCACTGCAGGTAAGTTACAGTCTCTGTGTTCTATAACTATATTCTATTGCAAAACAATTATTTTCCGGTCTATATAAGGTACTTAAGGATTTGAGGTGTACTTGTACGATTTGTGTTCAAATTATTATATTCTAAAAAAGTGGCAGATATGTATCCTTTCAAGACAGCTTGGATTCTCAAAGGATTGGTTGGGAGCATAGGTCCCGTCATGGTCCTTAATAGAATAGTGCTCCTGATGTAACTATTCAAACAGTTATGATAGCTGACATTCTATTTTGTCATATTCAGTAATGTTCTTACATAGACCACAAATTCTGAAGGCGGGAGGCGTCATCACAGCTACAGCGTTGTTTGTTCTCGCGGTGATCGATATGCAAGATTCTTATACTGCCTACGAGATTTTAATAGGTAAAAGACACAATGTCTGCGAACTTTTTTGAGTTCACCATGCTTGATTAACATTGCAGATGTCAGCGTAAGTTGCGAAATCCTGATGAGCGTTCTGCTACCCATAACTAGCAGATGTTTGAAATAGAAAAGAAGTTTACCAAACAATGCTGCGATGGGTAATATGATGAAAATTTACTCTCTTCGGGGTTATGGGGAAGCATGTGCTCACCTTAAATAATTGACAAAATGACTATGTGTCACTACAAGATGAAAGGGATCAGAAGGAAATCCATATTTCATATAGACCTGCAGATACGGATTACTTTGATATGGACTAAGATGGTTGACTTTCACAGCAAACCTCGCTTTTTTTTTATTTTTTTGACCAATTCAAATGCCCACAAATCGTAGCGAATATCCAAATAATATATAGCAGATGATAGTGAAGTTCTTGAATTAGAGATAGGTAGGAGTTCTCGTAGCGGAGATACAATACACTCCAGAATTATGGAAGCTATAAATTGAGAGCACAGTCATCCATGCAGTAAAGCTACATCAAACGTGTTTTTGAGTGGTATTTCATATGTCTCTTAGACAAAAAAATATTAAAATCAGGTCTTTTTGGAACGGTCCCAGCTACATAATCCAGAGCTTTTGGAACAACAATGTTACGTGCTCAAGCATATCTAATGATGATTCATGCGTTCTGAGCTACAATAGTTAAAAAACTACAAGCAAGAAATGACAAAACGGGTTTCCTTATAAATAAAACAAATGACATTCTGCTTTTATTTGACTTCATGAGAAGTAAATAGAACAATTGTACGGGTTTACACTAGATTGAGGTTCCATGAAACTTTTAGTACCTCAGTTCCCTGTTATGAATAAGGCTGAGGTTCAATTCCATAGAAACAGGTGGCAAATCTAATATGATTGGTTTCAGTTGTTATATTTGGGATTGCTATTTAGATTCCCTAACATTTCTTTCCGCAACTTTTTCATTCTTAACATCATTAGAGCTGCCTGTAAGTCTAAAAGGATATATATTTTGGTTCTGTTATCGTGCAAGGTGGGTTGTGTGGAAGAACTTAAAAACCGCATTAAGTAAATTAAATGGTTGAGGGTAAAGTTAACTTATCTTGATATACTAGGTAAAGATCTCATTAAGAATTATAGAGATAATACAAGAAAATGAAATTTACGAAGTCTGAGAAGATAAACTGTACTATGCATTTACATGCTAAGCGTGTAAATATATAGTAGAGTTTAAAAGGCGTGAATAGAAAGCATCAAGTTGAACGACTGAATATTGCAGTGCTGGAAACATTCTTGGGGATGTGAGGAATTCATAGCTACCTTGGAGACGCCAGTAGAATTTAGATCCTTACCAAATAGTTGGTATGTCCGAATTTATAGCTTTATTATAGATATGAATTGGTGCAGTCGATACTACCTAGATTTTCACTCGTTCTATTTACAGAAATTCAAAAGAATTGAAAGTATGATGAAGTATAAATCTTTTCATAATCAGTTACTCTAATCATTACTGAGGTAAAAGGCCAGAAAATCTCGACCCGCATCGCAGGGTCTTGCTTTTCTATGCGAGAGAAACGCTTCAGCGTGGAATATGTATCAGCCGGAACTGCATTTTTTCATGTAAAAAAAAGAGCCTTAACGATACTGTAGAGGCTCATTTTGATACCTAATAATCCTGGCACAAAACAACGAAGAATTATACACTTCTAGGAACAACTCCTCTGTAGGCTTTGTGCCACAGTACCACATGTGATTGGTTTACTCATATATTTTCTTCAGTATTTGTAAGGGGCCGCTAAAATTTACTAGCTTTTGAGCGGGAGACAAACTCCTGCATGTTACTACCACCAATCACTGAAGCTGTACACGTGAACCAAATGGCTTAGTTAAACTTTAGATGAAGCCGAGAGGATAACTTCGTCTTAAAGATTCCGATACGGGTCCCAATAGCGGCTTCATGCTCGTTGACCACCTTCGATTTGGACTCTGACGGGCATTCCAGGGAATCAGAGGCTTGTAGGACAAATGTTTAGCCGACATGCGGGCGTCGCCGTGAAGCACGGGCAGTAATAGCGGCGATTTTGGTTGCAAAGGTCCCGGATATTCGTTTTTCTGCCGCATTGGCGGCCGCGCGCGCTTCCTTGGCTCTCTTGAACCGGAAGCACTGTTGTAATTGTGAGCAGACTATGATGTCGTATGCAGCCGTGAAAGGATGCGTATGGAATTCCGGAGGAGTAGCCTGGTGGAGGAGTATGTCGGCAGGTCTGGCGTCCAGTCCGGTAAGTAAATACGGGGCTTCGTATTCGACGCCATCTCCGGGGAATTTGAACAGGTCTTCGCCGAGCACTTTTGCTACGAAGCAGTGGGCGGTTATTCCAACCGATACATTTGTTGCACAAGTCCGCGGCATGGTCGCGGAGGTGGTCCATGAAAGCTCTGCATTCCACGCAAAGGGGCGAGGCAGTTTCGTCGAAGACAGGAACTCCTAAGTGGCGCCGCAGCATCACTAACCACCTATCATCGTATATGTCGGGGAACACAGACGGATGGGCAGTGAGACATGCCTCAGCAGGTGTGTGCAAAAATGCGTTCCGGCGGATGCGTTGAAGAATATAGGGTCCAGTGTGTAACGAGGGGTTCGGCAAGTGTGACCAATAACCATCTTTCCTAAAGCATTTGCCGGACGACTTGCACCGGGCCTGATATAAGATATTGGTTGTAGTTTCAGGCTTGAACGCGAGGTTAGCCGCTGTATGTGCATGTGGAAGGCCTCTATGTTGTGCGGAGAAGGTAGAGTTAAGGGGTTGGAAAAAGGTGAACAGATATCGATCCGCTTCAGCGCAAGTGAGTAAACAGGAGTCAAAAGGAGCATTGTTTTGTTGGTCTTCCACCTGCGCGGAATCTATAAGGCTAACTGCGTATGCAGCAACATTCAGCGTGGTTAGGCGTGTGAATTCGTGACCGCCACGTCGGACGCTAAAGGAGCCAAAACGCTGCAAGAATGGTACAAACAGGGCTCACAGCATGTTTCAGAAGGACCCCAGAAAAATATCGGCTTTCTGTTTTCACTAAATAGCAGCACGACTGGGTATAATATAGCGTCAGCTAGATCTTTGTTTCCTAAAATATATTTTTCTTCGTGACTAATTGCTGATTGCAGTATATATGCCAATTATTGAGCGCGCTTTTAAGTTTTAGCTACCTTGCAACAGCTCAGGATGCGAATCAGGAAATTGAGTTGTTCCTTTCTGCTGAACTAAGGTCAGCTGGGGGAAACGTTTGGGTGTTTTACTCTTGGAAGATATATCCGATCTATCGCATGATTTTCAAGACAACCACAATCGATCCAAAAAGGGTATACCGACACCGTGATGGGGTCAGCTGGTGAATACCATTCCGATGATGGCGGTGCCAACTTTGCCCTTTGGCAACAATATAAGGGCTTTCCTGAGAGGAATATTAATCGTCTTTAAACGACAATATCTTCACGCAGCTATGTAAAAAGGCACCTGGCGAGAGTAAAAGGGGCTTTGGTATGTGGAAAGCAGCACTTGGCGCCAAATTATCATCTTTAGCATGATGTCGAAATGGCTTTAAAGAAGATGAAAGAAGATGGGGCAGATGTTCTCGCCGAATAATTTATGATGTTTTCCAAGCAGATAACACACTAATTTGCGAATACCACTCGTTATTTGAAAAAGGAGAGGAAGAGGGGGACTTCGGTATGCTCTTTGACGAATTCGTCGGGCTTAACGAGTCTGTTGAGGGAAAATTGTCCAACCTAACGTTTATAAATAGCTGCAGCTTTAATTCAAAGCGTAAATGCAATAAGCAAACCATGGAGATCGCCTTGCACGTGAAGGAAAGGTATTCATAATTTAATGGAGTGACTATCGATACGGGGCTAGTCGCAAAACTGTCGCGAGTCTCAAGCAGTATCTTGAATACGGTGATCCATGCACCAGTAAATATTCCAGCATCAATGTCACATGTGGAAATAAAGCACACTCCCCTGTGATTTGCGTATAGTAAGCTGCCTAGGGACCTACCACACGAAAACTGCATTTGCTTCAGATAGAATTACATTATGTCAGTAGTACTGTTGGTCCCGAGAGACTTTGACCAAGGCTTTATATTTTTGTTCCGAGATTGCCTTTCCTAGACCTGCAGGAAATATATCGACACCAACACAAGTGAGGTGTTCCAAAGCAATTGATGCTGCAATGAACGACGTATCCAGAGAACAAGAAAAAAGAAATTTCTCGTTCCCTTTGAAGTATCCTTTAGGGATAAATCACCAGGGGAAGAGATCTTCAGGACCAATTACCCCAAGACGGAGGTGTTGCAAGCGACAAAAGTGCAACGTGGTATATTTTAACGAACCGAAAGGAGTAGATAAGAAAAACAGTTGAATGGGCTACAAGCAAGTATGGAAGGGGCAGGGTCTTCCACTTCTGCTTAGAGACTAGAGTAAAATAAATTATTCTTGCGTCTGAAATTGACTCTCAACTTCCTAAATATCTGGGACTGGGCTTGAAGTTGTCTGCCAACTTGCTCCACCTCCACTAAAGGAAGCAGTTTACTCGGCTTATATAGAATTTTGGCTCCCCTAAAAGTCTCAAAAAAACATACTAATAACCATAAAATGCATTCACGGTAATCGTGTGAACCAGAGAGACTATTAGAAGATATTTCCTCAAGGTAAATATCTAGGTGCTATACCCATGCCAGCCATTCATCGGCCAGGGGTGGGAATTGATGTGGCCATTATATAGACCTTTCAGAGTCACTCGTAGTCTCACCAACAAACTGGAACTGTACTGACATCTACTATAACAGCGTGTCCTAAAATAAAAAATCAACCGATGAATTTGCCACACTTACCCAATTTAAAAATATCTTGCAAATTCAAAAACTGAAAAAATATCTTCCCAATTCCGATGCTGTATACAATTATGGTCCTCATCTAGATTTTTGTCGTGTGCAAATTTGCGCATATCACGACCTCTCGCTCAAGACTAATGTCTCGACTCGTTATCAATGCTCTTGTTGTTCTTGTGGGAGTTCAATCCATTCATCAGGAAGAGTATAGGGTTCACTGTAAGGATATGGTAGTAGCTCATTTCCAATATTATGAGAGAGTGGGTACCGTGCGTTGAACTGCTCACCTCCTCGGTCAAGAGGTTCGTAGATTCTGCGTATGGTTTCATAATGTTCTGTAATGAGCTCCTCCTGTTTCACTTCTCCAAACCTTCCAAATGTGAGTTAATAAACGTAGTATGCAAACTTTTCTGGAAACGGGTCCAGTAACGGGTATCTGAAGTAGAAAAAAACTCGCAACATAAGGACTGAGTCCTCACGAGTAAGATGCGCCCCGTGAATGGTCTAGAAGCACATGCAAATACTAATGGCAAAAAAAGGAAATCACTTCTGCTTCTCGAGGGTCCTCTGTCATTTTGAGAGGCCAACGTCTAATTCGTAGCCGTCCAATAATTAAGGATGCATAGTTTCCCCCTGGGAGAGTAGGCGGTGTTTGAGGTGATCTTCTTGGCGATCTTCCTCGCTGCTTCCGACGCCTTGCCCTTTTTGATGATCCGCCCCGGTAACTTGAAGGTCTAGCTCGTATCATCATAACGGTCTCGGGAGGATCTTGGTCTTCAGCTGAGGTTGTGTTTCTGAGCGGAGCAACGTAAGGTTCCCATAAAGGATACGAAAACAGTCGATATTCCATATCAGGGGGCAAGCTGTAACCTCTCAGTCCCACATCTTGGTTTTTCTTGAGAAATACGTAAACCGGACGGATAATGTTCAGATACGTTTGCGACAAGTCTCGGATAGCTACCATTCCATATCTTCCTATAGAGTAATGATATATTAACTCCACAAACTCTGGACCTGCTTCCGTGAACCTTCCGTTTTGGAATGAAAATAGAACTCTTATTAATAGTCGGAATTCTTCTTCAGGTAGCAATGGTCCGTTCAACGTACAAAAACATAGGCATATATTAATGTAGAAATGTATGATTACGTGGAGTTCGTAGTAGTCCCGCGTAATCGAGATGATCCATTCCCAGGCCCTTTTTCCTCCCATAGGAATCATTCTATAGTTAAAGATGAGTATGCCTTTGGTTGTGCATAGTCCTGTGTGAGAAGGAATTCTTCAGGCCTCTGATGGTAAGAGACCAGACGACGTGCATGGATGGCCCTCCTTGATCTCTTCCCTGAGCTTGAACAGAGCTGATAGTGCGGGTGCCTTTCCTCCGTGACGATGCAAGGGTTCGAGTACTTGGTTTGGAAGGCCGGCCACTTCACAGCCTGCTGCATTGCTTTTCCATGTACTACAAGGACTTTAGAGCCAACTGAAAAGGTTCTGACTGCAGGTTCTGCATCCTTATTTCTTGTCTGTGTTAGCGCGCGGTGTGATCTCCAGCCTTCGGTGGCCAGTAGTTCAACTTCCCTACTCTCTTCATCGATAATATTTATTTCTATGTCTCGCAGTAACATTCTAGGAGCCCTCCCGTACTTTAGCTCGAAACGTGAGCGTCCACACTTTCCCCTTCTTCGACGATAGCCGTATAATACTTTTGGTAAAGCATCTTTCCACTAGATTTCATTCTCCGACATAGTTTTCGATATTGCTCGTTTGATGGTTCCAACCATCCTCTCCGCTTTCCCGTTGGACATAGGAGCGTATGCGAGAACGGTCTTCAGCTGAATTTTTTTCTCTTCCAAAAAACGAAGCAGTGAAGTTGCAGTAAAACAAAGGGCGTTATCCGAGATGATCCTTTTTGGAAGACCAAACGGTTCAATTATTTCTTTTTCGATGAATCTCAGTACCACCTCAGCATTTGCCTCCTCGACTGCAACTGCTATTGGCCATCCAGTAAGATGTTCCACCCCTATAAGGAGATATTTGTTTCTGGAAGAAGTTTCCTTGAACGGGCCCGCGAAGTCAATTGAGAAGGTTTCAAAAAGACCGGAAACTGGAAAACTTAGAGTTGTCTTATACTTCCGTATTGGAGTGAATTTTTGGCAGTTGTCGCAGCTTTTCACGAAGTTATAGACGTCCTTATGGATACCGGGCCACCAGAATCTCTCAGTTACGATTTTTTTGGTTGTTTCGAGATCCCAATGCCCTAGCTCATCATGGAAAGTCCTCAAGATCTTCATTCTTTCTTTTAAAGGGGCCACTAGTCGGGGACCGGCTTTAGTGTGCCGGAAAAGTTTCCCATTCCTCAATGTAAAAGCCTTTTGATTCCTGCGTACCCAATTTCCGTGTTCAAGATCAACCTTTCTCATTTCTAGTCCATCGAGGAATTTGATCAGTCCGTGAATATTAGCTTCGTACTCGTTATCGTTCGGCAACTGCAACTCGGCGACTCCGACGATGTCCTCCGAAGCTTTTTCATTTGGAATCAGTGCGTCCCTCAAGCGGGATAGGTAATCGGCAGGCTGATTATTGCGCCTGGGTCTATACACAATTTCAAACCGATATTCTGCGAAAATGTCGAGCCATCGGGCCAAGCGGTGATGTACATCCTTCTTTTGGAATGCTGTTTTAAGTGCCTGGTGATCAGTTATCAAGACAAATTTCTCGAGTGATAAAAGGTATACGCGAAACTTTTTCAGCGCGAAGACGACAGCTAGCGCTTCTTTCTCGCAGACTGAGTATCTCCTTTTCCGCATCATTCAGAGTTCGCTTGCGAATTGAACAGGGTGTAGTCTTCCGTTTTCATCTTTTTGGGACAAAACGGCACCCAAAGACCGTTCTGAGGCATCTGTCTCCACAACGAATGGTCTCTTGAAATCTGGGTACATGAGAACTGGGGGGACACATAGCTTATCTTTAAGCTCCTTAAATGCAGTTTCCATTTCCTTGTTCCAGTAAATTTTCCGTTCTTCGTAGTGCTGGCATGTAACGGTGCTGCAGTCTTGGCGAAATCTTTGATAAATCTTCTGTAATATGAGGCCAGTCCTAAGAAGCTTCGGACCTCCGTCTTTGAAGCGGGCCTTGGTGCCAACTTGATTTTTTTCGTTTTCTCTGGATCCACTCTAATTCCCTCTTGGTCGACGATATGACCGAGTAATTGGATAGAAGTTTTCGCAAAGAAGCATTTGCTCAACTTAATTTTCAAGCTATACTCCGATATCCTCTCCACAACTGTCTTGACGTGCGAGATGTGCTGATCCAATGTTTCTGAGAATATGACGACATCATCGATATAGACTCTTGCGAATGGAAGTCCTTTCAAAACCTCGTTCATCATTCTTTGGAATGTAGCTGGTGCATTCATGAGACCAAAAGGCATCACTTCGAACCTGAACGTACCGGCTTTGCTGGTAAAGGTTGTTTTTCCTTACATTTTTCATCCAATGGAATCTGCCAATAGCCAGTGTAAAGGTCAATTGAGGTGAAATATCTCCCGTCCTTCAGGTCCTCGAGGATCTCCTCCATGTTCGGAATCGGAAATCGATCGGTATCATTCTCTGGTTCAGTTGTCGGTAATCGACGCAAAAACGCAGCTTTCCATCCTTCTTTGGTGCGACCACAACTGGAAACGACCATGGGGATGAAACTGGTCGAATAATATCATTTTTCAGCATACTTGTAACATTTTCTGAGATAAATTGGTCATATTTTGGCGGTTGACGTCTAGGCTTGTGGTAAATCGGTTGAGTGTCGGTAAGTTCGAACGAGTGAGTAACCGGTACACTTGCTTGTCTTAATCTGAAACGCTCCATGCAATTACTTCGGAAGATGTTAACATGTCGGATATTTTCAGTGAGGGGGGCGGAAGGTGCTGCACTTTTCCTTGGATTTCTGCCATTTGGCGCCCTTTTCTTCTGATCCTCAACCTCAAATTTTGAAGGACCTCTTCCGTCGTGCTCACATCTTCATATATGGAATTCGACGTATTCTTATTTTCTTTGCAAAGGTAATCTTCTTTCATGCTCCGAATTCTGTCCTTTGATTCGATATCATCGCAAAAAGAAACACATTCGGGTTTCAAACTTATCCTAGAATCCCAGTCGTCATCTGTTTCAAACCCAGAATCATAATCGTCCCATGCCATGTTCATTACCCCCGAGCCTCTTTTTCACAAAGTGTTAGTTGGTTCCGAATCTTCGCTGTCATAGCTAGAAGTGAAATCTTCACTGTCCGTTTCTTTAAATCTTCAGGATGCGTGCTTTTGTCGAAATCCAGGGGCATCTTCACGGTTCTGCCGTCAATATTAACTGAAACCATTTGGTTGCCCAAGTCAATGCATGTCCCTAGTCTTTCCATTGTGGGGCAGCCAATGATTGCATCGAAAGGGAGATCCGGCATGACAAGAAAGTCTACATCAACTTTAGAGTCCCCAAAGAACACGAAACCTTGTCAACAGTGCCCATGCATTTTGAGACGGTTCCATCCGCTACAGTTATTTTTCGAGTCGTTGGAGTAATTTCGAGACCTAGATCTGTCACCAAAGTTTCTGAAATGAGGTTTGGAACAGCACCCGAATCGAAGAGAGCTTGGGTTTTCATACCCAATACTTTGACTGGTACCAGCTTAAGACGTCTTGGTGCTGTCGAGGCCGATTGAAGAAACAGTTTCTTACCCTTAGCGGACTTATTAGACCTGATAATTTTTTTGAGTTCTTTTCTCGCATCCTCTGCGTCGCCCCTCAAAAGTTGACCAAACGTTATCCCAGTTGGGGCCGATGCAAGCTCAGCCACCAAATTGTACCTCTTCACATTCTAGTACGTCCTTAGAGATACTCTTAACTTCTTACTCTTTTTCGTCTTCTTGGCCGGAGTGACTCCCACTCCTGGAACAACTTGATCAGACCTCTTGGTTCGAGGAGGTACAGGTGCTGGGATATGCTCCAGCATTCCATACTCTAGCCTAGGTTTCTTCGATAAAATGTTCCCTTCCCCATCCCTTTTTGTCACATTGACTTGACTAATCTCTTCAGCGATGGATACGTTACCGGCATCCGTCAACCTTTGATCCCTTCTATTTTGTAAGATTTTCACCTCTGGTCCTGACTCACTCCTTGCTTCCGATAAATTTGCTCTTCTGTTGTCTTTAGACCAGCAGTTACTTTCATGATGCCCATATCGACCGCACTTTGCACAACGAGTGTTTCTATGTGGATTATCAGGACACCTGTTTGCAAAGTGTCCAGGCTTGTGACAGTAAGAACAGACTTCTGCGGCTTTAGGGGCCCCAGACTGGTTCTTCTTAATGGTAAGAGTAAGGCTTTCCAACTGCGAGGTTATCATGTCAAGTCGATTATCGAATCGGGTTTCCAACCTTTCTTCCAAGTTTTTGACATCGCTCCTGACAGATTCTAATGCCGCTGCACTAGTAGCCGGCCTTTGATAATTCTTTTCAGGATGTACGATAGACATCGATGTGCGGGTTTCCCTCGGTACCTCACTCAGTGACTGAAACGTCTCCGAATTTTTGACAAATTCTACTATGGTACCCTTCAGTTCATCAAAAGTGTGAGGGCCCTTGATGAGGAGGAAATCGGAGAGCCGCTTATCCCCCATAGCCGCCTTACGCAGCATTCCGTACTTGGCTTGGGCGTTGAACCCAGCCTTTTCATAAAGATCACACAAGTACACCAATGAGCTTAACAAATCGTCGAAGTTGAGCCGGGCCTCTATGGCGGTACGAATCATCTCATCTGGTTCTACCTCCTTAGCATACTCTTTCACAAGCCACTCACATACCTCACCGAAGTTACGCCCATTCCCGTTAAGAGACCACCCGTCGATAAACTTGGACTTATATTTGTGCTTTGCGTCACCATGAAGATAGGCGAAGATACTTGCGGCCTTCTCTTCATCGCCCTTCTCTCGCATCACAACGTTGACATATGTGTAAAGAAACTCCTCAACGTCTTCAGTCTTGCCCCCTGTGAACGTTATACGAGCAGCATTGAGATCCATGATTACCGAAAAGAAATCCCCCGAAGTGTTCCTTACTACTGCTCAACTCGAATACCTCGGGTGCAACCCCTCCACAAGAGTACCAAATGATAGGGGTAAATCGGCGGGGAGAGATCCTCAGAACCAATTACCCTGAGAAGGAGGTGTTGCGAGCGACAAAAGTGCTGCCGTGGTATTGTTGAACGAACAAAAGGGAGTGTATATAGAAGAGAGTTGAGGAAGCTACAAGCAAGTATAAAAGGGGCAGGGTCTACCACCGACGCTCTGCGACTAGCGTAAGAAAAAGTTTTCTTGGGTCTGAAGTTGACTCTCAACTTCCTACTACTCGGGACTTGGCTTGAAGTTGTCTGCCAACTTGCTTCACCTCACTAAAGGAAGCAGTTTACTCGGCTTATAAGACTTTGGCTACCCCAAAAGTCTCAAACAAACATACTAATAACCATAAAATGTATTCACGGTAATCGTGTGAACCAGAGAGACTATTAGAAGATATTTCCTCAAGGTAAATATCTAGGTGCCATACCCATGCCAGCCACCCATCGGCCAGGGGTGGGAATTGATGTGGCCATTATATAGACCTTTCAGAGCTACTTGTAGTATCACCCACAACCTGGAACTGTACTGACATCTACTATGACAGCGTGTCCTAAAATGAAAAAATCATCCGACGAATTTGCCACACTCACCCAAATTAAAAATATCTTGCAAATTCAAAAACTGTAAAAATATCTTCCCAATTCCGATACTGTATACAATCATGGTCCTCATCTAGATTTTTTTCGTGTGCGAATTTGCGCACATCAGATATGTTTGACACTATCCCAAAGTACTCCAGACAACCACAATCGACTCAGAAGAGCATCCCATAGCCGCCTACATCGCCCCAGTTGCTAACATAAAGGAGGAAAATTAATGCAGCGGAAAAGGTTGCGTTGCTGTGGAATGCGTGCAACGCGAAAATTTAAATCATCAAAGGATTGCGATACGCTTAATAAAAGTTTTATCGAAATAATAAGGCAATGACGAACGTCGTGGTTACGAGATTTGCGCTCAATATGGAACAAAATTTAGCTGAGAGATTTTGTGATACTGAAGAACGTAGAACAGCGATCTAGACGAACGCAGCTGTAAGAGTGTGTAGTGAGAAGAGAAGTAGAGTAATTGTTCACTTATGGGAACCTATACCGCTGCTCATCACCACTGCTGTTTCAGGTCGAACATATCTACCAACAGTAAAAACACCCAAAATTTTCTCCACTGGTGCTGCTAAATGCAGTAGATCCACCTCACGTAGCTTTCATTACTGACACGTGTGACGTTCAAGCTGCAGAAACGACATAAGCGTGGGGGACATAAATGCCACTGAAAGCAACCGTGACAGCAGTGGCAGTACAGTAAATCCGTAGCTTTTTCATGTGGCTATCTGCATACAGTAAGAAAATTGTATCGCAACTGACATCGAATAGATCCACTCGTAAATGTTTTTTGGAAGTTAAATTAGTCAAAAATCCCAAATTTACCACTCCCAAAAAGTTCGGGAGTTTTCCTTCAGAATATGGCAAATTTATCTCGCAAAAGCTATCTCGACGATGTCGGTTACGTTAGGAAATCGTCGAGCTAAACTTCGTTTATATTTAAGTCAATTGAAATCAAAGGCGGCTTCAATTACTGCCTACGAACCAGCGGTCAACCATCAGTTCCTCCATGCTCACCAAAAGATGAGCAACCACCATCTCGAAGCCACCTGCCTAAATCTTTCTTATTTTCAATGTCACACGCCTCGTTGCGTCAGCCAACGGAGGCGACCGACACGGCCACACCGTCCGCGCGTTGAATGGGACATGCTCAGACCAGTTTTCTGGACAGGCTTTTGTTGGTCTCGGGTACTGGGGTACTGTGCGTTGCGTGATACGGACCACCCGATCAATAGATCCAGAGAGACCGCCAATACTCATAGAAGTTCTCGAACTGACAGTTATTCAAAGGAACGGTCTGAAGTTTGCGTCCAGACCGCATCAAACTGGAATATATAATACCTCTAGATTTAGTGCTTCCCTCGGGAACCAGTGGTAGCTCCACCTCTTTCTCTCTTGGCACACTATCTACTCATTTATGCTACACGGGAATCGGCAAAAAGCGATGGCTAGCAATTCTGAGGCACAGAATGAGAACCGAACCAGCATTGGAGCCGTGAAGTCTGGAGAGAGAACGAGACTCACACAAAATGTTTGTCCTACTTGCAAGCGGGTAAGTTCGAAAGTCATCGAACATCTGATTCCACTTTCATACCTTTCTGGTAGACTAGTAGTTCTGATTTTCCGGAGTTAAGCAGCCACTGAAAATGACATGTTCGTTTGATGTATGCAGCAATTTGGAAGGGCCTATAATCTCAAAGTGCACATGAGGAAGCACTCCGGGGAGACGCCCTACGAATGTCCAATGGAGAACTGCGTGAGAAAATTTATGTGGCATAGCTCCATGACTCATCATGTTCGAGCTCACCATAACGAGGGCAATAGTGACATATTGAGGTCAAGCGCTCATAAAAGAAACAACGGTGGAGCGGCTGCGCAATTGAAACCGGAAGCAGGCAGAGAAAGAACTCCTGGCCGGGAAAATAGCCTGCAAGCCCAAGACAGTACCACTCCAGCGCAAGAAAGTTCGTCTGCTCGGCCTGGCGGGAAATCAAAAAGAGGATCTAGGCACGGCGGCGACAAACAAACAAATCGAAAGAAGCGTCCAAACGACGTAATTGACATTGCCGCAGAAGATCACAGGGCAGACTTGACCAAGGGATCTTCTGCACAGCCTGCGACGACTGCTCCCGAGCGAAGAGGAAACAAGAGATTTAAAAATTCTGCAGCAGGGAGTCCGCCATCCAAATCTCGGGACATTGGTGGTAGCAGCGTCATGAAGATGTCGAAGGGAAGCGATTTAGACGGGCTATTTGAGGGATGTGGGAACGGCCTCAGTGTAGGTGCGAGTCCGAATGTTCGGTTGGGGGGAATACCGCGTGGGCGTGAGGTCTCACCAGAAACTGCAATGTCAGGGCCGGGTGTGCATCCATTTATGAACGCCCGTGAAGATAGCAGGCTTCAAATGACTGAACCACTACAGTTTGATGAATTGAATGAGCACCTGGAAGTTCTCTGTTCGTTACAAGCCAGCGACCCATTCATGTCGGGCGGTGACAAGTGTCATGGGGTAAATGAGAGGAGGCTGGCCCCTGAAACAAATGACTGCGGGAAGCACAACGGCGCAAAGGTTACGTATTCTGTCCCGATTAATGCGCACGTAGATGAGGTGGAAGGGGCGTCTAGGGAAATGAGAGTGCGAGTGCAAACTAATGCACAGACTCCGGGTAAGGGTATCTGTCAAGCACATTCCGTCTCGACAGGGTGAATGTGCATGGGGTCGGAGGCGCTTTTGGGGGAATTGGAGTCCAGGCGCTGACAAATCCACAGATCATCTCAGGGGGATGGATCATGCACAATGTATCCCATCAAGTGTGCCAGTGCACGAGGGCGAAATCGCTTTCGGGGGAGTTGAAGCGCAGACGCAAACTGATGCACAGACTCGTGCGAAGGGGATCCGTCAGTCGCAAAGTAGTAGGGCTGAGCCACGAGTGACAGACATGGACAGCCTCTATGGCGATAGAACCGAAAAAGAGGCGGAAAGTGGGGGTTCGGTGGTGACGCGGTAGGTGACGAACAGTGGGTGGCGTTTGAGCACTCCGATGGGATCATGTCGTCGCACAGGTCGGACCAGAGCAGCCCACCAATAGTGATAGATCACGGGTTTCAAGCCCCTGTTGAATTCTTTGACTTGCTTTGATAAATTTGTAGCCGTGACTTGTTGAAGAATGTCTCTTGCCTCTGCTTACTTCCAATTCGAACCAACTTCAGTCTTGAGTAGTGAGTAAACAGTACTTGGAATGCAATAATTACAAGATACCATCGGAGAATGATAGTTGCATTCGGAAAGGACAGTAATACTAAGAACCTTACACTTACTGTAGACAGGTGGCAAGCTGTCACAAATGCGGACAAATCGTGAGCATGCAAACTCGAGAAGTAGAAGAAAACTGCGGGTTCGAGTGGCATAGTTCGAATACAGTAAAGCACGTAGAAGTATATCGCGGTACACAGGTTCTTGTAACGTGGCCTACTTCATTGGAGAAGACCACTAGCGCGGCACGCTGTTGTAAAAGAATCGAACTCGACCTTGACAAATGTTCCATGGCTCTATTCGAGATAAATTTTGCCAGGCCTGTGACTACAGCAAATCTATCCAGGTTGCATCCTCCAGGAGTACGAATTGAAATGGGTAGTAGCCTAGTCCGACAGGGCGATGCAGAAATATAGCCTTTGTACCTGCTGTGCTCTTCTGTCAAGCCGGTATTTAGACTAATAGTAATGGGTTGAAGCTTTAAATCCTAGAGCGAGAGGGGGCGAGTGGGTCGAAAAACGTGACGTCGAAGTAGACGGTACCACCTGCGGCCCCTGTTGCTCTGATATCAGTGTTTCAGGTCGAGGCTCAAAGGCAGTATGACTTTCCGCGCAGTCGTGATCGCTTCCAAGCAGGTCCACTTGGCCCATAGGATGACGCATCTGCGCTTCTCTTTACTAGTCAGTTACGAATGGATTCCTGTACGGTATGTATCTCAGCTGGCCGGGGTGGCCAAACCAGTCAGAAAATTGCTGAGTCTGCTCAACCATTTCTGCTCCCAGTCTGAAAGTCCGTTCCTGGATTCGGCCTGAAGATGCTGTAAGGTCATTGACCGAAACCCGAGTGTGTCGTAACCCATAGCAGGGGCCGCTTTTTCCATTTTACATGTTTTCCGATAACCTATGTTGCTGGGAGGTTTAAATCTTTTTATTCTTGGAGGATATGTTTGACACTATCCCAAAGTACTCCAGACAACCACAATCGACTCAGAAGAGCATCCCATAGCCGCCTACATCGCCCCAGTTGCTAACATAAAGGAGGAAAATTAATGCAGCGGAAAAGGTTGCGTTGCTGTGGAATGCGTGCAACGCGAAAATTTAAATCATCAAAGGATTGCGATACGCTTAATAAAAGTTTTATCGAAATAATAAGGCAATGACGAACGTCGTGGTTACGAGATTTGCGCTCAATATGGAACAAAATTTAGCTGAGAGATTTTGTGATACTGAAGAACGTAGAACAGCGATCTAGACGAACGCAGCTGTAAGAGTGTGTAGTGAGAAGAGAAGTAGAGTAATTGTTCACTTATGGGAACCTATACCGCTGCTCATCACCACTGCTGTTTCAGGTCGAACATATCTACCAACAGTAAAAACACCCAAAATTTTCTCCACTGGTGCTGCTAAATGCAGTAGATCCACCTCACGTAGCTTTCATTACTGACACGTGTGACGTTCAAGCTGCAGAAACGACATAAGCGTGGGGGACATAAATGCCACTGAAAGCAACCGTGACAGCAGTGGCAGTACAGTAAATCCGTAGCTTTTTCATGTGGCTATCTGCATACAGTAAGAAAATTGTATCGCAACTGACATCGAATAGATCCACTCGTAAATGTTTTTTGGAAGTTAAATTAGTCAAAAATCCCAAATTTACCACTCCCAAAAAGTTCGGGAGTTTTCCTTCAGAATATGGCAAATTTATCTCGCAAAAGCTATCTCGACGATGTCGGTTACGTTAGGAAATCGTCGAGCTAAACTTCGTTTATATTTAAGTCAATTGAAATCAAAGGCGGCTTCAATTACTGCCTACGAACCAGCGGTCAACCATCAGTTCCTCCATGCTCACCAAAAGATGAGCAACCACCATCTCGAAGCCACCTGCCTAAATCTTTCTTATTTTCAATGTCACACGCCTCGTTGCGTCAGCCAACGGAGGCGACCGACACGGCCACACCGTCCGCGCGTTGAATGGGACATGCTCAGACCAGTTTTCTGGACAGGCTTTTGTTGGTCTCGGGTACTGGGGTACTGTGCGTTGCGTGATACGGACCACCCGATCAATAGATCCAGAGAGACCGCCAATACTCATAGAAGTTCTCGAACTGACAGTTATTCAAAGGAACGGTCTGAAGTTTGCGTCCAGACCGCATCAAACTGGAATATATAATACCTCTAGATTTAGTGCTTCCCTCGGGAACCAGTGGTAGCTCCACCTCTTTCTCTCTTGGCACACTATCTACTCATTTATGCTACAGGGAATCGGCAAAAAGCGATGGCTAGCAATTCTGAGGCACAGAATGAGAACCGAACCAGCATTGGAGCCGTGAAGTCTGGAGAGAGAACGAGACTCACACAAAATGTTTGTCCTACTTGCAAGCGGGTAAGTTCGAAAGTCATCGAACATCTGATTCCACTTTCATACCTTTCTGGTAGACTAGTAGTTCTGATTTTCCGGAGTTAAGCAGCCACTGACAATGACATGTTCGTTTGATGTATGCAGCAATTTGGAAGGGCCTATAATCTCAAAGTGCACATGAGGAAGCACTCCGGGGAGACGCCCTACGAATGTCCAATGGAGAACTGCGTGAGAAAATTTATGTGGCATAGCTCCATGACTCATCATGTTCGAGCTCACCATAACGAGGGCAATAGTGACATATTGAGGTCAAGCGCTCATAAAAGAAACAACGGTGGAGCGGCTGCGCAATTGAAACCGGAAGCAGGCAGAGAAAGAACTCCTGGCCGGGAAAATAGCCTGCAAGCCCAAGACAGTACCACTCCAGCGCAAGAAAGTTCGTCTGCTCGGCCTGGCGGGAAATCAAAAAGAGGATCTAGGCACGGCGGCGACAAACAAACAAATCGAAAGAAGCGTCCAAACGACGTAATTGACATTGCCGCAGAAGATCACAGGGCAGACTTGACCAAGGGATCTTCTGCACAGCCTGCGACGACTGCTCCGAGCGAAGAGGAAACAAGAGATTTAAAAATTCTGCAGCAGGGAGTCCGCCATCCAAATCTCGGGACATTGGTGGTAGCAGCGTCATGAAGATGTCGAAGGGAAGCGATTTAGACGGGCTATTTGAGGGATGTGGGAACGGCCTCAGTGTAGGTGCGAGTCCGAATGTTCGGTTGGGGGAATACCGCGTGGGCGTGAGGTCTCACCAGAAACTGCAATGTCAGGGCCGGGTGTGCATCCATTTATGAACGCCCGTGAAGATAGCAGGCTTCAAATGACTGAACCACTACAGTTTGATGAATTGAATGAGCACCTGGAAGTTCTCTGTTCGTTACAAGCCAGCGACCCATTCATGTCGGGCGGTGACAAGTGTCATGGGGTAAATGAGAGGAGGCTGGCCCCTGAAACAAATGACTGCGGGAAGCACAACGGCGCAAAGGTTACGTATTCTGTCCCGATTAATGCGCACGTAGATGAGGTGGAAGGGGCGTCTAGGGAAATGATAGTGCGAGTGCAAACTAATGCACAGACTCCGGGTAAGGGTATCTGTCAAGCACATTCCGTCTCGACAGGGGTGAATGTGCATGGGTCGGAGGCGCTTTTGGGGGAATTGGAGTCCAGGCGCTGACAAATCCACAGATCATCTCAGGGGGGATGGATCATGCACAATGTATCCCATCAAGTGTGCCAGTGCACGAGGGCGAAATCGCTTTCGGGGGAGTTGAAGCGCAGACGCAAACTGATGCACAGACTCGTGCGAAGGGGATCCGTCAGTCGCAAAGTAGTAGGGCTGAGCCACGAGTGACAGACATGGACAGCCTCTATGGCGATAGAACCGAAAAAGAGGCGGAAAGTGGGGGGTTCGGTGGTGACGCGGTAGGTGACGAACAGTGGGTGGCGTTTGAGCACTCCGATGGGATCATGTCGTCGCACAGGTCGGACCAGAGCAGCCCACCAATAGTGATAGATCACGGGTTTCAAGCCCCTGTTGAATTCTTTGACTTGCTTTGATAAATTTGTAGCCGTGACTTGTTGAAGAATGTCTCTTGCCTCTGCTTACTTCCAATTCGAACCAACTTCAGTCTTGAGTAGTGAGTAAACAGTACTTGGAATGCAATAATTACAAGATACCATCGGAGAATGATAGTTGCATTCGGAAAGGACAGTAATACTAAGAACCTTACACTTACTGTAGACAGGTGGCAAGCTGTCACAAATGCGGACAAATCGTGAGCATGCAAACTCGAGAAGTAGAAGAAAACTGCGGGTTCGAGTGGCATAGTTCGAATACAGTAAAGCACGTAGAAGTATATCGCGGTACACAGGTTCTTGTAACGTGGCCTACTTCATTGGAGAAGACCACTAGCGCGGCACGCTGTTGTAAAAGAATCGAACTCGACCTTGACAAATGTTCCATGGCTCTATTCGAGATAAATTTTGCCAGGCCTGTGACTACAGCAAATCTATCCAGGTTGCATCCTCCAGGAGTACGAATTGAAATGGGTAGTAGCCTAGTCCGACAGGGCGATGCAGAAATATAGCCTTTGTACCTGCTGTGCTCTTCTGTCAAGCCGGTATTTAGACTAATAGTAATGGGTTGAAGCTTTAAATCCTAGAGCGAGAGGGGGCGAGTGGGTCGAAAAACGTGACGTCGAAGTAGACGGTACCACCTGCGGCCCCTGTTGCTCTGATATCAGTGTTTCAGGTCGAGGCTCAAAGGCAGTATGACTTTCCGCGCAGTCGTGATCGCTTCCAAGCAGGTCCACTTGGCCCATAGGATGACGCATCTGCGCTTCTCTTTACTAGTCAGTTACGAATGGATTCCTGTACGGTATGTATCTCAGCTGGCCGGGGTGGCCAAACCAGTCAGAAAAATTGCTGAGTCTGCTCAACCATTTCTGCTCCCAGTCTGAAAGTCCGTTCCTGGATTCGGCCTGAAGATGCTGTAAGGTCATTGACCGAAACCCGAGTGTGTCGTAACCCATAGCAGGGGCCGCTTTTTCCATTTTACATGTTTTCCGATAACCTATGTTGCTGGGAGGTTTAAATCTTTTTATTCTTGGAGGATATGTTTGACACTATCCCAAAGTACTCCAGACAACCACAATCGACTCAGAAGAGCATCCCATAGCCGCCTACATCGCCCCAGTTGCTAACATAAAGGAGGAAAATTAATGCAGCGGAAAAGGTTGCGTTGCTGTGGAATGCGTGCAACGCGAAAATTTAAATCATCAAAGGATTGCGATACGCTTAATAAAAGTTTTATCGAAATAATAAGGCAATGACGAACGTCGTGGTTACGAGATTTGCGCTCAATATGGAACAAAATTTAGCTGAGAGATTTTGTGATACTGAAGAACGTAGAACAGCGATCTAGACGAACGCAGCTGTAAGAGTGTGTAGTGAGAAGAGAAGTAGAGTAATTGTTCACTTATGGGAACCTATACCGCTGCTCATCACCACTGCTGTTTCAGGTCGAATATATCTACCAACAGTAAAAACACCCAAAATTTTCTCCACTGGTGCTGCTAAATGCAGTAGATCCACCTCACGTAGCTTTCATTACTGACACGTGTGACGTTCAAGCTGCAGAAACGACATAAGCGTGGGGGACATAAATGCCACTGAAAGCAACCGTGACAGCAGTGGCAGTACAGTAAATCCGTAGCTTTTTCATGTGGCTATCTGCATACAGTAAGAAAATTGTATCGCAACTGACATCGAATAGATCCACTCGTAAATGTTTTTTGGAAGTTAAATTAGTCAAAAATCCCAAATTTACCACTCCCAAAAAGTTCGGGAGTTTTCCTTCAGAATATGGCAAATTTATCTCGCAAAAGCTATCTCGACGATGTCGGTTACGTTAGGAAATCGTCGAGCTAAACTTCGTTTATATTTAAGTCAATTGAAATCAAAGGCGGCTTCAATTACTGCCTACGAACCAGCGGTCAACCATCAGTTCCTCCATGCTCACCAAAAGATGAGCAACCACCATCTCGAAGCCACCTGCCTAAATCTTTCTTATTTTCAATGTCACACGCCTCGTTGCGTCAGCCAACGGAGGCGACCGACACGGCCACACCGTCCGCGCGTTGAATGGGACATGCTCAGACCAGTTTTCTGGACAGGCTTTTGTTGGTCTCGGGTACTGGGGTACTGTGCGTTGCGTGATACGGACCACCCGATCAATAGATCCAGAGAGACCGCCAATACTCATAGAAGTTCTCGAACTGACAGTTATTCAAAGGAACGGTCTGAAGTTTGCGTCCAGACCGCATCAAACTGGAATATATAATACCTCTAGATTTAGTGCTTCCCTCGGGAACCAGTGGTAGCTCCACCTCTTTCTCTCTTGGCACACTATCTACTCATTTATGCTACACGGGAATCGGCAAAAAGCGATGGCTAGCAATTCTGAGGCACAGAATGAGAACCGAACCAGCATTGGAGCCGTGAAGTCTGGAGAGAGAACGAGACTCACACAAAATGTTTGTCCTACTTGCAAGCGGGTAAGTTCGAAAGTCATCGAACATCTGATTCCACTTTCATACCTTTCTGGTAGACTAGTAGTTCTGATTTTCCGGAGTTAAGCAGCCACTGACAATGACATGTTCGTTTGATGTATGCAGCAATTTGGAAGGGCCTATAATCTCAAAGTGCACATGAGGAAGCACTCCGGGGAGACGCCCTACGAATGTCCAATGGAGAACTGCGTGAGAAAATTTATGTGGCATAGCTCCATGACTCATCATGTTCGAGCTCACCATAACGAGGGCAATAGTGACATATTGAGGTCAAGCGCTCATAAAAGAAACAACGGTGGAGCGGCTGCGCAATTGAAACCGGAAGCAGGCAGAGAAAGAACTCCTGGCCGGGAAAATAGCCTGCAAGCCCAAGACAGTACCACTCCAGCGCAAGAAAGTTCGTCTGCTCGGCCTGGCGGGAAATCAAAAAGAGGATCTAGGCACGGCGGCGACAAACAAACAAATCGAAAGAAGCGTCCAAACGACGTAATTGACATTGCCGCAGAAGATCACAGGGCAGACTTGACCAAGGGATCTTCTGCACAGCCTGCGACGACTGCTCCCGAGCGAAGAGGAAACAAGAGATTTAAAAATTCTGCAGCAGGGAGTCCGCCATCCAAATCTCGGGACATTGGTGGTAGCAGCGTCATGAAGATGTCGAAGGGAAGCGATTTAGACGGGCTATTTGAGGGATGTGGGAACGGCCTCAGTGTAGGTGCGAGTCCGAATGTTCGGTTGGGGGAATACCGCGTGGGCGTGAGGTCTCACCAGAAACTGCAATGTCAGGGCCGGGTGTGCATCCATTTATGAACGCCCGTGAAGATAGCAGGCTTCAAATGACTGAACCACTACAGTTTGATGAATTGAATGAGCACCTGGAAGTTCTCTGTTCGTTACAAGCCAGCGACCCATTCATGTCGGGCGGTGACAAGTGTCATGGGGTAAATGAGAGGAGGCTGGCCCCTGAAACAAATGACTGCGGGAAGCACAACGGCGCAAAGGTTACGTATTCTGTCCCGATTAATGCGCACGTAGATGAGGTGGAAGGGGCGTCTAGGGAAATGATAGTGCGAGTGCAAACTAATGCACAGACTCCGGGTAAGGGTATCTGTCAAGCACATTCCGTCTCGACAGGGGTGAATGTGCATGGGGTCGGAGGCGCTTTTGGGGGAATTGGAGTCCAGGCGCTGACAAATCCACAGATCATCTCAGGGGGGATGGATCATGCACAATGTATCCCATCAAGTGTGCCAGTGCACGAGGGCGAAATCGCTTTCGGGGAGTTGAAGCGCAGACGCAAACTGATGCACAGACTCGTGCGAAGGGGATCCGTCAGTCGCAAAGTAGTAGGGCTGAGCCACGAGTGACAGACATGGACAGCCTCTATGGCGATAGAACCGAAAAAGAGGCGGAAAGTGGGGGGTTCGGTGGTGACGCGGTAGGTGACGAACAGTGGGTGGCGTTTGAGCACTCCGATGGGATCATGTCGTCGCACAGGTCGGACCAGAGCAGCCCACCAATAGTGATAGATCACGGGTTTCAAGCCCCTGTTGAATTCTTTGACTTGCTTTGATAAATTTGTAGCCGTGACTTGTTGAAGAATGTCTCTTGCCTCTGCTTACTTCCAATTCGAACCAACTTCAGTCTTGAGTAGTGAGTAAACAGTACTTGGAATGCAATAATTACAAGATACCATCGGAGAATGATAGTTGCATTCGGAAAGGACAGTAATACTAAGAACCTTACACTTACTGTAGACAGGTGGCAAGCTGTCACAAATGCGGACAAATCGTGAGCATGCAAACTCGAGAAGTAGAAGAAAACTGCGGGTTCGAGTGGCATAGTTCGAATACAGTAAAGCACGTAGAAGTATATCGCGGTACACAGGTTCTTGTAACGTGGCCTACTTCATTGGAGAAGACCACTAGCGCGGCACGCTGTTGTAAAAGAATCGAACTCGACCTTGACAAATGTTCCATGGCTCTATTCGAGATAAATTTTGCCAGGCCTGTGACTACAGCAAATCTATCCAGGTTGCATCCTCCAGGAGTACGAATTGAAATGGGTAGTAGCCTAGTCCGACAGGGCGATGCAGAAATATAGCCTTTGTACCTGCTGTGCTCTTCTGTCAAGCGGTATTTAGACTAATAGTAATGGGTTGAAGCTTTAAATCCTAGAGCGAGAGGGGGCGAGTGGGTCGAAAAACGTGACGTCGAAGTAGTAGACGGTACCACCTGCGGCCCCTGTTGCTCTGATATCAGTGTTTCAGGTCGAGGCTCAAAGGCAGTAGACTTTCCGCGCAGTCGTGATCGCTTCCAAGCAGGTCCACTTGGCCCATAGGATGACGCATCTGCGCTTCTCTTTACTAGTCAGTTACGAATGGATTCCTGTACGGTATGTATCTCAGCTGGCCGGGGTGGCCAAACCAGTCAGAAAATTGCTGAGTCTGCTCAACCATTTCTGCTCCCAGTCTGAAAGTCCGTTCCTGGATTCGGCCTGAAGATGCTGTAAGGTCATTGACCGAAACCCGAGTGTGTCGTAACCCATAGCAGGGCCGCTTTTTCCATTTTACATGTTTTCCGATAACCTATGTTGCTGGGAGGTTTAAATCTTTTTATTCTTGGAGGATATGTTTGACACTATCCCAAAGTACTCCAGACAACCACAATCGACTCAGAAGAGCATCCCATAGCCGCCTACATCGCCCCAGTGCTAACATAAAGGAGGAAAATTAATGCAGCGGAAAAGGTTGCGTTGCTGTGGAATGCGTGCAACGCGAAAATTTAAATCATCAAAGGATTGCGATACGCTTAATAAAAGTTTTATCGAAATAATAAGGCAATGACGAACGTCGTGGTTACGAGATTTGCGCTCAATATGGAACAAAATTTAGCTGAGAGATTTTGTGATACTGAAGAACGTAGAACAGCGATCTAGACGAACGCAGCTGTAAGAGTGTGTAGTGAGAAGAGAAGTAGAGTAATTGTTCACTTATGGGAACCTATACCGCTGCTCATCACCACTGCTGTTTCAGGTCGAATATATCTACCAACAGTAAAAACACCCAAAATTTTCTCCACTGGTGCTGCTAAATGCAGTAGATCCACCTCACGTAGCTTTCATTACTGACACGTGTGACGTTCAAGCTGCAGAAACGACATAAGCGTGGGGGACATAAATGCCACTGAAAGCAACCGTGACAGCAGTGGCAGTACAGTAAATCCGTAGCTTTTTCATGTGGCTATCTGCATACAGTAAGAAAATTGTATCGCAACTGACATCGAATAGATCCACTCGTAAATGTTTTTTGGAAGTTAAATTAGTCAAAAATCCCAAATTTACCACTCCCAAAAAGTTCGGGAGTTTTCCTTCAGAATATGGCAAATTTATCTCGCAAAAGCTATCTCGACGATGTCGGTTACGTTAGGAAATCGTCGAGCTAAACTTCGTTTATATTTAAGTCAATTGAAATCAAAGGCGGCTTCAATTACTGCCTACGAACCAGCGGTCAACCATCAGTTCCTCCATGCTCACCAAAAGATGAGCAACCACCATCTCGAAGCCACCTGCCTAAATCTTTCTTATTTTCAATGTCACACGCCTCGTTGCGTCAGCCAACGGAGGCGACCGACACGGCCACACCGTCCGCGCGTTGAATGGGACATGCTCAGACCAGTTTTCTGGACAGGCTTTTGTTGGTCTCGGGTACTGGGGTACTGTGCGTTGCGTGATACGGACCACCCGATCAATAGATCCAGAGAGACCGCCAATACTCATAGAAGTTCTCGAACTGACAGTTATTCAAAGGAACGGTCTGAAGTTTGCGTCCAGACCGCATCAAACTGGAATATATAATACCTCTAGATTTAGTGCTTCCCTCGGGAACCAGTGGTAGCTCCACCTCTTTCTCTCTTGGCACACTATCTACTCATTTATGCTACACGGGAATCGGCAAAAAGCGATGGCTAGCAATTCTGAGGCACAGAATGAGAACCGAACCAGCATTGGAGCCGTGAAGTCTGGAGAGAGAACGAGACTCACACAAAATGTTTGTCCTACTTGCAAGCGGGTAAGTTCGAAAGTCATCGAACATCTGATTCCACTTTCATACCTTTCTGGTAGACTAGTAGTTCTGATTTTCCGGAGTTAAGCAGCCACTGACAATGACATGTTCGTTTGATGTATGCAGCAATTTGGAAGGGCCTATAATCTCAAAGTGCACATGAGGAAGCACTCCGGGGAGACGCCCTACGAATGTCCAATGGAGAACTGCGTGAGAAAATTTATGTGGCATAGCTCCATGACTCATCATGTTCGAGCTCACCATAACGAGGGCAATAGTGACATATTGAGGTCAAGCGCTCATAAAAGAAACAACGGTGGAGCGGCTGCGCAATTGAAACCGGAAGCAGGCAGAGAAAGAACTCCTGGCCGGGAAAATAGCCTGCAAGCCCAAGACAGTACCACTCCAGCGCAAGAAAGTTCGTCTGCTCGGCCTGGCGGGAAATCAAAAAGAGGATCTAGGCACGGCGGCGACAAACAAACAAATCGAAAGAAGCGTCCAAACGACGTAATTGACATTGCCGCAGAAGATCACAGGGCAGACTTGACCAAGGGATCTTCTGCACAGCCTGCGACGACTGCTCCCGAGCGAAGAGGAAACAAGAGATTTAAAAATTCTGCAGCAGGGAGTCCGCCATCCAAATCTCGGGACATTGGTGGTAGCAGCGTCATGAAGATGTCGAAGGGAAGCGATTTAGACGGGCTATTTGAGGGATGTGGGAACGGCCTCAGTGTAGGTGCGAGTCCGAATGTTCGGTTGGGGGGAATACCGCGTGGGCGTGAGGTCTCACCAGAAACTGCAATGTCAGGGCCGGGTGTGCATCCATTTATGAACGCCCGTGAAGATAGCAGGCTTCAAATGACTGAACCACTACAGTTTGATGAATTGAATGAGCACCTGGAAGTTCTCTGTTCGTTACAAGCCAGCGACCCATTCATGTCGGGCGGTGACAAGTGTCATGGGGTAAATGAGAGGAGGCTGGCCCCTGAAACAAATGACTGCGGGAAGCACAACGGCGCAAAGGTTACGTATTCTGTCCCGATTAATGCGCACGTAGATGAGGTGGAAGGGGCGTCTAGGGAAATGATAGTGCGAGTGCAAACTAATGCACAGACTCCGGGTAAGGGTATCTGTCAAGCACATTCCGTCTCGACAGGGGTGAATGTGCATGGGGTCGGAGGCGCTTTTGGGGGAATTGGAGTCCAGGCGCTGACAAATCCACAGATCATCTCAGGGGGGATGGATCATGCACAATGTATCCCATCAAGTGTGCCAGTGCACGAGGGCGAAATCGCTTTCGGGGAGTTGAAGCGCAGACGCAAACTGATGCACAGACTCGTGCGAAGGGGATCCGTCAGTCGCAAAGTAGTAGGGCTGAGCCACGAGTGACAGACATGGACAGCCTCTATGGCGATAGAACCGAAAAAGAGGCGGAAAGTGGGGGGTTCGGTGGTGACGCGGTAGGTGACGAACAGGGTGTGGCGTTTGAGCACTCCGATGGGATCATGTCGTCGCACAGGTCGGACCAGAGCAGCCCACCAATAGTGATAGATCACGGGTTTCAAGCCCCTGTTGAATTCTTTGACTTGCTTTGATAAATTTGTAGCCGTGACTTGTTGAAGAATGTCTCTTGCCTCTGCTTACTTCCAATTCGAACCAACTTCAGTCTTGAGTAGTGAGTAAACAGTACTTGGAATGCAATAATTACAAGATACCATCGGAGAATGATAGTTGCATTCGGAAAGGACAGTAATACTAAGAACCTTACACTTACTGTAGACAGGTGGCAAGCTGTCACAAATGCGGACAAATCGTGAGCATGCAAACTCGAGAAGTAGAAGAAAACTGCGGGTTCGAGTGGCATAGTTCGAATACAGTAAAGCACGTAGAAGTATATCGCGGTACACAGGTTCTTGTAACGTGGCCTACTTCATTGGAGAAGACCACTAGCGCGGCACGCTGTTGTAAAAGAATCGAACTCGACCTTGACAAATGTTCCATGGCTCTATTCGAGATAAATTTTGCCAGGCCTGTGACTACAGCAAATCTATCCAGGTTGCATCCTCCAGGAGTACGAATTGAAATGGGTAGTAGCCTAGTCCGACAGGGCGATGCAGAAATATAGCCTTTGTACCTGCTGTGCTCTTCTGTCAAGCCGGTATTTAGACTAATAGTAATGGGTTGAAGCTTTAAATCCTAGAGCGAGAGGGGCGAGTGGGTCGAAAAACGTGACGTCGAAGTAGACGGTACCACCTGCGGCCCCTGTTGCTCTGATATCAGTGTTTCAGGTCGAGGCTCAAAGGCAGTATGACTTTCCGCGCAGTCGTGATCGCTTCCAAGCAGGTCCACTTGGCCCATAGGATGACGCATCTGCGCTTCTCTTTACTAGTCAGTTACGAATGGATTCCTGTACGGTATGTATCTCAGCTGGCCGGGGTGGCCAAACCAGTCAGAAAATTGCTGAGTCTGCTCAACCATTTCTGCTCCCAGTCTGAAAGTCCGTTCCTGGATTCGGCCTGAAGATGCTGTAAGGTCATTGACCGAAACCCGAGTGTGTCGTAACCCATAGCAGGGGCCGCTTTTTCCATTTTACATGTTTTCCGATAACCTATGTTGCTGGGAGGTTTAAATCTTTTTATTCTTGGAGGATATGTTTGACACTATCCCAAAGTACTCCAGACAACCACAATCGACTCAGAAGAGCATCCCATAGCCGCCTACATCGCCCCAGTTGCTAACATAAAGGAGGAAAATTAATGCAGCGGAAAAGGTTGCGTTGCTGTGGAATGCGTGCAACGCGAAAATTTAAATCATCAAAGGATTGCGATACGCTTAATAAAAGTTTTATCGAAATAATAAGGCAATGACGAACGTCGTGGTTACGAGATTTGCGCTCAATATGGAACAAAATTTAGCTGAGAGATTTTGTGATACTGAAGAACGTAGAACAGCGATCTAGACGAACGCAGCTGTAAGAGTGTGTAGTGAGAAGAGAAGTAGAGTAATTGTTCACTTATGGGAACCTATACCGCTGCTCATCACCACTGCTGTTTCAGGTCGAATATATCTACCAACAGTAAAAACACCCAAAATTTTCTCCACTGGTGCTGCTAAATGCAGTAGATCCACCTCACGTAGCTTTCATTACTGACACGTGTGACGTTCAAGCTGCAGAAACGACATAAGCGTGGGGGACATAAATGCCACTGAAAGCAACCGTGACAGCAGTGGCAGTACAGTAAATCCGTAGCTTTTTCATGTGGCTATCTGCATACAGTAAGAAAATTGTATCGCAACTGACATCGAATAGATCCACTCGTAAATGTTTTTTGGAAGTTAAATTAGTCAAAAATCCCAAATTTACCACTCCCAAAAAGTTCGGGAGTTTTCCTTCAGAATATGGCAAATTTATCTCGCAAAAGCTATCTCGACGATGTCGGTTACGTTAGGAAATCGTCGAGCTAAACTTCGTTTATATTTAAGTCAATTGAAATCAAAGGCGGCTTCAATTACTGCCTACGAACCAGCGGTCAACCATCAGTTCCTCCATGCTCACCAAAAGATGAGCAACCACCATCTCGAAGCCACCTGCCTAAATCTTTCTTATTTTCAATGTCACACGCCTCGTTGCGTCAGCCAACGGAGGCGACCGACACGGCCACACCGTCCGCGCGTTGAATGGGACATGCTCAGACCAGTTTTCTGGACAGGCTTTTGTTGGTCTCGGGTACTGGGGTACTGTGCGTTGCGTGATACGGACCACCCGATCAATAGATCCAGAGAGACCGCCAATACTCATAGAAGTTCTCGAACTGACAGTTATTCAAAGGAACGGTCTGAAGTTTGCGTCCAGACCGCATCAAACTGGAATATATAATACCTCTAGATTTAGTGCTTCCCTCGGGAACCAGTGGTAGCTCCACCTCTTTCTCTCTTGGCACACTATCTACTCATTTATGCTACACGGGAATCGGCAAAAAGCGATGGCTAGCAATTCTGAGGCACAGAATGAGAACCGAACCAGCATTGGAGCCGTGAAGTCTGGAGAGAGAACGAGACTCACACAAAATGTTTGTCCTACTTGCAAGCGGGTAAGTTCGAAAGTCATCGAACATCTGATTCCACTTTCATACCTTTCTGGTAGACTAGTAGTTCTGATTTTCCGGAGTTAAGCAGCCACTGACAATGACATGTTCGTTTGATGTATGCAGCAATTTGGAAGGGCCTATAATCTCAAAGTGCACATGAGGAAGCACTCCGGGGAGACGCCCTACGAATGTCCAATGGAGAACTGCGTGAGAAAATTTATGTGGCATAGCTCCATGACTCATCATGTTCGAGCTCACCATAACGAGGGCAATAGTGACATATTGAGGTCAAGCGCTCATAAAAGAAACAACGGTGGAGCGGCTGCGCAATTGAAACCGGAAGCAGGCAGAGAAAGAACTCCTGGCCGGGAAAATAGCCTGCAAGCCCAAGACAGTACCACTCCAGCGCAAGAAAGTTCGTCTGCTCGGCCTGGCGGGAAATCAAAAAGAGGATCTAGGCACGGCGGCGACAAACAAACAAATCGAAAGAAGCGTCCAAACGACGTAATTGACATTGCCGCAGAAGATCACAGGGCAGACTTGACCAAGGGATCTTCTGCACAGCCTGCGACGACTGCTCCCGAGCGAAGAGGAAACAAGAGATTTAAAAATTCTGCAGCAGGGAGTCCGCCATCCAAATCTCGGGACATTGGTGGTAGCAGCGTCATGAAGATGTCGAAGGGAAGCGATTTAGACGGGCTATTTGAGGGATGTGGGAACGGCCTCAGTGTAGGTGCGAGTCCGAATGTTCGGTTGGGGGGAATACCGCGTGGGCGTGAGGTCTCACCAGAAACTGCAATGTCAGGGCCGGGTGTGCATCCATTTATGAACGCCCGTGAAGATAGCAGGCTTCAAATGACTGAACCACTACAGTTTGATGAATTGAATGAGCACCTGGAAGTTCTCTGTTCGTTACAAGCCAGCGACCCATTCATGTCGGGCGGTGACAAGTGTCATGGGGTAAATGAGAGGAGGCTGGCCCCTGAAACAAATGACTGCGGGAAGCACAACGGCGCAAAGGTTACGTATTCTGTCCCGATTAATGCGCACGTAGATGAGGTGGAAGGGGCGTCTAGGGAAATGATAGTGCGAGTGCAAACTAATGCACAGACTCCGGGTAAGGGTATCTGTCAAGCACATTCCGTCTCGACAGGGGTGAATGTGCATGGGGTCGGAGGCGCTTTTGGGGAATTGGAGTCCAGGCGCTGACAAATCCACAGATCATCTCAGGGGGATGGATCATGCACAATGTATCCCATCAAGTGTGCCAGTGCACGAGGGCGAAATCGCTTTCGGGGGAGTTGAAGCGCAGACGCAAACTGATGCACAGACTCGTGCGAAGGGGATCCGTCAGTCGCAAAGTAGTAGGGCTGAGCCACGAGTGACAGACATGGACAGCCTCTATGGCGATAGAACCGAAAAAGAGGCGGAAAGTGGGGGGTTCGGTGGTGACGCGGTAGGTGACGAACAGTGGGTGGCGTTTGAGCACTCCGATGGGATCATGTCGTCGCACAGGTCGGACCAGAGCAGCCCACCAATAGTGATAGATCACGGGTTTCAAGCCCCTGTTGAATTCTTTGACTTGCTTTGATAAATTTGTAGCCGTGACTTGTTGAAGAATGTCTCTTGCCTCTGCTTACTTCCAATTCGAACCAACTTCAGTCTTGAGTAGTGAGTAAACAGTACTTGGAATGCAATAATTACAAGATACCATCGGAGAATGATAGTTGCATTCGGAAAGGACAGTAATACTAAGAACCTTACACTTACTGTAGACAGGTGGCAAGCTGTCACAAATGCGGACAAATCGTGAGCATGCAAACTCGAGAAGTAGAAGAAAACTGCGGGTTCGAGTGGCATAGTTCGAATACAGTAAAGCACGTAGAAGTATATCGCGGTACACAGGTTCTTGTAACGTGGCCTACTTCATTGGAGAAGACCACTAGCGCGGCACGCTGTTGTAAAAGAATCGAACTCGACCTTGACAAATGTTCCATGGCTCTATTCGAGATAAATTTTGCCAGGCCTGTGACTACAGCAAATCTATCCAGGTTGCATCCTCCAGGAGTACGAATTGAAATGGGTAGTAGCCTAGTCCGACAGGGCGATGCAGAAATATAGCCTTTGTACCTGCTGTGCTCTTCTGTCAAGCCGGTATTTAGACTAATAGTAATGGGTTGAAGCTTTAAATCCTAGAGCGAGAGGGGGCGAGTGGGTCGAAAAACGTGACGTCGAAGTAGACGGTACCACCTGCGGCCCCTGTTGCTCTGATATCAGTGTTTCAGGTCGAGGCTCAAAGGCAGTATGACTTTCCGCGCAGTCGTGATCGCTTCCAAGCAGGTCCACTTGGCCCATAGGATGACGCATCTGCGCTTCTCTTTACTAGTCAGTTACGAATGGATTCCTGTACGGTATGTATCTCAGCTGGCCGGGGTGGCCAAACCAGTCAGAAAATTGCTGAGTCTGCTCAACCATTTCTGCTCCCAGTCTGAAAGTCCGTTCCTGGATTCGGCCTGAAGATGCTGTAAGGTCATTGACCGAAACCCGAGTGTGTCGTAACCCATAGCAGGGGCCGCTTTTTCCATTTTACATGTTTTCCGATAACCTATGTTGCTGGGAGGTTTAAATCTTTTTATTCTTGGAGGATATGTTTGACACTATCCCAAAGTACTCCAGACAACCACAATCGACTCAGAAGAGCATCCCATAGCCGCCTACATCGCCCCAGTTGCTAACATAAAGGAGGAAAATTAATGCAGCGGAAAAGGTTGCGTTGCTGTGGAATGCGTGCAACGCGAAAATTTAAATCATCAAAGGATTGCGATACGCTTAATAAAAGTTTTATCGAAATAATAAGGCAATGACGAACGTCGTGGTTACGAGATTTGCGCTCAATATGGAACAAAATTTAGCTGAGAGATTTTGTGATACTGAAGAACGTAGAACAGCGATCTAGACGAACGCAGCTGTAAGAGTGTGTAGTGAGAAGAGAAGTAGAGTAATTGTTCACTTATGGGAACCTATACCGCTGCTCATCACCACTGCTGTTTCAGGTCGAATATATCTACCAACAGTAAAAACACCCAAAATTTTCTCCACTGGTGCTGCTAAATGCAGTAGATCCACCTCACGTAGCTTTCATTACTGACACGTGTGACGTTCAAGCTGCAGAAACGACATAAGCGTGGGGGACATAAATGCCACTGAAAGCAACCGTGACAGCAGTGGCAGTACAGTAAATCCGTAGCTTTTTCATGTGGCTATCTGCATACAGTAAGAAAATTGTATCGCAACTGACATCGAATAGATCCACTCGTAAATGTTTTTTGGAAGTTAAATTAGTCAAAAATCCCAAATTTACCACTCCCAAAAAGTTCGGGAGTTTTCCTTCAGAATATGGCAAATTTATCTCGCAAAAGCTATCTCGACGATGTCGGTTACGTTAGGAAATCGTCGAGCTAAACTTCGTTTATATTTAAGTCAATTGAAATCAAAGGCGGCTTCAATTACTGCCTACGAACCAGCGGTCAACCATCAGTTCCTCCATGCTCACCAAAAGATGAGCAACCACCATCTCGAAGCCACCTGCCTAAATCTTTCTTATTTTCAATGTCACACGCCTCGTTGCGTCAGCCAACGGAGGCGACCGACACGGCCACACCGTCCGCGCGTTGAATGGACATGCTCAGACCAGTTTTCTGGACAGGCTTTTGTTGGTCTCGGGTACTGGGGTACTGTGCGTTGCGTGATACGGACCACCCGATCAATAGATCCAGAGAGACCGCCAATACTCATAGAAGTTCTCGAACTGACAGTTATTCAAAGGAACGGTCTGAAGTTTGCGTCCAGACCGCATCAAACTGGAATATATAATACCTCTAGATTTAGTGCTTCCCTCGGGAACCAGTGGTAGCTCCACCTCTTTCTCTCTTGGCACACTATCTACTCATTTATGCTACACGGGAATCGGCAAAAAGCGATGGCTAGCAATTCTGAGGCACAGAATGAGAACCGAACCAGCATTGGAGCCGTGAAGTCTGGAGAGAGAACGAGACTCACACAAAATGTTTGTCCTACTTGCAAGCGGGTAAGTTCGAAAGTCATCGAACATCTGATTCCACTTTCATACCTTTCTGGTAGACTAGTAGTTCTGATTTTCCGGAGTTAAGCAGCCACTGACAATGACATGTTCGTTTGATGTATGCAGCAATTTGGAAGGGCCTATAATCTCAAAGTGCACATGAGGAAGCACTCCGGGGAGACGCCCTACGAATGTCCAATGGAGAACTGCGTGAGAAAATTTATGTGGCATAGCTCCATGACTCATCATGTTCGAGCTCACCATAACGAGGGCAATAGTGACATATTGAGGTCAAGCGCTCATAAAAGAAACAACGGTGGAGCGGCTGCGCAATTGAAACCGGAAGCAGGCAGAGAAAGAACTCCTGGCCGGGAAAATAGCCTGCAAGCCCAAGACAGTACCACTCCAGCGCAAGAAAGTTCGTCTGCTCGGCCTGGCGGGAAATCAAAAAGAGGATCTAGGCACGGCGGCGACAAACAAACAAATCGAAAGAAGCGTCCAAACGACGTAATTGACATTGCCGCAGAAGATCACAGGGCAGACTTGACCAAGGGATCTTCTGCACAGCCTGCGACGACTGCTCCCGAGCGAAGAGGAAACAAGAGATTTAAAATTCTGCAGCAGGGAGTCCGCCATCCAAATCTCGGGACATTGGTGGTAGCAGCGTCATGAAGATGTCGAAGGGAAGCGATTTAGACGGGCTATTTGAGGGATGTGGGAACGGCCTCAGTGTAGGTGCGAGTCCGAATGTTCGGTTGGGGGGAATACCGCGTGGGCGTGAGGTCTCACCAGAAACTGCAATGTCAGGGCCGGGTGTGCATCCATTTATGAACGCCCGTGAAGATAGCAGGCTTCAAATGACTGAACCACTACAGTTTGATGAATTGAATGAGCACCTGGAAGTTCTCTGTTCGTTACAAGCCAGCGACCCATTCATGTCGGGCGGTGACAAGTGTCATGGGGTAAATGAGAGGAGGCTGGCCCCTGAAACAAATGACTGCGGGAAGCACAACGGCGCAAAGGTTACGTATTCTGTCCCGATTAATGCGCACGTAGATGAGGTGGAAGGGGCGTCTAGGGAAATGATAGTGCGAGTGCAAACTAATGCACAGACTCCGGGTAAGGGTATCTGTCAAGCACATTCCGTCTCGACAGGGGTGAATGTGCATGGGGTCGGAGGCGCTTTTGGGGGAATTGGAGTCCAGGCGCTGACAAATCCACAGATCATCTCAGGGGGGATGGATCATGCACAATGTATCCCATCAAGTGTGCCAGTGCACGAGGGCGAAATCGCTTTCGGGGGAGTTGAAGCGCAGACGCAAACTGATGCACAGACTCGTGCGAAGGGGATCCGTCAGTCGCAAAGTAGTAGGGCTGAGCCACGAGTGACAGACATGGACAGCCTCTATGGCGATAGAACCGAAAAAGAGGCGGAAAGTGGGGGGTTCGGTGGTGACGCGGTAGGTGACGAACAGTGGGTGGCGTTTGAGCACTCCGATGGGATCATGTCGTCGCACAGGTCGGACCAGAGCAGCCCACCAATAGTGATAGATCACGGGTTTCAAGCCCCTGTTGAATTCTTTGACTTGCTTTGATAAATTTGTAGCCGTGACTTGTTGAAGAATGTCTCTTGCCTCTGCTTACTTCCAATTCGAACCAACTTCAGTCTTGAGTAGTGAGTAAACAGTACTTGGAATGCAATAATTACAAGATACCATCGGAGAATGATAGTTGCATTCGGAAAGGACAGTAATACTAAGAACCTTACACTTACTGTAGACAGGTGGCAAGCTGTCACAAATGCGGACAAATCGTGAGCATGCAAACTCGAGAAGTAGAAGAAAACTGCGGGTTCGAGTGGCATAGTTCGAATACAGTAAAGCACGTAGAAGTATATCGCGGTACACAGGTTCTTGTAACGTGGCCTACTTCATTGGAGAAGACCACTAGCGCGGCACGCTGTTGTAAAAGAATCGAACTCGACCTTGACAAATGTTCCATGGCTCTATTCGAGATAAATTTTGCCAGGCCTGTGACTACAGCAAATCTATCCAGGTTGCATCCTCCAGGAGTACGAATTGAAATGGGTAGTAGCCTAGTCCGACAGGGCTGTAATACAAAAAATGGTCCTCCCCTCATTTAATACAGGAAATGGTCCTCCCTTCACGTAAGACAGGAAATGGTCCTCCCCTCGTGTAATCCAGCAACCTACAACGATCCCGCCCCTAACTTCTCCAACCGTCATTTCCAAATTTACTTCCATTTTATCTAGATATTTTTATACTGTATTTAACCCTCTGAATCGACCCCGAATCAAGTCCCTTTTCCCTTTTAGCTTACCTCCTCCTCCAAATTCGCCTTTTTTTGAGAAGAAGGGCGCAAATGCACTATTGCAAAATCCCTTGCAGATTTATTTTACCTATTCCTAATCTATAGAACCTGCCCCGGGAGCCTATTTAAACCCCTTTATTCTAAGTTCCAAATGCCCCCGATCATTTTACTCATCACCCCTCTCCCCCCACACACCCAAAGCACCCCACATTGCCTCCTGTTCCCCAACTTCTATCACAATGAGCAACCTTCGCCCCTCTGTCCCTATTTCCAAAAACCGCCCTTCCCGTTCCATCAATGGCCTTCGTCTCGCCGCCTACGGGCCAACCGATGCCGACGACTACATCCGGCGGCAAACAAAGAAGCAAATCATCGAGTTCGTGCGCCGCCTCTTCATAGAAGAAGAAGCGAGGGAGGTAAGTCCGGGAGAGGCTGAGAAGGTCGAGGAGGAGAGCGGGGAGTCCTTCGAGGAATGGTTAGCCCCTGAGCTAGTGTACGAGGATCAGGAAGATGAGGATGAGGAGGATGAGGAGGATGAGGAGGATGAGGAGGATGAGGAGGATGAGGAGGATGAGGAGGATGAGGAGGATGAGGAGGATGAGGAGGATGAGGAGGATGAGGATGAGGAAGAAGAGGATGAGGAGGAGGAGGAGGAGGAGGAGGATGAGGAAGATGAGGCAACAGGGGGCATGGAAAGTGTTGGACCGGTGGGGCCTGGAATAGAGAGTATGGATCAAGTTGTGCCCACGATGGAACCGGATGGAGATATCTTTAGTAGTCTAGATATCTCCCAGGGGGAAATAGAGAGTTGTGAGCCATTCGCAGATATTTGTGGGGACTGCTTGGACAGCATGGATATTTTAGAGGAGTTGTTTGGATCTGATTTAGAGAATGGGAAATAAGAGGACCAAATTAATTGTTAGTTTCTTAAGTATCTTTTGCTTAGAGTATATTGTCCACACAAAGTATTTTTATGCATTTCTTAGTATCTTCTGTAGTTTTGTTCGGACTTTAGGGGTAGCCAAAAGTCTATATAAGCTGAGTAAACTGCTTCCTCATGGAGAGGTCAAGCAAGTTGGCAGACAACTTCAAGCCAAGTCCCGAGTAGTAGGAAGTTGAGAGTCAACTTCAGACCCAAGAAAACGTTTTCTTACGCTGGTCGCAGAGCGTCAGTGGTAGACCCTGCCCCTTTTATACTTGCTTGTAGCTTTCTCAACTCTCTTCTATATACACTCCCTTTTGTTCGTTCAACAATACCACGGCAGCACTTTTGTCGCTCGCAACACCTCCTTCTCAGGGTAATTGGTTCTGAGGATCTCCTCCCCCGCCGATTTACCCCTATCAAGGGCGATGCAGAAATATAGCCTTTGTACCTGCTGTGCTCTTCTGTCAAGCCGGTATTTAGACTAATAGTAATGGGTTGAAGCTTTAAATCCTAGAGCGAGAGGGGGCGAGTGGGTCGAAAAACGTGACGTCGAAGTAGACGGTACCACCTGCGGCCCCTGTTGCTCTGATATCAGACCTTGTCCTGTGGAGTGTTTCAGGTCGAGGATCAAAGGCAGTATGACTTTCCGCGCAGTCGTGATCGTTTCCAAGCTGGTCCACTTGTATGCCGGAAGATGTGATCGCTTCCGTACCGACAATGCACGGGGTGATCCCTACAGATTTCCAAAGTTTCGGGACATGATTGACCTGTCCACCTAGTTTCCGGTGCAAATATAGCTACCTGGCAATAACTTTGTCATCAGATAGGATTGCAAACGCAAAACACTCTTTGGTGTGCTGGTTGAAATAGATTTTTTGATTCCCAAGAGGATTTCAAACGCAACGGAGACGGGAAAGGTCACTTGAAAAGTAGTTTTGTTGAAGCTTTGGTACAAGGATCCTGTAAAAAGTGGGAAATAAGGTCTATAGCCTGTGCATTTAGTTGCATTTTCTAGTGCTACATTCTTATACACGCTTTCTGGTTTAAGGGACTATCGATCCTAGGCATGGTATCTTCAAGCAGAGCATCAACACTTTTGGCCTAATGCAATCAGTAGTGGAGGCAATCAGAGAAGACGGTGTATAAGAATCGAGAAGCTTACGGATGCCAATTTATAGGTGCAAACTCAGAATATTCAGGTATTGTCCGAAATTTGCGTTGCACAACGGTACATAACTCTTGAATGTTTTCCTGCAGGCGATCGGTTTTTTACCTAAAGGGCAAAGGAGGAATAGGATCAAGAAACCTGAGCATTATCTCTGTCTCATGATTTGTTGGATCGGTAAGGGATGCCATAACTTGCCAAGAAATTTGGGATGCCGTTTTGGATATTTCTGAGCGCCATGCGCTACCAATGAAGCTGTAAGAAAGGATAGGGTTCTAAATCGTCAACATGTTGGAAGATGAAGACAAATTGACCGTATATAGGGCGAGAGCGACATCTTTCGGCTCACTTTTATTCATTATAAGTCATATTGATGACCAACAGATGGTCATAGCTGTCCTAAATGATCTTCCATAGAGATTAACAATTCTTAGTGTTGGTCAAAACGCCCTTTGATCCGAAGCTAACATATTAATTCAAGTGATGATCTATTTTGACAGCAGTCTGAGGCAAGATGTTTTTCTCCACTGACATGAATTAGCCTGGATAACAGTAGAAACTCCGCCACCTGGTGCTGGAGAAAAGGTATTAACGGAATATGACCACATCCATATGTGCATTCCAACGAAAGCAGTTAAAGAAGTCTACTACGATGATTATTTGGAGGAAAGAAGGCTGATAGGGGTAAATCGGCGGGGGAAGAGATCCTCAGAACCAATTACTCTGAACAGGAGGTGCTGCGAGCGACAAAAGTGCTACCGTGGTATTGTTGAACGAACAAAAGGGAGTGTATATAGAAGAGAGTTGAGGAAGCTACAAGCAAGTATAAAATGGGCAGGGTCTACCACCGACGCTCTGCGACTAGCGTAAGAAAAAGTTTTCTTGGGTCTGAAGTTGACTCTCAACTTCCTACTACTCGGGACTTGGCTTGAAGTTGTCTGCCAACTTCCTTTATGCTTTGTGTTTTGACTTAACTTGTTGAGCGCCCCGCTCGGGTATGCTGGCTCCCAAGTAGTCCTACCATTTCATGCAAACAGCCCCTTATATAGAGTTTTCAACCCTCACATTCTGTAAAACCTATACAGTACCTATGTGCCAAATATGCACCGCCACAGTACAGTGCAAAGCATCCCTCTAAAAATAATTAAAAATATATTTGAAAGTACAGTGACAGCTCAGCCAGCGCAGCATGCCAACTCAGCCAGCACAGCATGCCAACTCTACCAGCGCAGCCAAATCAGCCAGCGCAGCATGCCAAGGAATATCTACAATTTTCATTATATCACGAGGCCTCATAGCTAATAAATTTGAATAAATACGTCTGATGAACAAGGTTGATAAAATTTGTTTCATCTTGCATTGAAACACTTGTCTTATCGTGCCTGGATGCTAGTCAGGCGAAAATTGACAAAATCGTATTTCTGACTACAATAGGTCTCAAAGAGCCTTGTTGAAATTGTATATAGACCTTTTTTAGGAGTGGCCGGAGTTGGAAACAATATCACAATCATTGCAGTGTGCAGAGCTCAGAAGTCCTGTTAGCTCACCAATTTGCACGTTCCAAGTTTCTTTTTTCACTCAATTTCTGTGCGCAATACGATCGAAACTAGAATTGACATTGCGTTTGCTCGCGGTATGTATAATTTCAAAAGAATGACTGCACTGTAGTTGCTGGCACAAGTTTAGGAGATCTTTACTTGCCACATACTAGTTATGTGATACATTCTGTGCCCTCATGTTCTCTGAAGGCATGGGCCAAGAATTTTGCTTAGTTCATACTCAGCCAATCTTTTCTATGTATAAGAAAAACTTAATAGGTGTTCCCCGTCTCCCTCCTTCAAATGTAGCCAAAAAACCGGTCAATCTTCTGACTGACTGGAAAAGACATATGATTGTGATTCTGGAACGAGTGGAAATTGCGTGCTAGGAAAAGAACCTCGCTGTGTAACCCTTAAACAAAATCTCAGGAGTAAAAGCAAAACAATTTTTAGGCGTGATCCATTCAGAATTTTGCGGAACATTTAAGTTGCATTCAGTAGTTTGCACCGGATTTTATGTGACTTGTATCAATGACAAATTAAATGAAAGTGTCTAGTACCATACATGTAAAGCTAGAGCAGTTTATTTTTATGTAACATTTGTGCACCATGATCAACCATGGACAAACACCACTCAGCGAGTGCAATTACGTAGATCTGATCCCATTGGATCATAATCTTCCTGATTGTTCCATTCCTTCCTATAGTCGCCAACATATCTTCAACAAACGACTGCTACATACGCATCTGAAAAAAGGATGCGAGGAAACGGCTCAATCGTACCCTGACTGATCTTTTGCTATCAACGCTACCCCATATGAAATTATCCAGGGCTTTTTGATCTTGATCTCTCAATGAGGCAGTGAGCATGGGGAATCGTGTCATGAAAAGATTTTTGCGTAGACTCGTTGCATCCTATTACCTGTGGACGCATACAAAGCCTCGCGAGTCTTATTTGCGGGTATTGGTTGTCAATAAATTTTTTTGTTGTTATTCTTCGGTAACTGATACATACAAGTTTTGGGTCGAAACGTTTTACAGAATCAATAACTCGAGGGGTGCAAAATTTGAAGAGTCAAGGCCCGTGCCTTTTTCCATTTTTGACCGTCACATTGATTGTAACCTAGCTATTTAAATCCTGAAAAGGCAAATAATGGTGATGAAATTGAGACAGAAAGCCCTGACACTGATTAAGAGCTCGTTTCAAACCCAAATTCACTACTGCAGACTATAAAAAGTCAAAAGTATTGGTAATTTCTGCAGCCTTGACTTTGAACTAATATAAGGCAACTGGTGAACAAAAAGCTGATATGTAAATATAATACTTCGCCTCTCTAGTCCTTCTCGACACCAACCACAAAAAGGCTGGGCAAGTCTGGGCAAGTCTGAAGGTAAAATGTTTGTTCTCTACATCCAGTGAAGACTCCACCATTTCATGAGTTCGTGTGACAATCACGGGCCCATTTCTTCGAAAACACGTCTCGCACGCAGCATGGCATGTTTTAACGTGGATACATGTGAATCTCGTTGATCTTTACAAATTTATTGGTACAACCTCGTGCGCATCAATGTCAAATCCAAAGAATGGTGCTTGACAATTTTACCGTGGATATACGATTATGGATATACCATAGGTGTTGTCTCATTTGTACATACGTATGATATGTACGAAGATATTTACTGTAATTCTTGTACACGAGTATTGTGAGTACCGTTCCTTCGGTCAAACGTGTATACTCTGTGCCTTTGTGTAATTTTTGCACGTGTATGGTCTTTGCTGGTGTTTTTCGTGTACCAGTGTGCGATTTGTGTTCCTCTCGTATGTGTACGCGTGTTTGTTCTGTGTCGCGATTGCTTCTAGTCTTTTTTTCATTGTGGTTTTCATTATCTGTTGTTTTGATTGTTTGATATTTCTGATGAATTCAAAGAATGTCAGCTGTATAAGGGATTTAATATAGTGGTCTCAATCTGAATTTTTGCATTTAATGGGGATATTTATGAGACAGCAAATATTGAAGTAGTTGATGATACATAGGTGCTGTAAAGTTAGATTTTTATTTTTTTGGTGATTCTTAAGTTTGGTAATTCTTCAGTTTGTACGAAGTGTCGAATTAATTTTACATTGGCGTGAAACATATTTTTGATAGTTTACAATGTCTACGAATAATCCAAGATATTCTATTTTCAGACTCCTAGGCCCATCATTTTGTGGCAACAATATATGGAAAACGTTGAAGATATCTGATAGACCAGGGATGTGGATGTATGCGCTCGAGCACTTATTCGGAATAATTTGTACTTCCTTCGTGACCAGTGGGAGTCCATGAATATTCTTACCTGATGGAGACCTACCAACCTATCGAGTAAGGTAGAGGCACATAAGTCATCAGATTCGTCCACTCCCTAACTTAATTCCCATCATTCGGTTCAATGATTAGGGATGCCTTACTCCTTTGAAGAAGCGACAAATAGACAGCAGACACAGTTTTGTGAAATAAATTGAAAAAAGCTCGAGCTTCAACCCAACGATCACATCTGGACGCTATTGCCAAGATCCGAAGCGTGTAGTATTCTCAGCGGTCTCTGGTTTACACTGCAAAAAGGTATACCGGATGAAAACCGCAATTTCATTCGAAATGCGAAGAATGGCCCGGTTGCGCGAGGTTTCCAGCAGATTGAAGGAGTTTACTGCCCAGAGAAATTTACCTGGTGATCAAACTCACAACAAACCGATTGTCACTGGGGGTTGTGGCTGAGTTATCTCCCGAGTTCCATAAAATGGATGATTTCATGTCCTTTATCAACGGTGACTTGAAAGAGGATATTGGTTTAGAGCAGCCTGAAGGGAGCGTTCACTGCTCTAAGTCCAACTAGTTCCTCAAAATTACTAGGACTATACATGGTCTAGAGCAAGCAAATGTAGAATAAAATGATAGATAGACGATATCTTAGCCATTGAGACTGTCTTTCAGACTATGGAAAGGTGTATCCGTTTTAATAAAAACCATCGGACTGAAGCGAGGATTATATACAACTCGAAGCGAGCCGACTGGTGCCTCCGACTGATCGAAATAAGTTTTCAGAAGCCATGTAGACGACGGTGAGAGTCTAGCCCTAAACCTGCTTGAGCTGATGTAAAGTAGATCAGCTCAAGCTTAAAGCACTGTACAGTGCATAAACGTATCGGTGCAGTTCTAGGTTGGACAGCACACTCTAGCAAAATTTGTAAGCCTCTTTCTTATCTGTAAGCTGTCAGCAAAGACAACAGAAAGTAATTACCAGAACAAGACCCCTCAAACTAGAACTTACAACAGTAGCGCCCCATCAATATCAAAACATCCCACTGCTCATTTGGAAAGCCAGGAGAAAAGATGCCCAAATCGCTTTGAAACTTCACAAACTTAACTCGAAGCAAACGTTTGTTCAGAATATCGGAAACATGATCTTCAGATCGGCAGTGAGATATTCGGGCCCGCTTTGCTGCTAATGCCTCACTAACGAAGTGGCATGGAATATCAATACGATTGATTTCCACTTTAATAGACTGGTTCTTGGTAGAGCTGATTAATTTTGGATAATCAGAGAATATAAGAATCTTTGTCTTATGTTTTGCCCCCATTATCTCGCAAAGGAGGTTTGAAGCCAAATGGCTTCCTTAGAAGCAGTGCAGAGCGAAATGTATTCTGCTTCACTAAAAGAAGGGGCGACATATCTTTGCGTCTCGGGGAGCCATGAGAGAGGCCCTCCCGACATCATGAAGATAAATCATTCGGGTGATTTGTGCGTTGAGCGACAGCCAGCCCAATCGGAGTCGCTATAACCGATAATTGCAGCAGGGGAGAGGTTCCCTAACAAAATACCAAACATCAAGGTTCCCTTGTGGTAGCAATACACTCGCTTCACTGATTTCCAGTGAATCTTTTAGGGCCCTTCGCAGTGACGCGAAAGTAGTAGTGCTGCGCAATTTTTTCAACTTCAAAACCAGTATCTGGACGGGGCATGTCATCAAGTACATGAGGATGCCATTGGTTAAAAGAACCAGTTTCAGCCTAGTAGTAAATTTCCAAGCTCAAGATTAGTTAGATCAACAATTGTGCCAATTTGAGGCTGTAACCGGAAAAAACAGGTCCCATTAAGTGGTAGAGTAATCTAGAGCGTACTCTGTATGCTCCACGGGTGATCGCATGGAACCATGACTAATGGTGGTTAGCATTTGAAAAAAATGCCCTCCCATACAGTACGGCACAGTAACACTACCTGCAGCCAAAATTAGCAGTGCACCAAGTTTTCCCAAATTAGGTCAGAAAAATATAAGAAATATTAGCTCTGCGCGTGGCAGTACTTTTTGAGCATTAATTGGCACTACCCAAATATGCGCTGCATGGCTATTCTTAATCATGCAGGTTAAGCATTAAATTGAGTGATCTGGCGTCATACGCCCGCCTTTTTCGTGTCATCCACGCCCCTGGCGGAGCTTAAATCACGCAGTGCACAGATTGATTTTCATCCTCGGCAGTGTGCTGTACAATACTGGACATCAACCCCGTGAACATTTTGCACCCAGCGAGTTCACTGCTCACGCAGGCCTTCTTTGCTCGCCCCATCAGCTCCCAACCCTGACTTTCCCAACCTAAACCAGCCCTATCCAACTTTTCGTTCCCCCACTCACCTTTTCCACCCTATGCGCACCGCTTCAAAAACTTGCGCCGCAATTCAGGCTCCTAAGAGATGTCTTTGACTAATGCAGGTTCACCTTTATCTTCATGCAATATATCTTGGTCATTTATAATCCATCAGCTGTAGCTACAGCATCTTTCCTCTTGATTAGAGCTAGCTGAACAGGATTAACGGTTGCTTTCTCAAGTCGCTGTTCCATTTTTCAACTCTCCCAGCTTTTACTGCAAACAGGTTGGCTGCAAAAATAAAACCATTGTATTTAGTGTGTTCCACTTCTCTTTTGGAACGTCTTTTCATTAAATTTGAGACTTAAACCGTACGAGCAAAGACATAAATACGTCATTTTACCCTTAACCTTTTGTGGTTTTCAAAGTTTTGAAGTCGGTGATCCCGACCCGCTTGTCTACAGTACTTCGATACTACGTCTTACGTATATAATTGACTCAAAAGATCCACATTTTGTGGAGCGGGAGTAGTAGATATTTAGAGACGCTTCTTCTCAGCTTGTCGTTCTTTTAGACTCACAAAGCTCTTTCGGAGACGGCGTGAAACCCCGGCAAATGTTCTGCAGCGTGTAAAATCTTGGAATAAGGCATCATATTCCTATCTGCTCCTTTCTCTGTATCCTGCTACGTCAGACAGTGACCCTCTGCTCTTTTCTATAGCAAAAAGATGAAAATGGAAAAATTGTTAATTTTTGCAGCCAAAAGGAGTCCAATGACGCTAATTATAGGATTTTCGGAGGAGCTAGTGTAGCACAGGCTTTTAAGGCTCTGCTAAATTCATCGACACCTCCCTTCAGTAAATTCTATTACAACAACCCGGTTGTTCTGATCATTCTGGCTGGAGGATGAGGTCCTTTATCGCAAGCCAGATAATTGTACCCGTTGCTCTAGTGATAGAACGAGTCATATGAGAATAAGTCTGTAATATGAATTGAATATAGAATATCATCGTAGCTGTCGGGGATGCTATCGAATTTCTTATGGATCGTATCGGAACAAGAAAAAAGCAACGATGCTATAAAATAGGTATAGAAGGAAACTAGAAAATCAACAAAATCCAAAAAACACAATATAGAACCTCTTCAATTCCCATATTGCTGCCCTTGGCAACAAAAAAGCACTCTATGTTTTCACATAGCCCCACAGTGGTGCAAACCTTGAAGGCAGTAACCTATTGTCGGCACAACTCGTTGAAATTTTTTCATGGCACTAGCATCTCATCCAATTTTAGATGCCAGGCTAAGGGGGGCATAATAAGTTCTTGTCCTCTTTTCGTGCTCAATTGTACTCAATGCAGTCATTTTTCTAGTTTCAACTGCTGCCACATAAAAATCCCCATCTTCGTTCGATATCGCGACCAATTTGTCTGGATGCTCTGTGATTATTCTCACTTTTTGTGAGCCTAGCAGTGCAGCAGTGCGAATATACTGTACTTTGTGAGGTATTCATTCACTTGAAGATGACTGAAAGATATCATTCGCATATTATTTCATCAAGTGCTTTTTAAAAAAGTAGTGTAGGGCCTTGAGACCTTTTATTTTATTTATATAAAACATTCCTTCATTCCGACAGTACTGGTGAGCGGTTTCATATGCAACAATACCAAATTTGCCTCGTAAAGACTGTTTGAATGAGTTTAATCTCCACCTGAGGATATCCTTAGAAGATATTGAAGGTCCATTTCTTTTAGTTCTTGTAACTTTGCCCTTGTCAACATTCCGTTTGAGTTCAAGTCTTCTGTTGATTAGTTGTTGCTTTCCCAGTGATAAACGCTGACGATGACCAGGTGACGACCAAAAGCAAATCTTCTTCCGGCATCGCTTTGAGAAAATCAGAAGTCTAATTTGTAATCTGTGAAGTAATATTTCTGTCTGTTTGGCTTGTACTCTGCGCTTTTCAATATTTAATGCATCTAGGATAGTGCCCCATTTGTCTTGCAAGCCAGCCTCTGTGGCGTTCCCAACTTCTGAAACGGAACCCGCTGCCGCCATAATACATTCCTCGGGAAAAAAATTTGCTGTAGCTTGCATAAAACATTCGTGGGCCGATGCTATAGTCGTGAGGAATCCGTGGTTTGTACCGGAAGAAAACTGAAAAGCACGGGCAAAAATACCACCAGGATCCTCAGCCTTCAGCGAATTGGATTCTTTCAAGCTCCGTAGCACGAGATTGGCTTTGATTCTCACTGACAGAAATGCCTTTATGTCACTTAGAGATCAAACTGTCGCCGAAAATTAAATGCTAATCCAAACTACTTTTGTATAATGATGCCATCGCGCCGAGCTTTTCGGTTTCAATATATATTGTATCTTTATAGTTATACCCTCGAATTGACGCTAAAATTGCTTCTGTCATTGGTAAAATAGACCCTGGGATGGCTGCTATTTGGATAAACTGAATCAATCGTTCCCAAGTATGTATGGGATTTTCGATGAGACGGTATTAATGTTTAGAATTTTATACATCTACAGTGACATCGTCAACATTCCATGGCTATGACAAATGCATCATGTCATGCGTGAACTCTAATTAACTCACTGTCTTGCTTAATTCAAGATTTTACTCAATTCGAAACATGCCCTCTACTCTTCGAATTTTTATTCGGAATTATCTCTTACTATAATTGAACAAGGAAGCCGGTATCAAGTTGAAGTTCATGGGCAGTATAAATATGCATCATTTCTCGAGTTCAAAAATAAAGAAGCAACCAACAACCTTTATCAACTTTGCTTGTCAAAACGCCGCAATCGTTCCCACTGACGTGTATTCGTCCCCAACCAGCGTGTATTCGCTCTTTCTCCTCTAATTCCTTTATTCTGTTACATCCACTGGAGAGTCCATTTCTCCTCCCTAACTTTTTCAACAATTAATGGGCTTCCAGAAGGCCAGAAGTCAGAGCTCAACGTAGTGCATAATAATCGAGGCCGAGCACCTTATTTGGGTTAATGATAAGAGAGTGTTTTTTCAACTCTGTTACTGCACGCGAACGAAGCCTATGGTGGTCATCATTAGGTGCAAAAATAGTTCTTCCCGTAACGTAGGAAAATCAGTGACGGACAGGCGCTAACTCTTGATCCAACTCGGTAATTAAATAATTACCCCGTATTGGACGATTAGTCCGACCTGAGCGAAAATTCTCTACCCTTTGCCGATGCTGCAAATTGCAGCACATTGCTGACTATAAAGCCAAGTGTAGAGGTCCGGATGATCTAGTCTGGAAGAATAATCTGCGGTTCTACGGTGCTTTAATTGTCTTTATTGCGCTTTAAAACGATGCAAAACTCACTTGAGTAACCAGTAGCTTTTTCAATTCAAGTATTGTAGTTGAAATTCTCTTCTTCATGTTAAAAGCGCCGTTTCTGTTGAGCTTAAGTTTACCCCTACCATACTTTGAAGCAATAAAACATCGAACACTTTGATGGGCCTAACTAGACTGGATTAGATCACTGCGCCCTCATAATTCTTTAGCTTGATCTGTTAGATTAAGTTCCTTAGAACAGAGCTCGTTTCTAGCATATACCATTCAGCTAATTTGCGTCCACTCAATCGAGACTAATTTCTACATCTCCAATTGCGGGGGCATATTTTGACCCCAATAAACCCCCTCGCTGCTGCCCATTGCTCCTCATCTCATCCTGTTCTTATCCAATTATTCCGCGTTCCACGGAACATTCATAACCATCTGAGCAAAAACAGTACCCTCTCTCTTTTTCCCATAGATTTGCACTGGGATATGCAAAAACCGAAGACCAGTAGTCTTAGGCTGCCATATGTCTCGCTTATATCTCCTTTGTAGGCTCTCATGTGCCTATATTACGATTATATTCATTAAACAACGATAAAACTTCATTATCATCAGTGATGAGGTCTATGGTCGATAACAAATCATCAAAAGCAAGTAATACAGCCGCAATATTATCTTTAATTACGTTTCTGTTCACAGATGGAACAAAAAAATATCAGAATCACCTTCACTTAGTGTTTCCTCAGGCGAGTATCTGTGTTTCACGTCGACTTCTGGATACTCGAACGCTAATCTTAGCGTAACATCTTCGCCTCTACAATTTGATCCTCGGTTTCCCACAGGAATGGGGTAAGGGATTGTCTATGGTTGAGTTCTCTTTCGGGCGTTTCGAGTGCAGCGCATTTTCCATCCTCAGCATTTAATTACAACCGTTCGTTCTCTCCTTGACGACCCACAGTAGGCGGTGAATTTTTCCGAGATGGACTCAAAACGCACAGGTAGGCCGCTCGGACACCCTCCAAGGTGCCTTAATGGCAATGTAGTTGTAGCGGTGCAAAGAGGGTTGTTGAAGTGTTTTACCGCCAACAATGCGTACAATATTCGGGCACAAATTTGGCTCCTGAGAGCCATATACAGTATTGGCCTCAAATTTTGAGCACGCAAGCTATTTACAGTACCTTGCAAGGCTCTGGGCCACCTATTGTTAACAGCGCAATACAATACAGTGAGATAAACACAACAACAGGGCTAAAAAGTACTGTAGAGACTACTTTGTATCTGTATTCTAGTTTTTTAGTACTACCTAGCGCATTTTGATATTTCTGGGCTGTCTATAGAAAGAGGGGTGAGGAAAGATTTTGGCCAGACCCAAGGAAGTAAGCAAGACCCCGAACACCCTGAATACCCCCAAATACGACAACATCCATATGATATCACTCCCAAAAACAACAAAACCCACACTACAACACCACTAAATACCAAAACACTCTCCAAACACTACAACCGCCACCTTTTTGCCTCTTTCCGTCTTTTGTCCTCAAACAAGTTGTATCCGTTGTCTCCTTGGACTTACTGTGTGCATACTGAAGTTCAAGGGGGCAATACCCATTATACTGCAGGTATCTCTTGTCTTTTTGGACTTTCGGTGCTTAGCTCGAAGTTCAAGGGGGCAATGCCCTCAGTAACTGCTAAAATTTAAAGCTTCTTGGTACTTGAAATGAATGTTTGGAGGGATAAGGAGGCCACTACGGACTTCGGAGGATCATCAAAGGTACACTAAGCTCCGTTGGCGGGAAGAAAGAAAAGGACTTGTCAAGGACTCCACTGAGGAGGAGAGCTCTACCATCAAGGACTACCAGAGGTACTCTGTCTTTGACGACGAGGCCGAGGAAGGGTCCGAAGAATCCGAACAAAACTCTATCCGCGCCGGGTCTTCTTCACAGGCCTCTAGCAACTCGAGAGAGCCCTTTCGTTCTCCACAGCCTTCCTCTCATCCTTCCCACTGAACAAACGCCCTTGAGTCTTCTTTCGCGGCAACTTCTTCCCGGGCCCAGGCCCGGATTGATCTCTTCTTTACTGCAGCATTCAAGTTTGCGAGATCGGGAGAGGGGGGATAGGAACAAGAAATGAAAAAAGCCCAAATTCTACTGTCACATCTGCGACATCGAGTTGTCAGTTCCGGGAAACAGTCTGTCCACGAGGCTGGTGGAAAGCACCAGAGGACATAGCAGAGGTTAAGGGAGAGCAAAGAGTCCCCGCGTTGTACCCAGTGCGATATTACTTTCGCCCAGGAGATCGACCTAAGACCCACCAGCGCAGTAGCAAGCCTCGTAGAATACTTTCCTTCCTCACCGAGAGGGGACGTAATGAGAGTATTTTATTGAGTTTCTACTGCTACGAAAAAGTCTATCAGCGGTGTAAATGAATTTTTGGGAAACGTATAGCTCAATATGCAACCCAAACAGCGTTGTAAATTTAGTTTTGGTGGTGTAAAATGTTCGATTTGGTGTTCTTCTATGTGTATACCAGTATTGAAATGCACCAGTGAATAGACTGTCATCAATTTTATTTCAATGCAAATCAAGATCTTTTCAGCCAATTGGATTCCACTATGTATATTTTCTTCTTATTCCTGCCAAAAGACGGTGTTTGAGGTCATCATTTCTGTCATTGCATCACGATCGTCTTGACTCTCGGAGCAAGGGCGAGCGTCACCAAGACACCATCTGATTATGAAGCGCCCCAAAGTGAGGGCGGATGTAGAGTCACGACCTCCAGAACTTGGGAGGAAAATCGCAATGACCCTGTCCAAGATCCCGATGAGCTTCAGCCGTTATTTTCAATGCCCCTGGATCAATCCCAGAATCTTTCGAACCCAAATGAATCTAGCAACACTAGCATTCAGCAGCAATAAATAGAAACGCCGCAAGATAGGTTTCCTACATCAATGCCTCTAATATCAAAACCACCAAGAGGTAGAGGAAGGCCCATGGGCTCCTAAACAAAGAAGACCAATTCCTCGTCCGGGTCAAATACTTCTGCTAGTGATTCTGCTGATATTACGGAAGGGCAGAATGAAATCATTCACGTCTGATGAAGCACTGAATCTTGCCAAGACTTTGGTATCCCAGTCAATGAAAGGGCCTAATCAGACTGCAGTCACTACGCGGGAGGGAATCGCCAGTATTTGCGCTTATAACTACCCCATGAATAGAACAGTTGAGTCTCTGCGATCTAAATGGGCCCAAATTGTAAGAGGTACGCAGAACTTTCTTTCATTGAGAGCAAAAATTCGATCTCAGAAGATGCTCGGAACGACGGATGAGGGCATTGATAGATTGAGTATGGTTTTGTATAGGAAAATAGCTGGGAAGAAAGATTTTGCCAGTGTTCTCAGTATGCTACACCATTCACATTTATCGAAGCGACAGAGTACTTATCCTTGCAGCCTAAAATTTTGGGATGACTTTGGTAAGGATCGATCAGAAGACGAAATTTGCCACATTCGGGAATGTAGCACCAGATCTGGTACTCCATCGTTGTCGAACAATACAATAAGAGACTTTGAAACAGCAAACAGAGAAGAACCTGCAGTACAAAATGATGAAGAAGCTAATGCGCTGTTGAATTTTACAAAAAGGGTGCGCCCTATCGGTATCAAATCTTTTTACACTAAACTTCAAGAGAATTACAGTATAAAAAACATGAAGATAGAGAAAACACTTTCAGAACTGTCACAAAAGATTGGTGTTGGAAATGGTGAATTTTTGGCAATCAAGAGAAACAACGGAGAGGCGGCTGATGCGGACAACAATTACAGATTGTTTCAAATGCTATACAAGGATTCCCCAGAGTATAAAGAAATCATGTCTGATATGCTCAACGAGAGGAAGCGACGTATGAAAATGCATGCTAGTGAGAGCGAAAATATGGATCTAGAGGAAGAAACTAAGAGAGCGAGGGAATGCGACGCGGCTGGAAGTAGTGGTTTTGTTGTAGAAAATAAAATTGAATACTATGACCTTATTTTCATGTTCATTAATGGACAAGTACATTCAATTGAAAGTAATTTCCGACGTAAGGTTCAGTTATTGAATTGGAAGGCATTTTTTGATGTTATCCCACGGCAGGCAAGGTGGTAGGGATTCTCCCGGACAAATCCTCTCCGGAGGTCCTTTTATAGTTTAAATAACTCTCGCAAAGTACTAGTATCATCTCAAACTCACTATTTCATATCTTATCGCTTTCATAGCGTAAATAAGTCCTTTTGCAGGCCTTCAAAAGCACTTGTTTTCTTTATTGCAGTGCAATGCGCGGTGCACCGTTTTTCTCGTCTAGGAACGGAACACCATCAGACAATGAGAAAACCAACACCAAAACCCACAGGGTGTTCGCTGTCCCTCTTTCTCTTTAAGCACCCTGCGATGCAGTAGCACAGCTCGCCAACGGCGAGGGGAAGTGGCGTTGGAAGAGTGGGGGTGATTCCTTGGACGACTGGACGGTATATTTGTCCTCCGGGTTGTAAGGCCGGGCCGTAGTCTGCGGAATGCTAGAAACTTGATTTGGATCGATATCAAACGATCTCAGACACTAGGGGTGTAATAATTGACAAAGAAGATGTAGCAGTGGTTCAGCAGTGCTGCATATCTCCTTTGGAGATAAGGACATTGTCACCAACGACGACCTTGAAGTTCCTATTTGTATATAGACGCCAGAGTCGGGGGCGCCAAGTGTGAGTAAATATCACAAACAAATAATAAACGGGCAGTATAATGTTGAATGGAGGGGGGGTAATAGAAAGGGGGACCCGGGTGGATAAACGTGGCTATAGCCAACGTTGCTGTTGGCACGGTTTCTGCAAAGGCGGAAGTTGGGAGTCAAGTTCAGAGCCAACACCGAGGTGGCTGGTTAATCTGGGGCCCTTGTGGCCAGGTAGGTATAAATACTAGTCAACTAGGTTAGGGTTATCTACGACGGCGGGGTGAGTGAAGTTAGGGTTAGGCAAGCTAAGGAGATTCGAGTTAGAGATAAGTAAATTCGACACTTGACCCAACAGGTTCCTTTCACCTGCAAAAATACCAGGTCCAATTTAGGGGCCGAGTGGTCCAGATTTCGAGCCCTCAAGCCCCATCGGGTGAGTATACAGTACCAGAAAAAACATTGGGCGACAAAAGAAAACTGCCCGTACTGTACAGTACAGTGCCTGCTGGTTAGCAGTGAATCAGATCAAAAAAAGATCATCAAAATTATATCTGTTGATGGCGTCGCATTTTGAGTGCCAATTGCACTACAGCCTTGTACTGCTCTCTTATTTCAATAGTTTCCCAATCAAACCCACTTTCCTCAATCTCTACTTGCCGTTCCTCACTGTGTTGCTGGGCTTCTTGTCCCGTATTGTTCGCATTCGCAGTTTCCAAATCGTCAAGCTCCTCCACTAAATCGAATAATCTCCCCTCTTTGCTCTTATTTGCTGCAAACGCACCTTGTGGATTCATTAATAATAACATATTGCGCAGAATAATACATTTGTTGCTTACATCAATTAAATCCTCTTTGAACCATTGGTAGCATTCCCGTCTCCGTATGTATAACCTAGCTTTCAATACTCCTATATCCCTCTCAATACCCTTTATAAGCGCTTCTTTGGGCTTTGTTTACCTTTTTCCGTCAACTTTATCAGGATGATGCAGCTGTTTTACAAAGAGGGCCCAGTTTGGGTATATACCATCTGCAAGAAAGTAAGGTGTCTTACAAAGTATTGCAAACTTTGGAATGCGATAGTCAGAAGGAAGGCGAAACTTATAATTACCATTCAGAATGTCAGAAAACAAAGAAGATATGACCAGCATTGTTTTGTAGTTACTCGTTACACATCTTCCCGGCAACCAATGCCAAATCACACTATTCCGCGGCCTCAATAGTAGCCAACTTTCCCTCTTTCGTGTTATGATACTGTCCTTTGAGCGAACAGGGACATTTTTTTCCAAACGAGCTTGCTGTAGTATACACCGCCCACATATTCAGAGAATCCATGCACTCCATATATACTCTCTATAGCATTAAGTTCGGCCATTGATGGTCGCCAGATAGGATAATTAGATCCATAAAGTTCCATGATGCATTCACAAAACAAATGAACGTACTTCGTAGCGTTTCTGATGATGTCTTAGCGCTATCATCGATATCATCTAGAGATAGAGCATTTCTTTTCTTACAAAGGCATGCCAGAACCTTGATCTGTGACGGAATTCCTCTCTTGCCTGCGGCATTTCGGCGTGTTTTCGTTGTCGTAGGAAATGTTTTGGTCAGATCATCATGAATTCTCTGCAACATGGAACGGGGAACTCTAAAGCGTCTACGAAATGCGTGTATAATTTATGTCGGAGATATTCCAAGATAATATTTCAACCGTGTGCTCTCTCCCCTTTCAATATTCCGCGTCCAATCCTTTCCTTTTTCGGACTCCTCTCCGGCCCATCTCTCCCTGCAGCAGATGCGGTAACAATAGATACCACACTCACTGCCCTTTTCTGTATACTATAGGCCAGCATCAAGTTCATTTACCTCCTCCTCTTCAACGAGCGCTCTTTATTTTCGCTTGCTGCGGTTGGGAAGCTTTCAAGGTGTCGCTCAACAATTGATGTTGGCTTGGATGAATTCTCACCCGCTGCCCAACATGTTTATATTCAATTGTATCTAGAGCGATTCCGTTTGATTGGCTGTCAGAAAGCGGTAGAATATGTACTACCATAGGCCAAGCTATGAACTACACTGCCACTGCTTGGCTTGCAACTAATTTTATTGTTTTCTAACGGTGCATATTATTTTTCAACGGTGCAAATTTAGCCCCACTGTCAGCCTTGCTCTAAGAACGAAAAGAAGGGAAAAAAGAGAAAGAAATAAGACGAAAAAAGGAAAAAAAATGAATAAAACAAAAAAAAGGAAAAAAATAAATAAAATTAGAAGCCCTCGAATAGGGGTGAGAAAAAGCCTGAGCCTCTTCCAGGTCCTAACAAAAACCAGCACTCACATGAGGTGAGCGGGGGACCAAAGAGGTATATCGGGCTGAGTGAGGTTGGGCTAGTGAGGTTTGGGAGTGGACGGGGCGACCGGAAAAGGCATGTATGAACGGCGATCACGCTGGGTGCAGAATGATCACGTGGTTGATGTACAATACTGTACCGTACCGTACATACAGTACAGTAAACTGCCGTGGATGAACATCAATCTGCGCACTGTGTGATTTACGCTCCTCAAGGGGCTTGAATGTCCCGCGAAAGGCGGTGGCATGACGCCGGATCACTTAATTTCATGCTTAAATCGAAAATAAATAATCATGCGTACATAGGGCTCTAGGTACCAAAAGGCTGTAGGTACATATCCATTAAAGAGAGATTTTCACGCACTGTGCACCTGGCATTCGGATTAGTTATTGTTGTTGTCTGGAAAACTTTAGGATATGTAGATCAAGAAGAAGAAAATGTTATCCAGAAAGGGCTCGCGATAGTGCCAGCGCAGCAAGCAAGCGGTTTTTTGTGCCAGCGCATCACTTGTGACAGCTCAGCAAGAATGCTTAGATATTTTATTATGTTTATCGAGTGCAAAGTGTTACTATAGCCGCTTGATTTAATTTTTATGGTAGCCTAGCTCTACACAGCACTGTACTGTACTTTCAAATACAGTGCAGAGGGGCTACAAAAAGTCTACATAAGGGCTTGCGTACCGAGTAGCAGGGCAAGTCCGAGGTAAGAACCATCAGGCATCAGACAGAAGAAGTAAACACTTGGTCTTGCCGCAATAAGGGGATGCCAACCCGTCGATCACAACAGTCAGTAGCTGTGCCAGACATTGTAAGCTCGGCTTGTAGGGCTTACAGTAGACTTCCACCAGCAACCTTGCTGTGTGCTACACATGTCATGCCTTTTCGGCTGCGATACTACAGAAGAGGAAGAATGACGCTTTATTGTTTGTAGACAAGTCCGCACTACACAGGACCTCGGGTTCTGCTAGACGGACGACTCCGGGCAATGGCTGAACTAGTTGCCCACTCAAGCGAGAAAGGGACCAGAAGAAAACTCCACCACCTGAACCGTGGATTCAGGAGGTTAAGAACTCCCGCTGTAAGCATATAGGCCTACAAATATATTACAAATAGAGAGGGCGACGACAACGGCGAGAACTCTGGGCGAGCGAGCTTGACGACAAGCCCGCAAGGCAGTGAAGACAAATACAGCAACCTGTATCTTCCAACAGTAAAAGCAACCAAAACTTTCCCAACAGTGCTTCCAATCTTAGGGAGCCCATGAAGCGCGCGCTGCCGCCAATGTGGCGGAACGACATAAGCTGAGGGACTTCGCGACCAAAATCGCCGCAACTCGGCTGGCAATTTGTCCCGCTAGCCTTTGATTCCCTAGGATGCCCGCCAGAGACCACATCCAAGGTGGTCGACGAGTACGCGGCTGCCATCGCGGCCCATATCGGAAGCTCTAAGGCGAAGGTCTCATTTCGGCTTTATCAAAAGCTCAGCTATGCCATTTGGTCCACTTTTGCAGCTTTAGCGATTGGTCGCAACATGCAGATGTATGCCTCCCCCTCCAAAGCTAGTCAATTTTAGTGGCCCTGTACGTCGCACTTCCCTAGTCTGTTGATAAAGCACAAATACTGAAACTTCCCCCTTTCAGTAGATACTGAACGCATTAAACTTCTTTCCTTCTTCAGTTAAGAGCTCTTTAGATGGACTAAATCGGTCACGTGCAGTGGGACTCGCGACAGGCTGGCCATAGCCAACGACGACCACAAGGCGCAACTGATACGCTGAGACATACGCTTGCGAATTGTAGCGTCCGCGGTGTGGCATTTCCTTGCGACACGGGGTACAATCCCTGAGACAAATAACAGTCTCCGGAGATGGGGCACTGTGCGCTTCCGGTCGTAAGCGCTGATGAGAATGAAGATGGGGTGTCGAGTTCAATGCCCCCAAAGTTTACTAAACAGACGCACGCTGGCGTACTAAATAGACAATGATGTGCAGTGGAGAGTGAGGAAGTTGCGATTGGAACACAGTCTATAGTTTGCTATCTAATGATTTCCACGCTGTGTTGGCTGCAGCGGTCCTGCGTGTTTCCCTCTAACATCACTAGTTGATGATTTCCCCCCACTTCAGCTGTAGCGTGCTATGCAGCCGGAAGTGGCTGCATATGTCCTGCGTGTTGCTAGCTCATCGCTCTAGTGGATGTCTTTCATCCACTACATCTTGGTGGCAAAGCCACCACAGGCACCGAGGGAATCAGAAACCAGCGGCTGGAACCGGAAACCAGGGTCGCGGGAGGGTTGGGAGGGAGCACCACGTGCCTTGAGAGCTTGTGTTGTAGGTCTAGGACCTTGCGTTGGTGCGTGAGGGCGGCAGCCCTAACGGCGATTAGCGCTGCTTTCGTGAATAAGGACTGCTTGAATGGGAATGTCACGGCGACGTCATGTGCGATAAGACGGTCCTGGTGGTCAGCTTTAGGGTCACGGGGGGGTTTCACGACGAGGATGTAGACTGGCCTAAAGTCCATACCAGGGATGAAACTCTCAGCTTCGAAGTCACAGTCCAGGCCGGCGGAGCGGAAAACGTGCCAAACGAACGCGTTGCGGACGGAGTTGTGGCGGTGAATGCGTCCAAACTCAGAGACGCAGCGGTCTGGGGCATGGTCACCGTGGGCGTCTAGGTCCTGCTGGCCGTGGTGGGTTGAACGTTTATTGAAGAAGGGACCCCCAACAAGGGGCCGGCGTGGGCCGTTGCATTTGCTGGTGTCCCTAAGGGCTAAGCGACCAAGTTGCCAATATGTAACAGAGGGAGTGAGGACGGTGTACAGCGTTTTGAGTTGTCGACGGGAGAGCGTGGAATGGCGAAGCAGTTTGAGAGCGTTGTAGCAATTTTAGGCCAACGAGATGATTTTTGCCCCATGCAGCCTAAATATTACTCTTGAAAAGCATCTCCCTTCAAAATTAAAAGCATGGATTGAGTTTCGGAATATGCGCTGGAACAGAATCAAATGCAACGATCACCTCCCGAGGGCTCGAACCACCAGAAAGGTTCGCGAGCTCTCGCCGCGCCTCCCCCATAATGGCCCCATTGCCATACGTTTCCCCAGTATCCCTCGACCTCCACCCGGTCCACACTGCTATACTTCTCCACAACTTTGTTCTCATCTCCTATCTGCACGCTGCATTCCTGCACCACGACTGCGCCACCTTTCAAGATGCGAGCCTCTACGCCTGGTGTGTCTTTTTGCAGTATCGCTTCTCAATCATAAAACAAGAACGCGTCGCTCCTCATACCAGATCCCAAACCTCTCCCTGGCTTTTCTCCAGACAGGACCACTATTCTTTGAATCCCTTATCCCTTCCATGTCACACCTCCGCAAAATTCTCTGCCACACTCCAAAATCTTTCTTCGCGTACCGCTTCCGAACAACCCTCCAGAGGGTATTGACCAGATTAATGCCACGATTACTATGGCAAACGCACCTGAGCTAGACACTTTGCCCGCCAACAGCATGCGTTCGCCTTGTCGTGGGCCGAATGTAATGTCCACATCGACGAGTTCCCACCCTTCCTCTCCAACTACCTCATTCGAAGTCAAGGATGGTGCCTTATTCAACGTTAGTTTTTGTAAGAGGTTTCCACTATGTACGCGGCGTGCCGCTGCGACCCTCCCTGGTTCACTTCCCTAGCCAACCTCGCTGGGGCCCACTTGTGAAAATCCTCTCCATTACAGCATACCTGCTCTTACAGTTGTAATGCGTTTTGCACTGTATCGTGTGTTGAGATCTTGAAAGTAAAGTTTTCATGGAAGGCGTTTTAGCCCTGTACTGTTATTTTAAGAGCAATGATTAATTATGCATCGGCCGACTCGCCAAAACTGATCAACATGCCGGGCCAAAACGCCGCCTGGCAATGATGCACAATCAGTGTACAGTGAAAACAACAGTTTACTGCACGGAAACATACACGATACTGCGACCGAAGGCCAACAATAAAACGGCCAAAAGTAAAGGTAAAAAATAACTAGATCAAACACGTGACACTGAGATTGAGCTCAAATAACTTCCACAGCAACCTCTGGCTTTTCGCCGCTATTTTGACCAATTTTGACCCCCTTTTCCAACTCGCTGGCCACTTTCTCAACCTCTTTCTCAATGCCCTCCTCCACGAGCTCCTTTTCCTCGACTGCGCTCACCTTGTCCACTTCTGCCGCCGGCGCCTCTTCTTGACGCCTCCTCTCAGCCTCCTCCTCGTACGTTTCAAAGCAATAGTACACCTGACACGTCCTGGCCGGCGCAAAAACTTGCAAGAAATTTGGCCGATTCTCCCACCACTCCCCAGTCGTCTTGTGCACCACATTCCAGTCATGTCGTCCATGTCCCCCCGACTCGGAACTATCCGAGTCCAAAACCAACTTGTATCGTCCGCCCCAAAATGTCCCCACACGGTAGTCCGTGTACGAGTTGCAGTGATGAAAGTTGAACACAAACAACAGCCGGTCTCCCTTTTCCACCACAATTAGCTTGTCCTCCTCGTGCGCCAGCACCACATACTGGTGCGTCTGCGTCCGACAAAACGGATGCTCATTTTCCAACTCGTGCATCCTCTTTTCAAATATATACATATCCTTGTACCTCAACGTGCCATTGTCCACCAAATCCCACCTCCTCCTCGCATGCTGATATGAGTTTCCGTTACCCTCGCGCGGAAAGTCGATCCACTCCGGATGCCCAAATTCATTTCCCATAAACGTGAGATATCCCTCCCCGGACAGACAAAACGTCAACAGCCGAATCATCTTGTGCAGCGCAATCCCGCGTTCCACTGCGGGCGATGGGTAACCCGAATTATTCATATCCGTATACATTGCAGCATCCATCAACCAAAACGCCATCGTCTTATCCCCCACCAGCGCCTGGTCATGACTCTCGCAGTACCCAATGGTCTTTTCATTCCAGCGACGGTTGGTCAAAGTGTGGACAATGTGTCCCATGTTCCAATTCTCATCCTTTTCCTTTTCAAATATTTCAATCCACATGTCCGGAATGGCCATTGCCAGTCGGTAGTCAAAGCCCATGCCGCCTCTCTCCACAGGGACGCACAAGGTGGGCATGCCGCTGACATCCTCCGCAATGGTGACGACGACGTCCGGATAGAGGGTGTGCAACATATCATTGGCCAACATCATGTAGACACAGGCATCAATGTCGACATGCATGCCAAAGTACTCATTGTAATCGCCAGTAAACTGGACGCCAATGCCAGAATGCAAGTACAACATCGAGGTGACACCGTCAAAGCGAAAGCCGTCAAAGCGGTACTCGTCCATGTACCACCTCAAATTGCTCAACAAAAACCTCAAGACCTCCCAATGACCATAATTAAAGAGCCTCGAGTCCCAGAGACTGTGACGTCCCCTCTCGCCCTCATGAAAGTACTGATGATCGGTGCCATCAAACTGATTAATGCCATCCATGCTATTTGAACTGGCATGGGAATGGACGATATCCATCAAGACAAAAAGGCCCATGCCATGGGCGGTATCAATCAAGTACTTTAAATCCTCCGGAGGGCCACTGCGCGAGCTGATCGCAAAAAAGTTGGTGACATGGTAACCAAACGAGGCATAATAAGCATGCTCCATAATGGCCATAATCTGAAGTGCGGTATAACCCGTGTCCTTAATCCTAGGCAAGACATTATCGGCAAACTCACGATAACTCCCCACCTTCAAGTCATTACTCCCCATACCGACATGACACTCATAAATCCTCAACGAGTCGGGACGTTTCACGTGCTCAACATTCTTCCACTCATACTGCTTTTCCGGGTTCCAAAACACGGTATCATACAAAAACGTACCAGGATCCTGAACACAGTAAGTAGCCCAAGCTGGATTACGATCCAAGGGCATCCCTTCATGAGGAATAACAGCGGCCTTAACCTTGGTAGCATGCGGAATTGCACAAGTGCCATCCTCATTATCCTTTACAAAACACTCCCAAATACCAAACTCCCCCCGAGTCAACGGGCAAGCATACCTGTCCCACTGATTAAACTCTCCAAACAAGTACATTTCGCGAGCCGAGGGAGCCCACTCTCGATAACGCACGCCACCTTGGACTCGAGTCAAGCCCATATGTTCAAAGCCGCGTGAAAACTTGTCCAAACCACCCTCTGTAGAATCGATGGCTTGCTTGAGTTGTTGGTACTTGGAATAGCGGTAACGAAGAGCATCTGCAAAGGTGGCGAGGTAACGATCATCGCGGACACAGGCGGTACCGTCCTTGGCGTCGGTCCAGGCTACATAGTGAGGGTCATGCATGCCCATTGTGGATGAGAAATGGGAATGCAATGAAAAGAAATGAACGAAAGAGGCGGCAGTTGTGGGATGTGGGTTGGGGGGGGGGGGGTGTTGAAGTAGGGGTTTGACGTGAGGAGTGAAGAGAGGCGAAACGAAAATCAACGGAAATACGAAGAGAGTCGGGGGGGCGGGGCGGCGGTGACCGCAGATCGCAGACACGTGATTGATGCGTTGACCACAAGCGACGGCAATTCCGTTGCGTTTTGTTTTTTTCTTTTCTTTTCTTTTCTTTTCGGCAAAGTCTCGAATGTATCATCTGTCTGTCAATTGCTGTTGCGGATTAATTTCATTTTATGTTTATGATTTTATGTTTTTCGGGCTGTACAATGCGAGGCAAATCATGCGTTTGGATTCTCTGCCAAGATGAAATGTGGAAGACTTGCTCCTCCAACCTCCTCTCCTGCCATGCTACAATAGCATCGTATCTGTCCCGAGATTGGCGATTCCGCCACTCGAAAACGCATGCGGCATTCTGTCTCAAATGGAGTTGCCATCGCTACCATACACACACAGCCACACATTTTATTCGAGTCTTGTATACTGTACTGTACTGTACTGTACAGTATCTCTGCTCAAGCTGGTGCTACAGTACACTAGTGCTGGAGCCAGCACCACCCTACCAACCAACCAACAAACGCTGTGCACCACTCATTCCACACTCTCTCCTCTCATCACTTTTTTTAATGAAAAAACAAATCAACTCCACCAATCCCAATCCCGATCCCGATCCACGCCGTCCACGCCGTCCACGCCGTCCACGCGGTCTACGTGGCCCATCTTGGTCCCCACTTTTGCTTTGATTCGCCTGCACATCCTTGCCCAAAACTTTTCATAACCTCACACACGCGTCCCTTTCGATTCGCAAACCACCGCTTCAACTTGCTCTTTTCAAACCAATCGGCTCTATATCCATATCCATACTCCCTTTTCCCCTCCTCGCGATGCCTCCTCCAGCACCATTCACTCCCAACCCGATGTCTCCAACCCCCCCCCCACTTTTCACTCAACCGTCGTTTCTCCAAACACTCCTCCAAACTTCTCGCCACATGATGCACAATATACATCCCATCCTCCACCCTCCCCCCATCACGCACCCCCTCCACATTGACCAACACCCCCCTACTCCCCCCAAACTCGTGCAAATTCAAGTACATCCTCTCCAACATCTCCACCCTATAAATTATCTTCCCCGCCTCTTTCCCCAAAAACTCCTCCTTCATCCTCTCCTGATATCTCTCCGTCGCAAGCACCCCATCCCCCAACCTCTCCCTCTGTCCATCCGTTGAATACGGCACCCGTGCCAACATCACACCCCCAACCTCCGCCCCCACACCCCTCAAAAATCCTCCCACATTCCCCTCCTTGACGTACAAAAATTCATCCACATCAATCGTCAACACCCATTCCGACAAATCCCGAAACTTTGCATACCAATGCAACAACACCGCACGTTGCAACAGTATCTTCTGCCCCAACAAACTCTCCGGAAATAACAAACTAGTATTCAAACAAGTCACCCTCCCATCCCTCCTCACCCCCTCCCCAACCACCCCCTCCCCACTCAAATGGTCATACAAATACACATGCGACACCCCAACCACCAAATGATGCGCCACAAACTCCGCCAAATATCCACCCTCCCCATGATGCATAACAATCACCGACAACAAATCCTTCCCCCCACCCCTCGCATCTGCACGAGGACTCTTCACAAACAAAACTGGCACCAATACCACCGCCATCATCCCCAACACATACACCGCGCGTGCACGAAACCCCATGCCGCCGTGCCAATCGATCCCCCAACCCCCAAAGCCCCGCCTACCCTCCACACCCTGCTTGCATCTCCATCCCCTCTCCAAAAGGGCCCCGCCACTGCCATCTACACCCTCATCCACGCTCCCTCCAACCGGGAAACCGCCCTTTCATGTTGCACACGCCCCGTCCTGCCCCGCCCAAACACCTCGTCCCACCCGCCAATCGTACACGACATGTGCCCGCAGATCTGCTGTAATTTCATTTCGCCGCAGACTCTTCCTGTCCATCTTTGTACACTGTAAGCAGGGCGAAGAGGGTTGCGACACGTGTTCCGGCGATGGGGGGCTTCGTTTGAATTTTTAAACGGGCACGTTTTCATTTTGAGCGACTTGTATTTGGCGCGCTTTCTTTCCACTCCAATGTCCAATGGTGCTCTCGTTCATGCCATCCTCCTCGCCTCCATCTGTTCCCTTTTGCGCGATTGTTTCTAGCACCCGCGTCATCAGGTCACGCGCATTCGTGCTGGCACCACCCACTGGAATCGCTAGTCTCGCAAAGAACACGGAATAGTTGCCGTCAAAACTTGCAAGTACCGTACCTGTAGCTCTCACGCGCTGCACCCCGCTGTTTCCCGGCGTCATCCCTAAACATGGACGCCTCTCCCCCTATCAGTCCTTGCAAAGCACCGCCGCCCGCAAGCCCTGCCCCTACCGTCCAACCTGCCGCTTCAACCGTCGCAACAGCCCCTGCATCCGCATCCCCATCCGCCCCGGCAAACCCTCCGCGCCTCGTCATCGACCGTCTCGTCTTGCAAAACTTCAAATCCTATGGTGGCGTCGTTCATGTCGGCCCGTTTCATACTTCATTCTCGTCTATTGTCGGCCCAAACGGCTCTGGCAAGTCGAATGTCATTGATGCTATGCTGTTTGTGTTTGGTCGCCGCGCAAAGGCCTTGCGTCACAACAAGTTATCCGAATTGTTGCACCATTCTACCGCGTATCCTAATGTGGACAGTGCCTCCGTCACCGTGTATTTTAGTGAAATTGTTGACGGCGCAAATGATGGCGACTTTGAGCGCGTCGAGGGAAGCCAGTTTGCTGTGTGTCGTCGTGCCTTTCGGAACAATACTAGCAAGTATTTTATCGATGCTAAGGAGGTCAAGATGAACCAAGTTGTCGCTCTGTTGAAGAGCAAGGCCGTTGATTTGGACAACAATCGCTTTTTGATATTGCAAGGCGAGGTGGAACAGATTGCTATGATGAAGCCAAAGGGAGTTGCTGTCGGCGATGACGGCTTGTTGGAATATCTCGAGGATATTATTGGCAGTGCTCGCTTCGTTGAACGTATTGAGGCCAGTGGTAAGAAAGTTGAAGACCTTAATGAGGAGAGGGGCCATAAGCTCAACAGAGTCAAGGCTGCAGAACGGGAGAGAAATGGATTAGAAGGTGCAAAACTCGAGGCTGAGGATTACCTGGACAAGGAGAGGGTCCTTTTGGGCAAGAAGCTTGCATTGTGCAGGGCCACCTTGGTTGAGAAACTGGATAGGCTATTGCTCAATACAAAGGACATGATCGAAAAGGAAAAAGAGTATGATGAGTTTAGAAATGAGATGAAAGGGAAGGACGAAGAACTGAAAGAGCTGGAGACTGTCTTTAAAGAGACCCAAAAGAACGCTGAGATTGCAGTCAAGACAATGAACAAGGCCAAAGACGAATACACCGCATTTGAACGCAAGGATATAAAGCTGAGGGAAGATATCAAAGCATTCAAAGCGAGGTTGAAAAAGCTCGATGACGTCAAGAGCAGCGAGCAGAAGAGAGTTGAAGAAAGCAAGAAGAAAGTTCAAGCTTTTGAAGAAGAGAAGAACGAGACGAATGAGCGGTTGAAAGAGCTGGAGACCGAGTTGCAAACGCTGGAAAAAGACCTGGTCAAGGTGAGGGATCATGTCAGGGAAAAGACGGCGGGCGTCAGGCAAGAGCTAGAGGCAAAACAAACAGAGAAACTTCCATTCTCAGAAAAAGTCAACGAGGCGAGGAAACAGCTCGATGTGACGCAGTCAGAGTTGAAGCTAGTTCTTGAAAAGTTGGAGGCCCCAGAAAAGGCTTTACGGGAGGCAGAAGAGGGGCTCAGCAAGATGGAGGAAGCCGGTGAGAATGCACGAGATTCGGTCCTGAAACTGGAGGCTGAAGAACGAGAGTTGAATGAAAAGATTGCAGTTTTAAAACAGGAGCAAGCGGAAGGGGAAACTCTGCAATCCGAGCTGTCCACAGCGGTCTCCAGGTTACGGCGTCAAGTAGAGGAAGCGAGGGCCGCCAGGGAAGATGTACACACGCGTTCCCGTCTGCACAACGGAATTCTTAGTGCTTCTCGCAACGGTGTGTTACATGGCGTTGTCGGACGGTTAGGAGATCTGGCTTCGGTGGATGCCAAGTTTGCGGCGGCAGTTGGAGCTGCGGCAGGGTCTAATCTGGATTGCATTGTTGTGAAGACGGCCGAGAATGCTCAAGCATGCATCCAGTTTCTGCGCCGAGAAAACTTGGGTAGGGCAACGTTTGTCATCCTGGAAAAGATAGAATACTTGCGGCAGGGTATGCAAGACTGGGAAAGGTCGGGTCGTTCAGCGGATGGACCACGTCTGTTTGACTACCTGCGAATTCCCAAGCCCGAACATCGGACGGCAGTGTACTATGCATTGCGCGATACTTTGGTCGCAGACTCTCTTGAGAGCGCGCGACGGATGGCATTCAAGCCTACGCGGCAGAATCGCGTTGTGAGTCTCGCAGGGGAATTGATTGAGTCCTCTGGGGCCATGTCCGGCGGTGGTCGGGGACCATCCAGGTACCGTCTGGGGTCTGGGAGCGGTGGAGAAGCTCCGCTAGATCCGGCAGAGCTGCAGCGATTAGAGGAAAAGTATGAGGATTCTCGGCGACAAGCAAGCGAATTGCAGGCACAATTGCGAGAGATTGACGACAAGATTCGAAGAAACTATTCCCGGTTAGAGGAACTGCAGGTGCTGATTGGTAAGGCCAGGATGGAGTCGGAGTCATTAACGTCGCGTATCGCATACATGCGGGATCAGACGCTACCAGCACTGATGAAAACAGTAAAACACGCAAATAAGGCAGTGAAGAACAAAAGTTGTGAGGACACGAGACAGAGAATAGAGCTCGAGAAGAAAGTTGCAGTTGGAGAGCGCAATTTGAGAGAGGCACAGAAGTCATGTGAGGCGCTCGAGTCTGAAATTGGCGCATTACAGGAGCGGATTGTGGCAATGGGTGGGTCGAGGCTGCAAGAGGCGACAGATGCTGTAGGGGAATGTAGGGCGGAAATAAGCGAGTCTCAGAGTGTAGTATCAAGGGCAACATCACGCGCTGCAGCCGCGGGAAAAGCGGGGAGGAAGGCTGAAGGGGCGGTTAAGGCGGCGGAGGCGGAGATGGAGACGACAACGAAGAAGATTGAAGAGGCGAAAGAGATGAGCGAATCAATGTTGGACGATGCTGAAAAGGTGTTGGAAAAGTTTAAAGAAACAGAAGAAGTCCACAAGGAGTGGGAGGAGAAGCTAGGAGAAGTGCAAAAGGAGTATTCGGAAGTGAAAGGACGACTGAAAGAGTTGAGGAGGAAGGAACTGTCGTTGTCTGAGGCCGTGCAGAATGTTAAAGCGTTTGTGATGAGAGACAAGATAGAAGTGGGAAACTTGAAAAATCAAGAAAAGAAGTTTGTCGGGAAAATGAAGAAAACATCGCTGGCGAGTGTAGCGTCGGTAGTTGAGGAGGAGGAAGATGAGGAGGATAGTATGGAGGTTGAGGAGGAAGATGAAGGTGATGGTAACCAAGGTGATGCCGTGGAGGACGAGGAAGGCGGGGGAGAAGGTGAGGGTGGTGGGGAAGAAGATGGTAATGGCACTGAGTATGAGGAGTACAAGCTGTCTGCGCAGGAACACAAGCAGCTGACTATGGAGGTCGGTGTACTGGAAAGTGAGTTATCCAAGCTGACGCCAGACTTGAATGCCATTGCGGAATACAAGAGCAAGGACGAAGAGTACAGAGGACAGGTGAATGAGCTGGACGCGTTGACGCAGATGCGAGACACGGCGCGACGGGAATGCGATGGGTTGCGAAAGGCGAGATTGGATGAATTCATGTCTGGGTTCTCTGTGATTACGCTCAAGTTGAAAGAGCTGTATCAGATGATCACGCTGGGTGGGGATGCCGAGCTGGAGCTGGTAGATTCTTTGGATCCATTCTCGGAAGGAATTGTGTTTTCCGTGAGACCGCCGAAGAAGAGTTGGAAGAATATCTCGAATTTGAGCGGAGGGGAAAAGACTTTGAGTTCGTTAGCACTGGTGTTTGCTCTGCATCACTTTAAGCCGACGCCGCTATACTTTTTGGATGAAATTGATGCAGCCCTGGATTACAAGAACGTGAGTATTGTGGCCAACTATGTCAAGGAGCGAACAAAGAATGCGCAATTTATTATCATTTCGTTGCGGAATAACATGTTTGAGTTGGCCGATAGATTGGTAGGGATATACAAGACATACAACGTGACCAAGAGTGTCAGCATTGATCCGGCGGCCTTTGTTATGCCGCAGACGGTGGTCGAGCAGGAGGATGTCGCCGCGTGAAAAGGACGACGCACAAACCGACCTCCCTGTTCCGTCTCTGACCAGGTTGCACAGAATTCTTAAGCTAATCGGCCGCTGCAAAGTTGACATCCCGCGTGAGCATCATTGCCAATAAATATTCTACTTTCCGCCAGTTTTTTTCGAAAATACACTTTACAGCTCTAAAATAACGTGACGATCCTTAGCGACGGACCGCCAGACAACCGTCATCGACAATGCAAATACAGCGCGTGAAGCAGTTTAAACTACCCCCATCGCGTTTTCCATCGCCCGCCAGCCGTGGCCGAGACTATGTTTCGCACTTCGATTCGAGCTCTCTACAGGGTACCCTGCGCCGTTCCACACGTCGCACCTTCTCATCAATTCCCACGCCACGGCGCGGCCTCGATTTATCCGCGTCTCTTGCACACTCCCTCGTCATCGCCGCCACGCAAGGAAGCGCCCGCCACGGTACCGTTGGTGGCAGTTGAGATGCATGCGCGGAATCCCGTGCCGCAAGCAAAGTATATTCAAAAGGCGGACGCGGCACAGGAGCTTGGATTACAGGTGAGGGACTTGCGTGCTGTGGACCCGTCGTTTCGATCGCATTCGCCGGCTATATTGCCTCGGGAGAGTGGGATTATAATTCATCTCGCGCATGTTCGGGTGATTATCGTGGCGGATCGGGTGATTGTGTTTGACCCTGTGAATCCGGCTGTGGAGGCGTTTCTGCCGCGATTGCAGAGTAAGTTGGAGAGTCGGAGTCATCCGATGCCGTTTGAATTTCGGGCGGTGGAGGCAGTTTTGGTGGAGGTGTGTGGCAGTTTCAATGGGACTATTGGGACGTTGATTCCCAGCTTGGATTTGGTGTTGGATACGCTGTCGACGACTACGGACTTTGGCGGGGGGACTGTGCAGAATTGTATGGACCGGTTGTTGCCGTTGGAGAATGCGTTGAATGAGTTTGCGGTCAAGGTTTCGCAGACGAGGGCGGCGGTCAATGAGGTGCTTGCTTCGGATGTAGGTTGAGTGTGAATGGCGTGTGCTTGAAGGGACACGGAGAGGAGATGCAGAGACTGACGCGGTGAGCTTGCATTTGGATTTGTATTGTGCGCGCGCGCTACGTGATGGGGCGGATGTGGTGGGGGTATTGGAAATACGAATGGGTTGTCGGCACTGGGATGAGATAGGAGGACATGTCGCTGATGTACTTGAGTACATTTAAAGAAACTGGACATCGACGACGTATCGACCAACATGACGAAGTTGAAATGATGCTTGAAAACTATGTCAAGCAGATTGACACGGTGTATGGAGAGGTATCGTCTGCATTGCAAGCGGTGAAAACGACAGAAAATGCGACGCAGATTAGATTGGATGCCATGCGGAACCGGGTGTTGCGGCTGGACGTATTTCTGAATCTCGGGGCGGTGAGTGTCGGGGTTGGGGGGCTGGTAGCGGGGATGTTTGGGATGAATTTGCTAAGTGGGATGGAGGAGGACCCGGCTGCGTTTTGGATAGTGAGTGGAGTGGCGTTTGCGAGCTCGATAACATTCTTCCGAGGAACGCTGGCCTACTTGAGGTTCAAGAGGATTTTTCAATGACGGGAGCGGCAGGGTCGGTGGCGACGACGAAAAGCGCTACGCGGCGACTGCACTGTTTGATAACCTTTTTTTTTCTTTTTGTCAACGTTGGGATTTGCAACCGGGCAAAAAGGTGAAGTGACGGACACCGCGGGCACCGGCAGCACAGATGTTTCACACATTGCAAGTGTTGGCAGTACATGGCAGGAGTTGGTAGAAGCGACGAGAGGTGGCGCTGGGCCGGGTAAAATGGTTTCAAACGCACAGGCAACTTGGCCGGGTGAGCGGAAAATTTGAGACAGTGCCGCCGCAGGTGAAGATGAGTTGTCGGCCATCAAGTGCGGGGTTGATGGGCATTGGGGCATAAAGGGATGAGGGTGGGACGGAGAACCGCGAGACTTTTTGAGTGACTCGTGGAGCGACGTTTTGCGCAGTGCGAAATGGTAGTGCATGTGATTTGCTCTTTTGCTGGCGATCGCGGGGGCAGGTGATGGGGGAGGGGGAGTTGGGGACGGTGGGCGACGGAGCTCCGCCCAAGTGACGCATCGGGGCCGTGCCAACTTGATGGAGGTTGGCGAGGCGTGTCGTGGCCGTGCAGTGGACACTGCAATAAAACGACATGATTTTTGTGGATAAACGATAATCATTGCAAACGAGCGCGTGATTCGTGCCAGCATTCGCGTCCCGATTGCGACGACGAGTGCGCCGTCGACAATGCCAGCCACGCCACGCAAGGTGGATCTCTACACGCCACTCCCCCCCGCGTCTGTCCGGGAGTGCATCTGCGGCGCAAGCATCACACCGCCCTCCTTGCATCAACTCGCTACTGCCGCAGCCCAGCACGTCGAGTCTACCTCCCGCGCAGACGCTCAACTCACGTATCCGCAACCGAACGCTGCTGTTCGACAGCTGCAGCGCTCCTCCAGCCTTACCGGCTCCCTCCGTTCCCCTCCCCCCCCCCGCGCCCAAACGTCGCGTGGCTACACGGAATGGAACAGGGCACAGACTGCCAAAGTCGGAACAACGGTACGCGATTTACCAACCTTTGGCTAGGCTTTGGCGCGATTATGCGGGACAAATTGTGCGAGAGCATATCAGTGGGACATCGGTTTGCGCAAAGCAAAAGTTGGGGATGTTGGGGGGATCATTTGGTTCGGATGGACCTACACGGGGCATATGTGGAGGTTGTACGGGCGAGGGATGTGGGGTTGGTGGGTGTGAATGGGGTGTTGGTGAAAGAGACGGCGAATACGATTGTGGTTGTGACGAAACGGGACAAGGCGATTACGGTGGCAAAGGTGGCGGCGGTGGTGAGGATTGAGGTGTTGGATTTGCAGGTGGAGGTATTTTTGGCTGGGTTGAGGTACCGGGCGGCGGAGAGGAGCGCGAGGAAGATTAAGAAGCGGTACCTGGGACGTATATAGCGGGGTGTTGTGGCGGAGGGGGGAGACATGTTTCTACCTAGCTAGCTAGCTAGAGACTAGTGGTCTGCAGCAAAGCGCAGGACCCCCGCTCCGCCAACTGCTTGAACCATTCCATCAATCGATTCCATCAATCGATGCAACAGAAGAGAGGAGCATCTGTAGGTTAGGTTGCACTCTACCCTCCCTACCCGCAATGAAATCCAGTTTGGCATCAATCCGATAAAAAATGGCTCTCTGCAACCGGATCAAAGACCCCCCCCCGCGCTTACACATCCACACCGTGCTTACACACAACCCCATTCCCCCAATTCGCCCAATTTCCACCGCCCGACGTCGCCGCCGCAAACCAAAATCAAAATCCCCATTTAAACATTTTCCCCACCTCCACCCACCCCCCCACCACCGCCAACAAAGTCTAGGACTGACTGTCACCGACACTCACGAGGCCTTCTTGCCACCGCTCCCCGCACACACCCCACCCGCGCCCCGTCGCCCCCCCCCGAAAAAACCATGGCGCCCCAAGTCTTCCTCAAGACGCTCCACCAAACCACCGCGGTCATCTCCACCGCCACCACCGCACACGACCTGCACACGCACGCACGCCACCTCCACTCAACAAACACCCCCCTCCGTCTCGTGCACGCCACGCATGAAATCCCGGACCTCCCCACCCCACTGTCCGCACTCGGCATCTCACACCTCGCCAACATCACCGCACTCGCCAGGCTCGTCGGTGGTGGAAAGAAACGTAAGAAGAAGACGTATACAAAGCCGAAGAAGATCAAGCACAAGCACAAGACGGTCAAGTATGGCGTGTTGAGGTATTACAAGGTTACGGATGGAAAGGTCGAACGTTTGCGCAGAGAGTGTCCGGCCGATGAGTGTGGCGCCGGTGTCTTTATGGCCGCACATGCCGATCGCGTCTATTGTGGCAAGTGCTCGTTGACCTATGTTCATGAAAAGTAAAACTAGTAGGCCTTGGCCCTTTGCCCCTTTTTCATCCCCAAAGTGCTTTTTTTTTTGGTGCACACATGCACTCACTCACCCCCGACACATGAGATTCCCGCCCACACCCTCCCTGCATACCCAACTGCATCCCCCGCTGCAACGCTACCCCCCTGTTCAACTCGTACGCGGCGCGGCACGCACGCACGCTACCGTGGTGGAGATGCGGCAGTGGCTCTTGGGCGCGGGGTGACCTGGTGTGCGGTACACGCCTCGCCTCGCCCGCTTGGGATGGCGGGTGTGTTTTGCGACGAAAGGGTGACGGCTTGGTGCACTGTAATTTCACATGTTGCCGCGACAAAACGAGATACTGTAAGGGGGGGGATACTTGGTTCATTTTATATTTGCATGTTCCATTCGGGAATCTGATTTTACAGAGGACGCCATTCAGTCAGGCCAGCGCGTGCTTTTAACGCCCCATGGCGCTTACGCTAACATCCCGTCTGCTGCTGCCGTCAACGCCTTGTCCACATGCCACCACTGCGTTATCGGCCTGCGTTTTTCGCATCGCTTTCGGCCGCTGTTCCTGTTTGGGCATGCTGTCTGTGTGCAGTGAATGGGGCGGGGCGACTCGGCAATCGTGCTGGAGCCGCAACGGGAATTCCCCAAAGGTGCCGAGATGGGCTGTAGTATGTGCGTGCATTGGAATCGGGGAGAGGTATGGGGGGGTGGCTGGAAAGCCTGCGTCGTGGTGTCGCTGATGGATTGCATGCGTCAAGGCCTTTTGCAATGGGGGTTTGCGGGAGGAACAAGCACGGAACGGGGGGATTCTGTATTGCGTGCAAAGTGTCTTGATGTGTTGCCAGATCTGTGATGGATGGGGGCGGGAGGGCTGCGTACAACTTGTTTGACGCCGCGCTGGAGGAGAGGGACGCCGCGCCGGCAATGGATCTTGCACATGTGAATCCTACCCAAAGCCATGGTTTTTCCGTCCTCAGCTTGACTGGGAGCTGTACCCCCCCCCCCCCCCCGGCTATAGTGTCCGCACGCGGTTCTCCATCATCTTGGCAAATTTCGCAGCCCCCTCTGCTGCGCATGAGGGTGCCACCGCGGGTAACAGATTCCCGATCTTGCAAACACCGAAACAGTAACGCTCAAGCTGGAAAGAGATCGGCCTGTCCTCCAGGTCGATGCTGGTGTCGAGGACGGCTTCAAAGACGCGACGTGGGCTGTCCAGTACTTTGGGGTAAAGTTTTTGCAGGCAACTGGAGCGTTCAAAACGCCTGTGCCTTCACCGTACTCTTGGGTGATTTCTGGTGGGTACAAGCTTTGTATTGACTCTTGCGGTGGAGTGCGCCACCAAATTCGGCATCTCCGCATGACCATATGGAGTCCCCTGCTTATTGCGTCTGATGAGGAGAGGATACCCAACCCTACATGGAGCTGGTCCTGTCGCACGACGATGAACCTATCGTCACGGTACCAGGGTTGACACAACAGATGACCGACTTGCTGTTCCTCCTCGTCCCCTGATCGCAAAAGCTGCTGGATTTTGAGGATCACAGAGTGTAGCCCCAGGTTGAACAAGAGTCCACCGAGATTGTCGCCTTGTAGTGTGCCTTGTTTGCTTCGGATGATCTGGCCACCAAACCATAAGAATGCAGGGTCATGCGCCTAGCAGTAGGCGACCCAAGGGAACAATTCGAGGAATAGGGTGTTGACTGCACAGGTTGAACGTATTCTTTACATCTACCGTCAGCATGGCATACTCGGAGCCATGGCCAAAGTTGTGCACACCCCGTCGGACACTGTGGTCGGTGCCGGATCTGGTGGCGATGCCGACTTGCAGGGTTTGGAGGTATGCGGCGGCTTTCGCGGAGGCCGTTGTCATGGGGCAGCTACTAGTCAATCTCCGCAGCGTCTCACCGGCAGCGATTGGCCTCGGCGTCAGGTCCTTGGCAAACAGTGTAAGGGGGGCGCCGGCGATGAGGGGGGCGAGGGCGGCTGGAGCCTTGCCGGCTGCCAAAATATTGACATTTTTTGAGAGCGCGGCGAGGGATCCGGATGGGCCAGACGAGGATGGGGATCGCAACAGCTCAACAAAGTGACATGGCGTAAGGCCAGAGCCCCCTGCGGAGGAACTCGGTTTGAAGGCGCGGACGACTCCGAGCACCTCCTCTTTTGTAAAGTCATGGAAGGGCAGGACACCGTCAGGTGAAGTTGGATACGCAGTCTCCTGTGGAGGGGTTGGCTGTGGGTGCTTTGTGAGTAGCGCTTCGATAACTTCTGTGGTTGGCGGTAAAGCACCTAATGCGCCTGCTACCTGAGCTGCCTTTCCGTACGCCTTCCCTTTTGCCAGTCTTGTTGCTCTGCGGATGTTACGCTGTTGCTACTCCGGAGCAGACAGTGTACCCTTTGCGTGTGGGGTAGGCTGTTGGATTGACTGTTCCCACAATGTCTGGTATCGGCCAGAATTCCATAGCTCCGCCCGTTCCCTTAGTTTGTAATTGATTGCCGGCGACTTTCAAGTGGGCAGGAGTTACGGTAGGACAGGTCCGTCAACATGACTGCAGGAGATAAAAAGCCTTTGGCCAAAGCCTCCGCTGCCTGGGGATGAACTGGATATACTGTACAGTACAAGCATGGACGGCATCATCCATTTTGAATCTGCGCGTAATCCCCTGAATTTGGTGGGAATATGTATCATGATGGGGATGCGTCACGCCACTCATTGAGAAAATATCCATGGCACGCACCTTGCGTGCCATGAATATTTTCATTGTGGCTGGGGTATGGCCGTTGGCGGTTGTGGTGCACTTGCCACAGGTGCTGGGTCATCCGGCACTAAGCCCGGTATGAGGAGGGTGATTGTGTAGTACTAGCTTCGCGTAATTGTTCGTACAGAGGTTCTAAATCCCCTAATCCCCCAATCCAATGCTGCTTGTGTGCATGCTAGCCTCTTCTCTACTTGCTGGTAGAGTGAAATGCCATCAGCGCCTGCCTCCATATTTCCTGTACATTCACGCTGCCATACAAGTTGACTATGTATCAGGTAGTTTATCTGTTACAGTAAGTGAACCCCCTCTGTTCCCCCAATACATTGGGATGCTACCGAGCGTGGAGATAGGAATGGTGGCGTGCCTGTTCCTAGCAGATAGCCTGGCTATAAACCCTCGGTATTTTCATAGCTTGTCCGGATGGACTGCGTTCAAGCTCGTATGGGGGTTGAAGGTTCTCATTCTAAGGTGAGAAGGGGCCAGCGGGTTCACAAAAGTTGCATTAACATAATCGGTGAAGCCGACAGCCCCCATTACCCTGATATCTGGGCTGGTCTTGTGTTATGTGTGCGACTGGGATTCGATAGCGGGATGCCTTGCGCTTAGGCTCAGGTCGTTACACAGCAATGGAAAAAAGGTTTGCGTGTTTTACTCTTGGAAGATATATTCGATGTATCCTAAAGTTTTCCAGACAACCAGGATCGACTCAAAAAGGTATACCGACATAGTAATGGTGGAGGAACTAGGCCCCCTAAAAGGCCACCGTAGTGACCTAGTATTCAGAGAAGGCACGCTAAGATTAAAACAAGTGTAATGCATTCAGTATCTACTGGGGACTGCGCACGTCCCAACTATACGGGATCCTTATCCAAGAAAAGGCCAGGGACTGCATACTGTTTAGGGGCAGAGTACTGTACAACAGTACATTTCATTTCTGATGGGACTTGCGTACTGATTAATTCATTTAGACGCTGCCATGTCATTGCACGAGAGATGTAGTCCCGACCAGAAGGAATTCCTTCACAATTCACATATTTCCATGCAAAAGTCAGTCGGTCCAGAGAGCATTTCAATCCGTTGGTTCATAACAAATGCGTTTCGTTGACCTCAACGAATGGAGATGAACACTCCTATTTGTGAAATCTTCAGTCATGTACCTTTGTTATGTTTCAATAGGCGACTAGGCATCAGATTTTGCATACCTTCACGTTAAGTTCAGTACCAAAAGTCCCATTTATTTCATCGATCCGGGTAAGAATAAGTCTAATCAATGAGTGAAGAAGAACGAATTGCTGTCAAACAGGAACAGCTTTTCTTCGCAGGTCAACTGGATCAGAAACCGTCGCCAAATTGCATTGTTAGTGTTCATCTGAACTTTGACGATGATGGTGATCTATATTATTCCTTTCAAACGGCAGACCATCAAAAGTACTACGTATGCGTGGTCCTGAACGGGAAAGAAAACTTGGGTTGGAAACATTGTCGTGCTTTGTCGAGTGTAATGCACATGGCTATGCGCGGTACAGACATGAACACTGAAATATTCCAGTCCTGTCTCAAATCCATTGCGGATAGTTTAGGGCTTGTAGATGGTCCTAGATCAATCTTTAACTTATCAGTGGCAACTGTGACTCCAGGGGCATCCTCATCGCGAGATTCTGATCCTCACACAATAATATCCTCAGGCGTTGACTTTGATGGTGACGGGAACATGCTTCTCTACTCTACGACGAAAGTGGGGACTAAATTCGTAATTTGTATAAAGTTGCACATGAAAGGCATGTTTTTGACGGTCCTTGAGGGTGAAGCTTTCGAAACTTGCTTGCAAATGCTGGAAACTGGAGATGTAGTAACCCCGGAGCGTTTTATGGTGTATGCATTCATTCTGAAAGAAGAATTTAATCACGTGGATATTGATTTTCGAGAAGATCAACGCCGGTATTGCGTTTCTGTTCTTCCGACCTCGGTTGAATACTCGGTTCCTCTCCCGGACTTTGTTATCGAAACTGTGCGGAAAGAAGGTTCTAATTTGCTTGTTGATCGAACCCAAGACACTCCCGAGTCAGATGAACTCCCAGAGTCACATACGGAAAGCCCGTACCGAGGAATATCTTACATTAGGCCTCTCAAGGAAAGTGGTCAAGCTCAGGTTTACGAAGGGAGACGAGACTCGGAAAGAGTTGCTGTGAAAGTATACCCCAACGCAAGTGCAGAGGAACAAGAAACTTTCAAAAATGAGCTGAAGGGGCTTCTCAAGATGTCATACCACCCTAACGTCGTTACAGTTCTAGATTTCTTCGAAAAGCCAGAGCCGGCTATTGCAATGGAGTTCGTGGAGGGTCAAGATCTTAGTGATTTCTTGAAGAGAAGCCCCCGGCTCGAGGCAGAGGAGGCATTGCAGGTAATAATTGCAATTGCAGAGGGTCTTTACCATCTTCACAAGAATAATATTGTCCATCTCGATATGAAGCCAGCAAACGTTATGCTCCGAGCCGGTAGAATTCCGGTAATTATTGACTTGGGATTGAGTGCCGCGTTCGAAAAAAACGGCACCAGTCGACGACGTCCAAACATTTCAACCCCCGGTAGAGACACTACAATCCATGGTCCAGCGTCAACAGTTCTAGAAACATACCACGTTCAACAATCTGCGTCGGGAAAAGGAACCATTTTGTGGATGGCACCGGAAATGTTTGTAAGACATGAATGGAGTGATCGCACAGATGTATATGCGTTTGGAATAATTATGTGGCAGATATTCTCTGGCAAACAGCCTTACCTGGATGACCTGCCACCTACAACTACAGAAAACGAACTTTTGTTTCTGATTAACGGTGGCTGTCGCCCAGAAATGTCTCATGTATCTCATGTGGACGCAGGACTGCAGAAAATTATGAAGATGTGCTGGGATGCTGATCCGAAAAGGCGTCCAACGATGATGCGTGTTTTGGACATGCTCCGCAAGACAGATCCAAAAGTTTTGTTTGAAAGTTTCGACAATGACAAAAATGGAGCACTGGAGTACGTCGAATTCGTAGGATTCATAAGCAAATATGCGCCGTCAGTTAATGACCCCGATACAATTGGGGCGTTGTTCAAAGCGATTGATACGGACAACTCTATGTGTATATCGTTTGAAGAATTTGAGGTTTTTTGGGCAAAAGTGCAGAAGCACGGTCTTCGTGCGCTCATCTCTAATATGGGCAAGAAGAAAGAAAAAACTATCCGAAGGGTGACCCCATCTTCTTGGTTAACCCCCATGCCCGGTCGTATTCCCGAGTCAGGAGCTTCAACCCCCAAACTTCCCTGAACGCGGCCCGATCTGCAAAGCGTACAAGGTACGACGGACTACTTTCTGTTGAGAGGAGGGAGAGGCTGGTGCCAATCCCAATATCTGTTCTAGGAGGATGACACCCAGAGGCATATGCGTACGTCAGAGTTGGCAGCAAATTCGACCATGAGGGCAATGGAGATCTTCTCGAGAGCCAATATGGTCCTTATGCATAGACGCGTAGCGCAAGCTGTACTGTCTAATGCCGCACGCCTCCTCGTCTGCCTTGACCCGTCGATGTAGTCACAGGGGTACGGAGACACAGACCCGTTTCTGTTTTCTCCTTTCCTTTTCTCCAAACTCCGTTTATATTCCCCCCCTCTAGAAACGTCAAACGACGAGGTAAACTACCCTATCATCCCCCCCCATTTTCTTGGAGACGAGAGAACGAGTTCCTTACACCATGACGGAAGAAATCTGCAAGTGCGCGATACTGACGACCACAAATAAACAAAAGGTTTAGTATTCGTCTCAGAAAAAGTTTAGTCTATTAGGATATTTCTGGTATAAACTGGGTTATATGGTGTTTACTTGAATAGGTTGTTAAACTTAAATACCCTGCTAAGAGCAATAGCAGACTAGGATTACTGTAAGTAGGGTACCCACTTACTGTACATACCCTTTATGGAGTTTACTTGAATGGGCTTGTATACTGTACTTAATTCTCCTGCTAAGCCCATAAAAACAAACCAAAAGGGTTGGTTTATTGGAAGTGGTGCAAAGGTTATGAGTCCTCTGTTAACTTACATTTAAACCATGTGGTAGGATCTAAATACATGTAATGGAGCGTGTGGACCAACTAGAAAGAAGCTGATAGCCTAGTCTTTCAAAAAAAGGGGGGGGGGGTTTAATTGGGGTTAAATGGGATGGTTTACAGTATTCTGCATGTGATTCGGAAACGGTGCTTGATGAGTCATATAGTAGATAGATGATGTGAATGTCATGAGAATGATGATCAGGAGATCAGGAGCGCTGGGTGAAAAGCTACCCTTAAGTGCGCTGACTTGTGCGTCCTGGCGGCGGCGGTACCGTAAAGTAACTACTGTAATAGCAAAGTACAGTAACCATTACCTCATTCGTCTTTTTTTCTTTTCTAAATTCCAGACTCCTTGCAGACCCATTGCTCGATGGTAAAATACAGATGAAGGGTATCCATTGCATACTGTAAAATAGCGTTACCATTGTGACGAGTAAAATTGTCGACGATATTTTGCTTGGAACGAATCCAGGCAACATTGGTAATTTCGCCCTCGCGGTAAGCCCTGCTACGGATGTCGGCAATTTCGTTCATCAGGCAAAGTTTGCGTAGACGTTTCGAAGCGGTGATAATATCGAAGATGCTTTTGCAGTCCGTAAAAATGTAAAGCGGAATATCAGTGGACATTTTCTTGAAAATCATCCGAAGACTAACTCCATAGTCATAGCCAATTGAGAATGGATAGTTTTCACTAGCTAGCATTGATTAGGTAATGCATGGACATTTTCTAAAAGACCAGTGAATGAAGTGACAAATGTTCTTGTCATCGACTAGGAAGATGACTATGCCGAGTTGACTAGTGCCATCAATGTTTGTGTTATAGCCGCTGTCGACAAACACGAAAGGTTTTAGTGCCCTCTTGTTCAGCTTCGGGTACTTGAGCTTAGTTTCCTTGTTATCGCTGAGTTGAGTAACAACATCTTGTAAAAGCTTCATATCCTTCTTGGTAGTCTTTCCATACTGTACTTGAAATAATTCTGCAACAGCATACGAAACGCCCAGGCGAGAAATTCGAGAAATAAAAGTAGTTGGCCCTTGATCCTAGAGAATGCGTTGTGGTACATGTATTTTGTGGGTACCGGTTTCAGGCGTTGGATGTAACTAGCCTGGTAGAGCTTGATGGTAGAGCTTGAGTACTCGATGATAAAGCCGAGGAAAAGTAGTGGATAGATAGGCTTCTTACGTGTGATAAAATACTTCGTAGCTTCTTTTTCTGCCTTCTCGTATTCGTCATCGTCAGCGTTGATTGAGTCATCGCTTGCGAGACCAGTTACGCCGCTCAATTTAGTTTCGGTTTTACGAAACAAGAAGCATGGATCAAATTATGAGCTGGCCATTTGCAGTTTGTCGATAAATGTTGGGTAGTAGGTCTCAAAATAACATGAACTTGCCTCGACAGGGCCGTAGTGTGGGAGTTGCACATTCAGTATTTTGTGTTTTGGTAGGTTGGCCTCGGGTGTTGGTTCGGTGTAGACCTCGCGTTGCAGTGGTTTAGATTGCATGTAGGCTTGTTTAACATCTCGGGTCCATAGCGTGCAGGCAAAGAAAATAGCAGCGACTGAAACTGTGACACCAAATATCATTCGTATTAGCATCAGTGAGTCGCTCGCAATACTGTGTCGGTAGCGGTCTTGGTGCCCTTGTAATATCCATCGCGCTTTGAAGATCGGGTTTTCGATGTCAGGTTCCGTGATTTTTAGTTCGAATCGGTTGCCAATGATGTTTGCATTGTTAGGTAGTTCGCTTTGTAGTACAGGCTTGACTCCTCCCTTAGCCACATTTACATTGTATTCCTTCTTATTACTCTCGGTTAACCTCGGGTTGTTCTCGTCAGTCACAACTTCGACTAGGTTCGCATTTAATGCAATAGCTTGTCCTTCAGTGGGGTTGAGTAGGTCCTTGATCGGTAGGTTGGGTCGGTAGTACGGACTCTGCATGGTGCTATGAAATAAATGTTCAAATCATTTTTCATCCAGAACAACTGACATTTTGCAGTCGCGGTGCAGAAATGTGTATGGTACTTGCCACCCTTTCTTCTCCTTATAGACTAGAAATTCATCGCCAGGAGTGAGATCAAGTGCCGCTTCGTTCGGCGGTGCGGTGTGTAGTGCCCTTCGGATACGTAGTTGATATACGACGCGCTACGGTTATTAGGTCCATGCGGTTTGTGACGGTTTGCGGTTGTTACTCGTAGTTCCAAATGTGTAGTCGCGGTTGAGCGCCAAATGCGAGAATAGCTGGTGTAAAGCCTTCCGGTCCGATAGTATGTGAAATTGACAGGTTAGCGTAGTCAACGAGTTGTGATAGCGGTGCAGTAGGGTGTTCGACAGTGAGCTTCTGTGTTATCCTTCGAAGTGGGTCACGGTAGCGTTCCGCAATGAGTGACCAGTGAGTCTCGTCGCCAATCGGTACTATATTGCAGCCCAGTGAGTTCGCAAGGTTCTCGAACTGGACAGATAGAAATGCATTTGCTTGATCAACCCATAAGTTATAGGGTACGCCTAGGTAGGGTACAGCCCATACTGTCATGAAGATATACCAAATAGTGTAGAACTCGTGCTTCGGTAGCGGTGCAGCCCGCGAGAAGTGGGTTTATCGGCATACGACATGTAGTATAGCATTGCTAGAGATAAAGAATACATCAACAGCAACATCGTAGTTGAAAACACATTGGTCAGGTAGCACAACACGGTAGCGATTAGGTTGCTTAGAGTTCAGTTGACAGCCTTTGCAGTGTTTCGTGATGTTCTGCAACTTCCCTAGATCGGATGCGCAGGTCTCAATCGGGTAGGCACGACGTAATGCACTGCATACTGAAGCTGCTGGTGCGTGTCCAAGGTTTCAATGAACCTGAGCGATTTCGGATGTTGAGAACAAGTATTCGTAAGTAGGTGGTCCCTCATAGTAGAGATGTCCTGCTTTGAACACAAGTGGGATCGTGATTTCAATTGCTTTCAGCGTTGCGCTCGGTGGGTCTATGTCATTTCGTGTGATGGTCCGAAGTAGCCTCTGAGTCTTGAGTCCAAGCAGCATTGGTACTTCGTTTGAGATCAGCAGTGAATTGTAGTCAAAGTAGCAGTTAGCCAGTAGTGGTACACGAATAACAATTGTGCCAATAGTTTCGACATAAAATCTGTTTGTTCCTTTTCCGCCAGAGGTAATTGAGGGTTTGAGTCTGTGAATCTGGCAGAGTTGATCCGGTACATGGTATATTCGTAGGTAGGCCATCCACTGTTCAATTACTATGACAGAATCTGGTGCTTCTTCATCGAAACACATTCCATGGTACGGTGTGTTGGTGTTGACTTTTATGTAGGGATGTAGCTTCACTAGTTCGTTCACGTTCGGTGCATCATACAATTGCTGGTGCTGGTGATATTCATTCTTGGGGTTATTGAATTCTCGGTCCATATGGTACGCCAAGTTAAAAACAATAGGTCTCATACAGTATTTGCCATCGTCCGTAGTGTGGTACCGGTTAGAGTTGTCCTCAGGTACACTCAAACTGTATTAATCGAGTGAGCGGTCCATATGCATGATCGGTATAGGCTGATCGGCACCTTCAGAGTGAGTTGGGTTGTCCGAAATTTTGTTGTCCTTGATATTCTTATAGAGGAAGCGAATGCCAGGTTTGTCTTGAAGTCTTTGATGAGATGAAACCATGAGTTACAGTAGCTGCAAAATAGTACACGTCCAGTACTGTCTATGAGATTCTTGATCAGAGCGAAGGTTACCCGTCTCGGATTTTTAGTCTAGAAGTTGCCGCTTCTGCGATTGCGGCATCCTCAATAGTTGCTCTATTGTTGTCTGCGGTTGTCCGTGCTTGAGAAAGACCTTGATTCTCGCATAGTTCTGCGTTTGAAAACGGCGTTCCGATCTGGTTGTACTGTACGGTCAGTCCCTCGTCATCGTTGTTGTCATCCGGTGTAATTAGGTAGACTCCATTGAATGATGACGTTTTAGGCTCAGATTCGGCTGATTTCTGTTGACGGATACACTGATGCAGTCTGGTGTGAATTGTGTTGGGATCGGTCGGTATAGCTGCAGTGATTAGTGGTAAGTAAAATGATTCAATTTTCACAGACCTGATTACGCAGTCTCGTAGCAATAGTGGTGATTTGTACGGTTCTTGAAGCGGACTCTGCAAGTATTGTGCGCGTTGAAATAGCAAATAAAGAATTCGGGATGTCGATTGAGTCGCGTACTTTTTTTCAGATCGGCAAAAGTGAGTGTATTCCACTCCGTAGTGTACGTGGCACGGTGGGTGGGAGTCATAAAGTACTTTTGCAACTTTTCAAATGCTTTATCAACGCTTGACGCGTGTGGTAGTACATGGTCCGTGAAAAAGCGTATTGCATCATCACGCAGCATGGTGTACATGACGGATAAACGTTGGTCCTCTGATACCTCAAATATATCGCAGTCCTGAATAAACCTTCGTTTCACATCATCGACTATTAGTTTTCATATGGTCCGCTAAACTGTTCTCTCGATTTCCTGTTCACTTTGAGAAAGGCACGTTTCACATCGTTGACAGTATGTCCGGGTAGTGAAGGTGAGACTGAGGGTGTTAAAGTTTGGGTTTGGTTGCCGGTCTGTGTAGCAGTGAGGTTAGCAAGAGAAAGTAACCGTTGTTGGATTGGGTCACCTGTGCCTCGGCCACATTTCACGCCATGTGTGTCCCCAGATGATTGCCCAGTTTTCGACGTGTGGCATTGCTACACATTGTCAGGATTTACAGTGTGATGTCTTCCCTGTACCTTGTAAGTTGTTCATCGCCTTATAGCCCATCAGTTGTACAGTAATTAATAAAATCGTTCAACTCCTTGTCATTATATTCGTGAACATCCATTATGGTGTTGTAATTTCGGGTTTTGTTTTGGGTTTGTTTTGGTTTGGCTTTTGATTGCGGAAGTTGTTTGTTGCCTGTTCTCGTACTTAGCTTTGTGTACACCACGTTAGCTTGAGAAAGGCAAAGTCAACAGCTGCCCGCTCGCAAAAGTAGTGAATAAAATTTTCGCATGCCCCACTCGCAAGTAAAGAGATTAGCAAAAATTAAGTTGAGTGTTCCGACCGCAAGCGCTCGCTAGTTGTCCGATGCCTTCTGCTCGCTGCCCCTGTTATCAATAGATAGTTTGCAAAGCAACCCGAATCAATTTATGAGTTTGATTCGGAAGCGGTGCTTGATGAGTCATATAGTAGATAGATGATGTGAATGTCATGAGAATGATGATCAGGAGATCAGGAGCGCTGGGTGAAAAGCTACCCTTAAGTGCGCTGACTTGTGCGTCCTGGCGGCGGCGGTACCGTAAAGTAACTACTGTAATAGCAAAGTACAGTAACCATTACCTCATTCGTCTTTTTTTCTTTTCTAAATTCCAGACTCCTTGCAGACCCATTGCTCGATGGTAAAATACAGATGAAGGGTATCCATTGCATACTGTAAAATAGCGTTACCATTGTGACGAGTAAAATTGTCGACGATATTTTGCTTGGAACGAATCCAGGCAACATTGGTAAAGTAAATACTGTAATAGCTAAGTACAGTATCCATTATTTCACACTGCTTGTGGGCGCATTCTACGAATTTGGCAATCAGGTAGTAGAGGTAGACCGCACAGTTTGAGTGCTGCGCAATGACTCGGTCATATTTTGACTTGACACAGAACAAGAGGGGCAGAATACGTTTTGTGTCTTCTATTCAGGATAAATGGTTCCGTATGCTCTCCTTTTCTTCGATTTAGCAGACGTCTCTTGCTTAAGGTTCTTAAGAGGGTCCTATTGGCAATGTTCAGAATGCCAAAGACCGAAGAAAATGCTGCAAATCAGGACGTCTTTGAGTCTAATTATTCGATGCTTCGAAATGCTTATTGTGTATCGGATGTTTTGAATTTATACCTTGAGCAATCCGGTAACGCAGTTGTACAGAATATGTTCTGTAGTGGTTGGACCCATGATCATTACGTTGGAAAGGTGTTCGTATTTGCACCAAAAACATTGTCTTTTCCTTTGCGATCAAAGCACCTGGGTCAATCCATGATTCCATCATTGCGGAGTGGGGTTGCGTTTGAAACAAGCTTCAAAATGTATTTGATCAACACGATGGACAGATTGAAGTAGATTCTGAATTTTCTAAAGGTTATTTTCTTTCCTAATCAAATCATCTCAGAACTGCGTGGTAGGAAGTGATGGAACTGCAGAATCACTGGCAATACTACGGAAAGCGAACTCACTTCAAAAAGCGTCAGAATCGGACATGAGAGCGTTTCAAGGGGCATTAATGCGACTGAAAGAAAGATTTATCTAAGAAGAGAAGAGAGAAAGGAAGCTCGTTTTAACAGGTGTGCTGCTGATATTCAACTTAATGCCACGGTTGGTAGGGATGAATCCAAATCTTCATAACTCTATGCTCCACATGAATGCAGAGGCGAAAAAATTCTTACTACAGTGAATCAGTAAACAATTTTTTGCTGTTATTGCCAAAATAGTCGGTTTTAACATCGACACCACGTTTCTCCAGTAGGACAAGCATCATACATTGTATCATCCTATCACTATTTCTTCGATCATCCTCCCTCTTTTCCATTTCTTCGGTTCTTTGCTCTTCACGGAACCTATTTCTCCTTCTCGCGGTAGCCTCTCTTCTTCCCTATCCGTCATACCCTGTCGGTGCACCTTATCACGCCCCATTTGATCTTGAAGCATTGAAGTTCTCAGAGCTTCCATAATCGCTTGGTGCTCTTGTTTCGCAGTTTTTCTAGTTTTTTTCTAACTAGATGTCGGGATGATGGTGTGACAGTAACTCTTCCATTAGAGAAAAAAACTGAAGGGGTCCTGTTTTCTCCTTTCCAAATAAGAAATGCCACATCTAATCCAGTTTCTTTGTTTGACTTAGACCGCAACGCTGCCGGTTATTCGTTGAATTCTTCTGTGTACTCATCTTCCGACTCCTCTGCATCTCCAGTGCCTGCGCGCTCAGTCATTTCCTCTCGAATAGCCTTTAACTTGAGAGAATCTGAGGTTATATTCAGATACTCAGTCAGTACAGTCGTGTGGCACAATGCAGAAAATTTTCTACGTAGAAAGTATGCATTTCGCTCCTACAAAGGATATCCGGTCTCGTACAGACGAGTCACCTTCTCCCATTCATCCTTTCAAAGCGGAAGATGCTGTTGAAGTAAATCAAACAATCTACCTGTCTTGCAGTGAGAAAAAAATTTCTCCGACGACCTGTCTGGAATTTCTTGCCCTTCGCGATTTCTGCCTTAGCGGAAAGCCATGTTGCAGTTTTTTTTGGACAGAGGTATGGTAGTTGGCCCTGCAAGTATCATGTGCGGGCCGAAAGGAGCTGGATGCCCAGCAGAGTTTTTAAGTGATTCGGTAGCTAAAGAACAGGCTGAAAGGGAAGAAGAAACCGTCGGAGCTTGGTTTTGTTATTCGTCAAAGGTCTCTGGTGTTTTGTCGTTAGCTTCTGGGGCTCCGTAATCGTTAAAAGTGGGAGGTTATTTGTTTATCTAAAGCGGGCGAAGGAAGCAGGGACGGGTGGTATTAGGCGGTGGAAAGCTCATATTGCAAACGAATTTACGCAGGCCCGGATGTCATGGATTTTCAGATGTTGACAAACGGGATGAATATGGGTGTGAAAGCACAAAAATCGTTCTGTGGACGAGATATTGCGATTTGATACCGACGTTGAGATGATTTGATCGGGTGAGAGCATGGTAAAAATTGGCGATTCCCGTTGTATCAAATGTAGAAAACTGAGTACTTTAATTACAAATTAAGCCGCAGTAAATTGCGATTCGCGAATTCAGAAGACACTAAATTTGTTTTCTTTATCCAATAAAATGATGAAAAATTGTGGAACCATATTTTATCAGAGGTGAAAAATTTCTTTTCGTTGTAAATCATTGAAAAATAGTTTTATCTATTTTCACTGGCACATGTTTTATACTATATTACAAGTGAGGTAATTTTCATGTCTTTCAGTTTTATTTCAATTATACAGCTATAATTACCGCAGTTATATTTCCAGCAAATTTTTATTTGGATTAATGTTCACCTGGACAATTACTCTATTATTTTTACTGAGCATGAATTTGGTATATACGAATCATCATACTTCTGAAATAATCTCTGGAGATTTTCTACTCTTATCCGCAGTATATATATTCTTATATTGTTGTAAAATCTTAACAAATCTTAGGTCATTGAGCTTTCCCGTCGATCAGCTGTCAATAAACATAAGTTCTCTTTTATTATTATTCTCAGTATTATTCAGGTAGTTCTATTATTTATTTATTTGGAATTATATTTTTTGGATATTCGAGTTTCATTCAATGTTTTTCAGAGTCCTGTTAATTTCCATTTATACCATAATTGATGATATGCAGTACTAGGAGAGTAACGGAGGATTTCCTTCCACTAAAAAGCAGTTATCAGCTCTGTCAGCAAGGTTTGGAGTCCTATTAATTTAAATTCAAACCTTTTTCAGACTCTATATCTAAAGTAGAAATAACAAATAACTGAGAAGTGGCTGCCAGCTATTACATTTTGTGACGAAATAGCTATTCATGTCCGACAAGAATCACAAATTGAACTGAACCAAATAAGTTAGCCGTAAAATAGAAGGGATCTCGAAGTGGTTATGCTGCGAAATAGACCAACAGCTACCGTATCATTTTGGCCATGTGATTCTTTCCACATTGAAGAAAACAACAGCATAAAGCTTTATTTTTACCCCTTCTGATGATTGAATAATAATGTGAAGAATCTTAGCGAGGCAAGTTTCAAAAGATGTCATGTTTAGAGCGACTTACTTGATGGCTGGCCTTAAGGTGGTCGTTTAAGGATAATTTTTCCCGCAATGCTGCGTTGGAATATCATTTTGAGTCGATTTTGGTTGCCTGGAGTACTGCTGAATAGAGTGAAATATATCACCCAAGAGTAAAACACCTAAAAAATCCCCCCATTCTTGAGTGTTGAAAATGATTATCACTTGGACAAACTTAGATAAGTTTACATCTGCAGAGTGAAGAAATTTCGGATCTTGGCTCATCACATAGAGATCGCTTTGAAGCCAGCTTCCTATTTTTCTAATTTAAGTTTCCATGACGTACTTTCCCAACGTAGAGATTTTAAAGAATTTTCCAAAAATATAAGATGAGCTTCCATAAAAATCTAAGGCCACATCATTAACAGCTCTTGGTTTCTGAGAATATTCGAAAGCAAGTCTTTAGCTGTTCTCTTAGAAATATCGGATGCTGTGAACTGCCAAAACTGCACTCGCTGACACAGAAAATCACGAAAATCATAATTTAATCATAACGATTTTACTCATAAAATTATGACTGGAAGTTCCGTAGCAAGTAAAAAGCATCTGATATAAAACGTTCTATGTGCATAAAAAGTAATACGTGAGAAAGCACGAGATGTAGATAGCCGATTGGTTGGTCAATCGGTTGAACTGACTCTTGGTCATTCGGTCGGTTGGTTGAAAAATATGATTGGTGACATGTCTCTCTTTATTAATTTTCCGTCCCAGAACTTGTCTTGTATAGACATTAATGTCAGGCTCAAGCGAGAGAATATTTTTTTTGGTAGTGAAATTGTCATAAATGTATTTGAAGAAGTACAAGTAGAAGTATTAAAGATCAAGAAATGTGTAAGAAACTGGAAGCAAAATGGAAACTGCAAAAATACGGTATATTTTAGAGGTAGCTCACCAAATTCATTAGTGAAAAAACTAAAATCCCAAGTAATGACTTAGAATACCGACCGTACCTCGCGGTTATAGAATACAAGGAAAGGTACTAAGGTACAGTCACATACAATGAATTGTAGTATGGGCCAAATCTTGCGATATAAGTGACGGCAGTAAAACAATTAGCAATAGCAGAGAACATGGTATATCCATTCTTCGGATCTTTTTTCGTGTCCACATTCCGACAGGTATCGGATCTCACAACTTTTTTTTGTCATTTCTCGTCCTCTTAAATGAGGTTTAAACAGATGAAGGACCATGTTGGAATTCCAGTAGGGCTAAGATTGGAAGCTTCCGCCACCTTAATTCAGTGAATTAACGTGACAGAAAATTTTCTCGGGTCTGAATGTATGTTTCAACTTCGGCAGTACTTCAGTCTGTGTGTGAAGCTTTCCCCAAACCTTTTGGATATCTCCTGTAGAACCCAGTGTACTCATTTTATATATACTTTTCATTAAACCTTAAACTCTTAATAACATATTCTAAATACTGCAAAACTCATTCAAGGGAATAATTTAGACGAAATTTACTTGCAGCAGATAATTTAAGGAAAAAATATTTTTCTATTCCTCAAAATCATTTTATTCAAGTTTTGAATCAAGCGTTTACTCCAACATATCCATACTTCTCATGCAGTCTATAAATTCCGTAGAACAGCTCAGAAAAGTCGATAGAATCCTCAGAAATATCTAAAACGCTTCGTTCTCTCCCAGAAATCTAGGCCAAAGCCATTTCTTATTGCGTTTCTGATCAACCCATCAGCGACATTCATCGTTTATCATGAGCTATGGATTTAATTGAGCTATTTAGTTGATGCGAACGGCTTTCATGCAGTATTTGTTGATGAAAGCATGTAGGCAAAGTTTGATAGGGCTGCTATGATGGCAAAAGTATGGGTAAAAGGTTAAGTAAACGAATGCAAAAATTTTTGAGAATCATATCTAGGTGCAATAGGGCTTATAAACTGTTATTTTTAACGATACTTTTAATAGTTTGTCCGAATATTTTTTTTGCGGTCAAATATCACTCATTAATCTGCCCAATGGAACGTTTTTCGAAGATTAGAGGTATTCTTTTACAGCGGCACTCCGCTTTGACAGTAACCTCCAATGCAGCTTGTTTGCTGGCTGGCCTCCCTTCCACCTTCTGGCAGATTGGAGTGCTATCCACAGCTTTCGATGCATTGCACGGTTTCGCAATTGGCTTGACAATGAGACGATATCTGCGCTCCGGTACAAATTTACTGGATACCAACCCACAAATCTACCACAGTAAATTAGCCCCCCATTGCATGCATTAATGTGCCCTATTTTGTGGTAATGGTATGGAGAACTATTCAATAAACAAATGGAATGGAATATGGAGGATGAAGTGGATACAAGTCGAAAATGTTCTCACTGGAAAGGGAGAGCCAAAAATTTCAAACATGACATACCAATGATTTTTTTGAATTGAATTTGGATTCTTAAAGAACAAAAGAATGCAAAACTTTTGTTTTTGCAAGCAATTTTTGGTGATTAGTTTCCTAAAACTGGCTGAAAGATTGTTCTTTGGATTAAAAGAAACAGCATCTGCATAGCGCTCCCGGTTTCTTCCCCAACAAATCATGTAATTTTTAGTGGCTTATATCCCCTCACTTAAAATAACATCAAGTGCGGCCTAATCTATGTCCGCTGCAATTTCAGGACAACAATCGTGTGTGAAGAAAGCCAGCAGAAACCGCAAAGCACTAGCACCCACCAGAATACTTCAGAATGTTCAACATCGAAGAATTGATCGAGTATATTCGCACAACTTCCCGTGTTATCAGTTATTGGTTGAACGGAAGAGCCGGTCCTCATGTCATGCACCCGTTTCGTCTGAATATACTTACATATATCAGATAATGCCGTCAGATACCACGTACCACTCTGACAAGAATTTTAATCTCTATCTACACATCTTCTATCCAATCCTCACTTTCAGGGCCGAAATAAACCTGCTTATATGCTGTCGAAATTTTGTTAGACCTTAGTACACCGGGTGAAGGGTAAGGAGCAGCAGAGGTGGAAATTTTTTCGAAAGGAGAACAAGGCAATCATATCGGTAGAGAAACTTTAATCAGAAGAACAACTAATCAAATATACATCGGATATTTATTTGGCGTGCCTGATACCTTGGAGGGACAACGAGAAAATAACAAAAAGTTTCCCTACGTTTAGGGTGCGAGACAAGTTACGGCGGGATGCAGCAAAGGCGTAGATAATTTGGAAAATGCAAGGCGACCAGAGATCGAGTAGCAGCAACATTTGCAGTTTAGAGAACCATATTCCTATGTAGGATGGCGGAACTAGGACAACGGGTGTCTACTACTTAGGAATCGTGAAATAATTAGCAATACTCACCAGAGAAGTAGTAAAGGTATTCGACTTCATATTGAACCGGCGGTAATGCGTCGACTAGCGAATAAGATGTCTCATATTGAAGTATTGTTAGAGGGCAATTTTTTGAGTCAATGGAGTACAAATTATCAGATGAAGCGATATTGGAGGCTGTCAGTACTGGGGAGAGAAATCCTGTACTAGTAATGCTAATATGGATGATATTCCCCGTACTGAGATCATATGGAACAATAGACGAGAGAGCATCGTTAATTTTAGCACCCTATAGAATCTACTATTTTATAAAGATTAGATCGTAGAGGTGATATTATTTTCCCCTTTCAAATACCTCAACAATTTCTTTTCGAAGCTTTAGCTTTACATACTACTTTTTTTGAATTATGAATGTGTAAAGGCCCGATTGCCAAAGAAGTGCAAAGTAGCCAAGGAATATATACGTAAGTGTATTAATTTATAGATTATATCAGTTGCGGAGCAACTCATAGTGGAAAAAGTATTCCTACTGTGATCCGAAACGATAAAATATTCTGTTTAAAGACGAAAAAGATATTTACCAGCCACAAATACGCTGAAAAATGTACCACAATTCATTTCCAATAGCGTCAAATTCGATTGATTAGGACTGCCATTGAATCTGATGGGACATAGAGCGTTCACCGCGTTTATATTTCTTCCGAGCGGAACTAAGTATGTTTCTTTACATATGTTTACTTTAAGTCTCCATCGCAACGAGCTATTTAGCAAAGACAATATTTGAAATGGTGAAGTGAGCTGTAGGTGCTGAAAGAAGGAGGTGCAGTTCAGCAACTATCGATTTCGCAGTATCTCAGCCTTTATTATTCCTCTGGAGAAATTGTAGAGAAGAAGTGACCAGGAAGAAACACAACGTCCTCCAAGCGATTGAACAAATTGATTTTCGTTCTGTAAAGCCGGTCTCTAGGTGAGAACAAAAAAATCGGTGAAGACGTCTGCAGAGTGTTTAGTGGCCCTCAACTAATTACTCATTGGGCCCGGTTTACGGAACGATTTTCGAGAAACACATTGCGTACAGTGGTTTCTGTCCTCCCCTCCATTCCCTGGTAGAGTGATGTACCATCAACGCCTGCCCTAGTATTCCATTTTCATGCACATTACTATACAAGTCGACTTGGAAACAGTCAGCGTACTGGTAAAAGTAAATAAAAACCCCCTTGTTTGCCTGTACAGAAGATGTTGCGGTGACAAACTTTAATTACAGAAAGGCATAAGATTTATAAAAATGGAACGAGGCCTTTGGGATCTGTTATGACTCGTGTGTAGCACTTTATGTACACTGTGGGACTGGTTTGAGTAATCTAGCAGTTTAAATTCGAAGTGAATCTGATCGGGTAAAATGGGCGTCAGCAGAAAAATGAACCACCGAGTACCAAAGAAGAGAGTTCTTGCAGGCAACTCAAATGCCCCAACAGTAGGAGTTACCCGGGAAGGAATAGAAGTGAACGAGAAATTAGGGGTAATGATATAAAAACAGCTCTAAAGGAGCTGGCTCTTCCACATCACTTAGAGGCTAAAGAGCTTATCAAATATTTTTGGTTGGAAGTTGACCCTCAAATTCTCTTGAGGATTGTGATTCTCTATTCCAAAATGATAGAGGCCGAAATTTTTCTGGAAATATTCTCCCAGTTTTAAAATCACCAGTGCCTCTCTCTAGTCAAGAAACAACTGAATTACTATTTCTTCAGGAACTAACGTCCGATCTGGACTTTGTGTCAAGCAATGCTTGATGGCCTCAGTGCTGCAGACCAACTTGAAAGCACTCTTCTGCAGAGGACGGCAATACCTGACTTGATTCACTCTGAAGTGAGGCCTCCCGCCTCCGTCTCGAAGCTGAATTAAGAAGTATTTGTCACCTATTATAATTTTTCGGAAGCCTGCTTTTGGAAGAATGTATGAGGAACCCTCAGGTCGGTGTTGCCTATGAAGCAGATGTGCTGAAAGCTCAGCAGTAACAAGCAAATGATGAAATCTCAGCACAGAAAACACAATCGAAATATTGTGAGGTTAAAAGAAACATAGTGATTTCAGGTGTTATATAGAGACCATGATTGCCCTGATATATGAGTAGTAAGGCCTGCTTGCATTATTTTGCTATATGGGGTCCATTAATTTGAGTGAAAGCCTCCCGCTTCTTCAGGTCGAAGCTGACGGCCAATCCCGTAGATTGGTGCGCGGAGAGATTTTGAAACAAAGAAAAAATCATACAATCACTGGAACAGAAATGGTGGATGTGACAGGCCAACTGGGCGTCATATAATTTCTGCTGGTCGGCAAAGATGAGATCAACGGCAGCCTGGCGGGAAGTGATATGCAAAAAACTTGCACCTGCTAAAAACAATCTATAATAGGACCTATTTCGGATATAGTATCTGAATTTACGAGATACGTTTTCTGTTTCTTACTTCGGTTGACTGCAGACTCGGTGGAACCTCTTCAGTGCCTTTGGATGCTTTGTAGCGTAAACTAATTGCGGCCAATGCCTCCCATTCGTTTAAATAAATTGGAACTCATACATTTATATATACGTTACTCTAGTATATTACGTACTAAAACCGACCACATCTTTCGAGAATTCAAGTACCCTGTATTTTCTCCTTTATGTGCAGTCAGTCAAATTTATCTGCAACAGATCTTTTAGATTTTCAGTTTACTTCCTTTTCTACTTTCGCTACTTATAGGGTGCCTTAGTGTTCTACCTGAAGGGCAAAGGTTTGAGTGTTTTTACTCATAGAAGATATATTAGATCTACCCAAACTCTTTTCAGAAAACCACAAACGGCTCAAAAAAATATACGGAATCATTAATGAGGGGACTATGCTCCCAAACACGTCAAATTAAGAAAAGAAATGTAGGTCTGCACTACATCGCTTTCGGGCTCCTCCCTCAACTTCTTCTCACCCAGTTACTTGCCCAAAAGACGTGAGCTACTGGGCTACTTTTAGTTCTTATGTAATGCTCTACAAACGCAGGGTAAAAGTACCCATTTTACCAATTCGATTTCTCATGCCGCTTGACGCCTTTCACAACGAAATAAACGTTTAGCCCCCTCTTCTGACAAATGTTGATGCGTACAATGCCTTGAACATCATCAATCTTCATCGCATTCTTGATAAAGTTATAGAACACGCGCTTAACATTGAACGATGGGTGCATTTCTGCTACGGATATTCAAGTTATCTTTCCTTTCGCCTTGTATCCATGCCAAGTGCAAATAGCACCCAGCGGGGGATCCACCTGGTCATTTGATCTTCGTCCTTACCCTGTTGCTCCTTTATGTAAATAACAGCCACTGTCTCTAAATGCATAAATAACCAAATATTTTGCCCTTTGCCCTTCATCCCCTTCCTTTGAAATTTCAAGGGGGCTTTCGTATGGCATTCAACGCATGGTACACCGAAAGAACGGTAATATGATTTTTCCTGGAGCCAAAGGTCCCGGCGCACTGAGCATTTCGCGGGACCACGGGTTTCTCTAGGCTCCGATCAGTTAATCAATAAAACATTTGCTTCCTGACAGGGATGAATCTTTGGTAGAAGAGATCTTCAGAACAAATTAGCCCACGATGGAGTTGTTGCAAGCGACAAAAGTGCTACCATAGTATATATAGTTAAACGAACACAAAGAGGTTAGTAGGGACACAAGTTCAAGGCGCCACAAGTGACTACAAAATGGATAGTGTCTAGCACCTATGCTCTGTGAGCAGTGAAAAAGAAACTTTTTCTGTGTCTAAACTTAACTCTCAACTTCCTAGATACTTGGGGCTTGACTTGAAGTAGTCTGCCAACTTGATTGAGCCCTCCAAGAGGAAACACTTTGCTCAGTTTATATAGACTTTTCGGCTAAACTTAGTCTCAAAATTCAAAAAATACCATAAAATGCATTAAAGGGAATTTTGTGAACGAGAGAGGCTTGTTCAAGGCATTTCTTGAAGGCAAATATCTAGCTCCATACCCGTGCCCGCCAAGCATCGACCAGGGGTGGAAATTGATGCGACATTATACAGATTTTTCAGAGTCACTCTTGGTATCACCAAGAGCCTCGGCCTGTACTGACATTTACTAATGCCACCCTGCCATAAAATAAAAAAACAAGCTTCGGATTTACCACAATCATACAAATTAAAACATATCTGTCAAATTCAAATACTGGAAAAATATCGTGCAAATTCAGATTTTATATCCGAAATAGGTCCGATTCTGGATTGATTTTAGCGGACGCAAGTTTGTTACATATCCCTTCTCGCCAGGCTGCCGTTGATCTAATCTTTGCCGACCTGCAGAAATTCGACGACGCCCAGCTGGCCTATCACATCCACCATTTCTGTTCCAGTGATTGTATGGTTTTTTCCTTGTTTCAAAAGCTCTCCGCGCACCAATCTACGGCATTGACAGTCAACTTCGATCTGAAGAAGCGGGAGGCTTTCACTCAAATCAATGGCCCCCGCATATCAAAATAACGCGAGCAGGCCTCACTACCCATCTCTCAGGGCAATCTTGGCCTCTATATTACAACTGAAATCACTGAATAAGCCTATGCGTCCTCTTTGGTCGATTTTTTCGCATCTGCTCTGATATTCTCTCTCTCTTGGACAACCTGTATTTAGAAGAAGTGCGATGGTCTGCGATTTTTATATTATATCACAGCTATCCTGACCTGTGGGCTTCTCTTATTTGAAAATTTTTCATACATAGATATTACTCACCTGTTCCCGGAGAACAGCTCCAGTATTCAATCACTTCTGATCGGCACAGTTTGAGGTTTGATCGCATATTCCGATCCTCCTCTGCACATAGCTGAGCCCTTCTCCTCCCTGTCCGGGAGTCCTCCTCCTCCCATGTTTTCCTGCCTGTTTCATCCTCACCGTAGCACTTACTTGGCCTACCAAGCCTGGACCGTCGATTTTTTTAGGGTCATTAATGCTGTCCTATCTGTTCTCGATGGTCTTCTGACGTCAGTCCACTGATTCAGCAATCCGGAAAGCATGTGCTCATCTGCAAATACTGCGATGGGTAGTTCTCCTGACATTATGTCCTGCGCAATTACTTGCACCACTATTTTGAGGAAATCTTAATTTCGACATTTGTTAAATAATAAATTTATTTCCCTCCTAGCTATCTTCCTGGCCGTCAACACTTCGCATCGGTCTCTACATCCTCGATGATTAGGTATTTAACCCCTACGGTCTACCTTTGGACGTTCATTGTGGACCGCAATCATTTCAGTTCTGGCGTTCCAAAATACGCTGTCTCTATTGGTGCCGCTGCCTCTCTATGCGAGCAGGTCAAATACTCCAACCACTGATCCTTGTGCTGCTGGCGTAACAAATCTCTTCTTCCTGCCAGTATTGGGGGTTTCGGCGCTCTTTTTGGTAAGTACTCAATCTTCTGTCAAGTTAATCGCATGTAAACTAATTATTTTTCGAGCTTAACCATCACTTGATACTTTCATCCTTCCAACACCTGTGCAGCAGACATGACAGCAGCCAAATTTAGGATTGCCGATGACTGTGTTCTATGCATGGCGCTTCATGCTGTTTGGTAGCGGAAAAATGTACTATCATTTGACGTAATTATGGAATGATCCGACTGCCAAAGGAGCTGTAAATATACTAGAAAAATACATTATGTTAATTAGGAAAAGCACAAAGAAAGTATTTGAAAACTCGATGGCAACGAAAGGACCACTTTTTTGGTCGGGTACCATTCATCGCCGGCAACGCTTTGCACAACCTGTCAGAAGTGGCTGCATTCATTGTAGTGGATTTGTTCAAAATGGTGAAATGATTTGGTTCTTTTTTTTTGAAAAGTGCGGTTCGGCTATCCCCCGGGGTATGCTAGACATGATCAGGATAATGGGTAATGTGAGTCATGTGCCTAAATGGCTGGCTCGAAGCCTGTCAGCCGGCATGACGCATTAGGCATCAATGCTGCTGTCGCAGGTTCAAAATAGAACGACAAAATTATCTATTTTGGTAGAGAGTTCAGCCCAATAAAGCATTTAGATTACAAATTACATCACAAAAATACAATACTTCTGTATTATCATGGACAACACAAGGGCAAACGACAACAAAAAACCTTAAAGGTTCATGAACCCAAAAAGGTGAAGTCATTGAGCGTAAGCTCGCCCCTGTGTTGCCGTTCCTATAGAATATGCATACTTTGGTGAATTCTAGAATAATCCATTGGATATAGATGCAGACTACGCTTTGTGGAAAATCAGAGTGGAGGCTCCTTGTAAAGCCAGTATCATATCGCCAGCGTTGGAAAATGAACAATTTCCTGAAGAATCTGAAATGCCTGACTTTGCGAGGATGCGACGCTAAGCAAACATTGTCATCACATACTAAATGACTGACAAGCCACTACGTGTAATTATATTCGTGGTTGGAACCCGAAGCGAGTGATGCAGAAGCTTGATTATAGGTATTATTTGAAGTGTACTATCTCCTGTGCTTCAAAAATGTCATAGTTGATGTCTCCACGCTACACCTCACAGAATAATTACATAGCACTTCATATTGATACTATGGCCGCACTTATTGAACAGTTGCGATCAATTGACAATTTAATATAAAATTTATGATCGTTGTGATTTTAAATGTCTCTATTGAAGCTTATTAGTTCTTGCCACTCACTTCTGCAACCAAGGCATTATCTGAGTAGAATGAGAGCTCGGAAAATGTGACTACACGCCTTGTAGAGGAATATATGTCCTTAAGATCAAATTATCGCAGCGCAAATCGCGCCGACAATGAAGTTTGATAGGGGTAAATCGTCGGGAGAAGAGATACTCAGAACCAATTACCCTGAGAAGGAGGTGTTGCGAGCGACAAAAGTGCTACCGTGGTATAGTTGGACGAACGAAAAGGAGTGGATAGGGAGGTGAGTTGAAAGGGCTACAAGCAGGTATGGAAGGGGCATGGTCTACCACTGATGCTCTGTAACCACCGTAGGAAAAACGTCTCTTGGGTCTGAAGTTGACTCTCAACTTCCTACTACTCGGGACTTGACTTGAAGCTGTCTGCCAACTTGCTTGACCTCTCCATGAGAGAGCAGTTTACTCAGTTTATATAGAATTTTGGCTACCACTAAAGTCCAAACGAAACTACACAAGATACCAGAAAATTCATAAAAAAACTTTGTGTGGATGATATACTCCAAACAAAAGATACTTAAAAAACTAACAATCAATGAGGTCCTCTTATTTTCCATTCTCTAAATCATATCCAAACAACTCCTCCAAAATATCCATGCTGCCCAAGCAGTCCCCAAAAATATCTTCCAACGGCTCATAGCTCTCTATTTCCTCCTGGGAGATATCTAAACTACTAAAGATATCCCCATCCTGTTACAGCGTCGGCACCACTTGTTCCATATTTTACAGTCCCGGTCCTACCATTCCAACACTTCCCATGCCTCCCTTTCCCTCATTCTCCTCGGCCTCATCTTTGTTCTCAACCTTCTCATCATCCTTCTCGTCCTCCTCCTCAACATACTCATCGTTCTTCTCGTCGTCCTCCTCCTCCTTTTCGATAACCCCGTAGACCAATTCCAGGGCTGCCCACTCCGCAAAGGTCTTCCCAGTCCCTTCCTCGACTTCCCACTCCTGCCTCTCAGGTATCTCCTCGGCCTCCTCTTCGACGAACGAGCGACGCACGAATTCGATCACCTCTATTTTTGTATGTCGGCGTAGATAGTCATCACGGTCAGCAGGTCCGAAAGGGAGTAGGGGAATGGAATTTAGGGGGCGGGGGTGGCGATGTTTGGTAATGGAGGCGGTTTCGCGAAGGTTGTTCATTTTATTTGTAAATGGAGTGGAGCGACTGTGGATGCAGAATAGAGGGTGTGAGGGGAGGGTAGTGTGTGTAGGGGTTGGTGGATCTCAAAATGTTGGGAAAAGTGGATTAAAGTACATCTTAGAGGTGGACTGGAGTCGGTACTAAAAGGTTAAAATCGAAATTACAGTAGCGCATTTGCGTGAAATTTCTACATAAGGAGTGAATTTGATGACGACGGTAGATAAAAAAGACGTAAAACGTTGATTTCGAGGAGAGGATACAGTATGGAAATATCTAGGGAGAATGGTAGACAAATTTGGAAAGGACGGTAAGTGGAGTCAGAGGTAGGATCGTTGTAAGTTGCTGGATTACACGAGGGGAGGACCATTTTCTGTATTACAGAGATGTCACTTAAAAGCCTGTATTATATGCTATGAGAAAAAAATAGCACAGGCAAGTGCTTTATGAATCAAATAAATCCTTACAATAAGCTACACATTTCGAAAAATTGCAGAAATAAGCAGAATGCTGATTGCGAAGATGATCGAAATAAGAGATAGATGAATAACAAAGATATGAGAAAGGATGGAAAGCATGATGGGCAGAAAAAGAGGGTTTCCACTGGGAGGTGAATCTTGTGCAAGGAAACGAACCTCGTAATGTGTCGCTGGTATCCGCACATGGAGTCACTTAAGTCTCCCTCATCAATACAATGGCTTCTTTGGATCCGGCTTTGAGTGTGTTTTCTATAGCTTAAACTAAAGCAAAAGATATAATAGTTTCTTCGCGCCTAAGAGGTCCCTAATAATTGATGCTGAGGAAAATTTAAAAGTCAGTAGTGTAGCAAAATTTCGCTCGGATCTGCTGCATGACATCAGCACTAACAAGCATGGTACACAATATAAGGATGATAAATGTTTAGACATGTTCAATGCCAGAATAATGACTGCTATTATCCAAACTCAATTGGTGATGAACATGAACAAGTGACTGGCACATATGACAGTAAAATCTGAAAAATTAAGAAAATTTGACACGAGATCAGGTAGCCATGGTGGGAATAGCATTTCAGGTGACAATATCTTTACTGTCAGCAGTGCCCCAATTGAAATAAGCAATATTGATGCAAAAGCCTCAATTTGGATCCAATAAGCTAGTGAAAGATACAGTGACGTAGGGAGTGAATCCAGTCATCAAGAAGTTAGCGAAGATCGCGGAGTGACTAAGCAGTAAGTCTAGACATAGAATAACAGATTGGGACATTCTGAACATGCATCAAGCATACGTATAATTATTTAAAAAGGTGGTCTTTGATAGATGATCCATACAAGTGTATTTGATTATCAGATTAAGTCTGCAGGTGTAAAAGCGATGAATCATTGTATATTTAGTCTGTGAGATTTACGCGATCCGCTGAGCTTGGTCACATCAACAATAGTTGTTAAGAATAGTATATAAGCTGATACTAAACTGAGAACTCACAAAAATAGAAGGAAGTAATAACCTGATCAAATCAAGGCTGCCGTTGATCTCATCTTTGCCGACCTGCAGAAATTCGACGACGCCCAGCTGGCCTATCACATCCACCATTTCTGTTCCAGTGATTGTATGGTTTTTCCTTGTTTCAAAAGCTCTCCGCGCACCAATCTACGGCATTGACAGTCAGCTTCGATCTGAAGAAGCGGGAGGCTTTCACTCAAATCAATGGCCCCCGCATATCAAAATAACGCGAGCAGGCCTCACTACCCATCTCTCAGGGCAATCTTGGCCTCTATATTACAACTGAAATCACTGAATAAGCCTATGCGTCCTCTTTGGTCGATTTTTTCGCATCTGCTCTGATATTCTCTCTCTCTTGGACAACCTGTATTTAGAAGAAGTGCGATGGTCTGCGATTTTTATATTATATCACAGCTATCCTGACCTGTGGGCTTCTCTTATTTGAAAATTTTTCATACATAGATATTACTCACCTGTTCCCGGAGAACAGCTCCAGTATTCAATCACTTCTGATCGGCACAGTTTGAGGTTTGATCGCATATTCCGATCCTCCTCTGCACATAGCTGAGCCCTTCTCCTCCCTGTCCGGGAGTCCTCCTCCTCCCATGTTTTCCTGCCTGTTTCATCCTCACCGTAGCACTTACTTGGCCTACCAAGCCTGGACCGTCGATTTTTTTAGGGTCATTAATGCTGTCCTATCTGTTCTCGATGGTCTTCTGACGTCAGTCCACTGATTCAGCAATCCGGAAAGCATGTGCTCATCTGCAAATACTGCGATGGGTAGTTCTCCTGACATTATGTCCTGCGCAATTACTTGCACCACTATTTTGAGGAAATCTTAATTTCGACATTTGTTAAATAATAAATTTATTTCCCTCCTAGCTATCTTCCTGGCCGTCAACACTTCGCATCGGTCTCTACATCCTCGATGATTAGGTATTTAACCCCTACGGTCTACCTTTGGACGTTCATTGTGGACCGCAATCATTTCAGTTCTGGCGTTCCAAAATACGCTGTCTCTATTGGTGCCGCTGCCTCTCTATGCGAGCAGGTCAAATACTCCAACCACTGATCCTTGTGCTGCTGGCGTAACAAATCTCTTCTTCCTGCCAGTATTGGGGGTTTCGGCGCTCTTTTTGGTAAGTACTCAATCTTCTGTCAAGTTAATCGCATGTAAACTAATTATTTTTCGAGCTTAACCATCACTTGATACTTTCATCCTTCCAACACCTGTGCAGCAGACATGACAGCAGCCAAATTTAGGATTGCCGATGACTGTGTTCTATGCATGGCGCTTCATGCTGTTTGGTAGCGGAAAAATGTACTATCATTTGACGTAATTATGGAATGATCCGACTGCCAAAGGAGCTGTAAATATACTAGAAAAATACATTATGTTAATTAGGAAAAGCACAAAGAAAGTATTTGAAAACTCGATGGCAACGAAAGGACCACTTTTTTGGTCGGGTACCATTCATCGCCGGCAACGCTTTGCACAACCTGTCAGAAGTGGCTGCATTCATTGTAGTGGATTTGTTCAAAATGGTGAAATGATTTGGTTCTTTTTTTTTGAAAAGTGCGGTTCGGCTATCCCCCGGGGTATGCTAGACATGATCAGGATAATGGGTAATGTGAGTCATGTGCCTAAATGGCTGGCTCGAAGCCTGTCAGCCGGCATGACGCATTAGGCATCAATGCTGCTGTCGCAGGTTCAAAATAGAACGACAAAATTATCTATTTTGGTAGAGAGTTCAGCCCAATAAAGCATTGTAGATTACAAATTACATCACAAAAATACAATACTTCTGTATTATCATGGACAACACAAGGGCAAACGACAACAAAAAACCTTAAAGGTTCATGAACCCAAAAAGGTGAAGTCATTGAGCGTAAGCTCGCCCCTGTGTTGCCGTTCCTATAGAATATGCATACTTTGGTGAATTCTAGAATAATCCATTGGATATAGATGCAGACTACGCTTTGTGGAAAATCAGAGTGGAGGCTCCTTGTAAAGCCAGTATCATATCGCCAGCGTTGGAAAATGAACAATTTCCTGAAGAATCTGAAATGCCTGACTTTGCGAGGATGCGACGCTAAGCAAACATTGTCATCACATACTAAATGACTGACAAGCCACTACGTGTAATTATATTCGTGGTTGGAACCCGAAGCGAGTGATGCAGAAGCTTGATTATAGGTATTATTTGAAGTGTACTATCTCCTGTGCTTCAAAAATGTCATAGTTGATGTCTCCACGCTACACCTCACAGAATAATTACATAGCACTTCATATTGATACTATGGCCGCACTTATTGAACAGTTGCGATCAATTGACAATTTAATATAAAATTTATGATCGTTGTGATTTTAAATGTCTCTATTGAAGCTTATTAGTTCTTGCCACTCACTTCTGCAACCAAGGCATTATCTGAGTAGAATGAGAGCTCGGAAAATGTGACTACACGCCTTGTAGAGGAATATATGTCCTTAAGATCAAATTATCGCAGCGCAAATCGCGCCGACAATGAAGTTTGATAGGGGTAAATCGTCGGGAGAAGAGATACTCAGAACCAATTACCCTGAGAAGGAGGTGTTGCGAGCGACAAAAGTGCTACCGTGGTATAGTTGGACGAACGAAAAGGAGTGGATAGGGAGGTGAGTTGAAAGGGCTACAAGCAGGTATGGAAGGGCATGGTCTACCACTGATGCTCTGTAACCACCGTAGGAAAAACGTCTCTTGGGTCTGAAGTTGACTCTCAACTTCCTACTACTCGGGACTTGACTTGAAGCTGTCTGCCAACTTGCTTGACCTCTCCATGAGAGAGCAGTTTACTCAGTTTATATAGAATTTTGGCTACCACTAAAGTCCAAACGAAACTACACAAGATACCAGAAAATTCATAAAAAAACTTTGTGTGGATGATATACTCCAAACAAAAGATACTTAAAAAACTAACAATCAATGAGGTCCTCTTATTTTCCATTCTCTAAATCATATCCAAACAACTCCTCCAAAATATCCATGCTGCCCAAGCAGTCCCCAAAAATATCTTCCAACGGCTCATAGCTCTCTATTTCCTCCTGGGAGATATCTAAACTACTAAAGATATCCCCATCCTGTTACAGCGTCGGCACCACTTGTTCCATATTTTACAGTCCCGGTCCTACCATTCCAACACTTCCCATGCCTCCCTTTCCCTCATTCTCCTCGGCCTCATCTTTGTTCTCAACCTTCTCATCATCCTTCTCGTCCTCCTCCTCAACATACTCATCGTTCTTCTCGTCGTCCTCCTCCTCCTTTTCGATAACCCCGTAGACCAATTCCAGGGCTGCCCACTCCGCAAAGGTCTTCCCAGTCCCTTCCTCGACTTCCCACTCCTGCCTCTCAGGTATCTCCTCGGCCTCCTCTTCGACGAACGAGCGACGCACGAATTCGATCACCTCTATTTTTGTATGTCGGCGTAGATAGTCATCACGGTCAGCAGGTCCGAAAGGGAGTAGGGGAATGGAATTTAGGGGGCGGGGGTGGCGATGTTTGGTAATGGAGGCGGTTTCGCGAAGGTTGTTCATTTTATTTGTAAATGGAGTGGAGCGACTGTGGATGCAGAATAGAGGGTGTGAGGGGGAGGGTAGTGTGTGTAGGGGTTGGTGGATCTCAAAATGTTGGGAAAAGTGGATTAAAGTACATCTTAGAGGTGGACTGGAGTCGGTACTAAAAGGTTAAAATCGAAATTACAGTAGCGCATTTGCGTGAAATTTCTACATAAGGAGTGAATTTGATGACGAAGGTAGATAAAAAAGACGTAAAACGTTGATTTCGAGGAGAGGATACAGTATGGAAATATCTAGGGAGAATGGTAGACAAATTTGGAAAGGACGGTAAGTGGAGTCAGAGGTAGGATCGTTGTAAGTTGCTGGATTACACGAGGGGAGGACCATTTTCTGTATTACAGAGATGTCACTTAAAAGCCTGTATTATATGCTATGAGAAAAAAATAGCACAGGCAAGTGCTTTATGAATCAAATAAATCCTTACAATAAGCTACACATTTCGAAAAATTGCAGAAATAAGCAGAATGCTGATTGCGAAGATGATCGAAATAAGAGATAGATGAATAACAAAGATATGAGAAAGGATGGAAAGCATGATGGGCAGAAAAAGAGGGTTTCCACTGGGAGGTGAATCTTGTGCAAGGAAACGAACCTCGTAATGTGTCGCTGGTATCCGCACATGGAGTCACTTAAGTCTCCCTCATCAATACAATGGCTTCTTTGGATCCGGCTTTGAGTGTTTTTCTATAGCTTAAACTAAAGCAAAAGATATAATAGTTTCTTCGCGCCTAAGAGGTCCCTAATAATTGATGCTGAGGAAAATTTAAAAGTCAGTAGTGTAGCAAAATTTCGCTCGGATCTGCTGCATGACATCAGCACTAACAAGCATGGTACACAATATAAGGATGATAAATGTTTAGACATGTTCAATTCCAGAATAATGACTGCTATTATCCAAACTCAATTGGTGATGAACATGAACAAGTGACTGGCACATATGACAGTAAAATCTGAAAAATTAAGAAAATTTGACACGAGATCAGGTAGCCATGGTGGGAATAGCATTTCAGGTGACAATATCTTTACTGTCAGCAGTGCCCCAATTGAAATAAGCAATATTGATGCAAAAGCCTCAATTTGGATCCAATAAGCTAGTGAAAGATACAGTGACGTAGGGAGTGAATCCAGTCATCAAGAAGTTAGCGAAGATCGCGGAGTGACTAAGCAGTAAGTCTAGACATAGAATAACAGATTGGGACATTCTGAACATGCATCAAGCATACGTATAATTATTTAAAAAGGTGGTCTTTGATAGATGATCCATACAAGTGTATTTGATTATCAGATTAAGTCTACAGGTGTAAAAGCGATGAATCATTGTATATTTAGTCTGTGAGATTTACGCGATCCGCTGAGCTTGGTCACATCAACAATAGTTGTTAAGAATAGTATATAAGCTGATACTAAACTGAGAACTCACAAAAATAGAAGGAAGTAATAACCTGATCAAATCAAGTACTAGTGAGAGTAACTTGCATCAAATTAAACTGCGTGAAAGTCTAACCCCTTTGTTTTATAACTGCTTGGAGTGATGAATATTTACATAAAACTAATAGGTTATGGGTCGAGAGAACGGCATGAATAATATCAGTTATACCATCGAGAAATTGACTGGGAGTAATTATGCCTCGTGGGCATTACAAATGAAGCTCGTACTGAGTGCTAGAGATCTATTGAAGTTTGCAGAAGGACGTTCCAGTATAGATATGGAGATTCAAGTTGAATACTCTGATGAGGTTGTAGCCAAGAAAAAGAAGGAGTATAGGTTGAAGCAGCAGTGCTTAGCTGAAATACTCTTGAATGTCGTTGCTAAATTTCTACCATCCTTAGCAATGTAGGAAGATCCCAAAAATGTGTGGGATTGCCCCGAGAACATAAAGAAGAGCAAATCCATTGCAAGCAAGTACAGCTTAAGGAGTAATCTGGTTAAAATAAGATGAAGTAATGACAGTCAGTACGATCGTTTATAAAGGATATATCTCAAATTGAGAATAGCCTCACGATGAGCATTTATGTGCCCCAGAAAGACGATATGAGGTTTGCTATGTATCAAGGACTAGGCTCTGAATACGATATGATCAAAATGGTTCTACAGAACACTGCTGACTCGACGTTTGAAGAAATAATGAAAAGATTAGAAATAAGGGAGGAGTAACTCAAATTGCAACAGAAACATAATGTAAGAAGGAGAAATGCTGCTTTTTACACTAGTGAGAAGGGGAATCTTATGGTTAGCAGTAGAAGTAAAAAGAATTTTAAAGGCAACTTTTAACGGTGTGACAAAGTCGGTCTCCAAGTTTTAGGGTGTTTCTACCATCTAGTGTCGACACATTATAATGCTTAGTTGAAGGCATTTGAGGACATTAAAGGGAAAATACAAAATATGAACAGTAAGCACAAGGAAAAGAATAGGAAGAAGGAATCAGCATGCGTAGAATTTACAACTGGGATGGGTGGTATGGAATTTGGGTAGTTCCTTGCTATTTGTGCTACGCAACACATGAAAAACCGGCGTGACATACTATTTGGCTATAAAATAAGAGAGATGAATAAAGAAGTTATGAATACTGCCGCTGTAAATGAAAAAATGCCTATTAGAGGACATGACTTTGTAATGATATAGCAAGACATAGATATGAATTGAAAAAACGATTAAGCTTGAGAAAGTGGTCTACATCTTGACCATACGTACGAGTCTAATGTCACAGACGTTGACGCAAAATACAGGGATAGGGATTAATACAGAGGAAAGTCTAATGCGATGAAGGCGTTCATAGGAGACTAAATCATCATGAAGGGCAATATAGAAGGCCATGGTATATGCCATTTGGTTGTCATACCTGCATTAAGATTTAATGGAAGCAATGAGGTTTTGTTAGCCCAAAGTGGGTGCGATGACTAACAGTTGATGCACAGGCGTATATGCCACGTCAATAAAAATGGTTTGAAAGATATGATCCGAGCGAATGTAGCACATGGACTGGATGCAGTGAAGAATAAAAGGGCTGGTAATAGTTGTCGAGAATTTAATGAGGGCAAGCAGATTGCCGCACATCATCCATCTAGGGCCAAGAAAGCCCGTGACGTTCCGGAGTTGGTACACTCAGATATAATAGGACCTATGGGAGTGGCTTCGATCAGTGGATCAAAGTATGTCCTAAGTTTTCTAGACGACGCTAGTGGGGCCTCGTCCATTAGATTTTCAAACGATCGATCAAGTGTGCCAAGGGCGCTTGAGCAATTAGTTGATATGATAGAGAACTTTACCGAGAATAAGGTAAGGCACATCTGGACTGATGGGGCGAGTGAAAATTAGACCAATGATTTGCAAGGTGTATTTGTGAAGAAACTTATCTCGCAACGAGAAACAACACCGCATTTCCCCTGAGCTTATAGGAAGAGCAGAGCGCTTAAAAACAACCCTGGTTGAGGGGGCAAGGGGTTTGCTGTCAGAAATAGGGACAATTAATAATGTAGAAGAGTATGAGTTTCTATGGGCTGAGGCCGTCGCTACAATGAATTTTGTGAGAAACAGGATACTCACGAAGTCTACGCATGGGTCGTATGGGAATGTGATCCCTTTTGAAGTTGTACATGGCACAAAACCCGACCTTCCAAAACCAAGAGTATTTGTTTCTGCAGTACAAGTTAAGAAGCCTGCAAAGTACAGAGAGAGAAAATTTGATTTTCTCACATGGAAAGGCATGCATATGGGATTCAGTGAATCAGATGCGTACAGAAATTTTGTTCCTGATCTGAATAAGGTAGTAGTGTCAAGGGACGTAAGATTTATAGAAGAAGATCCAGGACGGCCTGCATCTGAATCTAAGACTACTGTCATTAGTACAGGGAGTCAGGATGAAGTCGACTATTTGTGTAGTAATACAAATGAACCCATACATAAAGAGAATTAAGAAAAAAACCAGGATTGGCCGAGCTGGTTAAGCAGAGTGAACACCTGCTTACTCATGTACCAGAGAGACTTAAACGTGTCACTAAGCTTCCAGAGAGATACAAATATAACAGCATGCTGGCATCCATAACAGTGCAACAGCTTAATGATCAGTCCAATGACAATATACCCACACCCATAGAAGAAATAGAATCGTCCATGTACTCCAAGGAATGGACAGAAGCCATACGGGCAGAACTTAAATCCATGTCAGAACATGGAGTATACAGAGTTCGTGAAGTTCCTAAGGGAAAGAAGCTTATCAAATCGAATTGGATTTCTGGTATTAAAAAAGATGCAGATCGTAAGATCGAAAGGCACTAAGCCAGACTCGTGGCAAAAGGTTTCACTCAAGTTCATGGAGTGAACCACTATAAAGTGTTTGCACCTGTTACCAAGTGCTGTACAGTAAGATTCCTATTGTGGCATGTCGCCGCACGTGACTTCGAGCTGGAGCAAGTTGACATAAAGACAGCGTTCCTAAATGGAGAGCTGGAGGGGGAGCTATACCTTGAACCAATACCGCTGCCAAAGAATTTGCAAAGCGAGTTGAAATCTTTGACATCGCACGGCAAAGGGTGGAGATTTTTAAAAAAACTATACAGGTTAAATTAGGAATCACGTACATGGAGCGTGAAATTTAGTAAGTTCATGGAGAGTATTGGTTTTCTGCAGTCCGATGCGGACCCATGTTTAAATAAGAAGTTCATCAAGGGATGCATTTGTTTTGTGGTCTTTTATGCTGATGATATATTAATATCCGCCAAAAGTGATACGGGTAAATCGGCGGGGGAGGAGATCCTCAGAACCAATTACCCCTGAGAAGGAGGTGTTGCGAGCGACAAAAGTGCTGCCGTGGTATTGTTGAACGAACAAAAGGGAGTGTATATAGAAGAGAGTTGAGAAAGCTACAAGCAAGTATAAAAGGGGCAGGGTCTACCACTGACGCTCTGCGACCAGCGTAAGAAAACGTTTTCTTGGGTCTGAAGTTGACTCTCAACTTCCTACTACTCGGGACTTGGCTTGAAGTTGTCTGCCAACTTGCTTGACCTCTCCATGAGGGAAGCAGTTTACTCAGCTTATATAGACTTTTGGCTACCCCTAAAGTCCGAACAAAACTACAGAAGATACTAAGAAATGCATAAAAATACTTTGTGTGGACAATATACTCTAAGCAAAAGATACTTAAGAAACTAACAATTAATTTGGTCCTCTTATTTCCCATTCTCTAAATCAGATCCAAACAACTCCTCTAAAATATCCATGCTGTCCAAGCAGTCCCCACAAATATCTGCGAATGGCTCACAACTCTCTATTTCCCCCTGAGATATATCTAGACTACTAAAGATATCTCCATCCGGTTCCATCGTGGGCACAACTTGATCCATACTCTCTATTCCAGGCCCCACCGGTCCAACACTTTCCATGCCCCCTGTTGCCTCATCTTCCTCATCCTCCTCCTCCTCCTCCTCCTCCTCCCATCCTCTTCTTCCTCATCCTCATCCTCCTCATCCTCCTCATCCTCCTCATCCTCCATCCTCCTCATCCTCATCTTCCTGATCCTCGTACACTAGCTCAGGGGCTAACCATTCCTCGAAGGACTCCCCGCTCTCCTCCTCGACCTTCTCAGCCTCTCCCGGACTTACCTCCCTCGCTTCTTCTTCTATGAAGAGGCGGCGCACGAACTCGATGATTTGCTTCTTTGTTTGCCGCCGGATGTAGTCGTCGGCATCGGTTGGCCCGTAGGCGGCGAGACGAAGGCCATTGATGGAACGGGAAGGGCGGTTTTTGGAAATAGGGACAGAGGGGCGAAGGTTGCTCATTGTGATAGAAGTTGGGGAACAGGAGCAATGTGGGGTGCTTTGGGTGTGTGGGGGAGAGGGGTGATGAGTAAAATGATCGGGGGCATTTGGAACTTAGAATAAAGGGGTTTAAATAGGCTCCCGGGGCAGGTTCTATAGATTAGGAATAGGTAAAATAAATCTGCAAGGGATTTTGCAATAGTGCATTTGCGCCCTTCTTCTCAAAAAAAGGCGAATTTGGAGGAGGAGGTAAGCTAAAAGGGAAAAGGGACTTGATTCGGGTCGATTCAGAGGGTTAAATACAGTATAAAAATATCTAGATAAAATGGAAGTAAATTTGGAAATGACGGTTGGAGAAGTTAGGGCGGATCGTTGTAGGTTGCTGGATTACACGAGGGGAGGACCATTTTCTGTCTTACGTGAAGGAGGACCATTTCCTGTATTGCGTGAAGGGAGGACCATTTTTTGTATTACACGCCCCCTTTCTCAGGCGAACGTCCCGGTCGTCACTGCTCTTCTTCTGCTTCCGTTAGTGTTCGCTGTCTTATTGATAAGATGTATGGTCTCTCAAACGGGTACGGATGCAACTGATTACAATATGATGCTCTAAAAAGTAGGTTCGCATTACTGGTACCTCACTTTGTAGCATAGCCTCATATATTGGTTTGATCACATCGAGGTGGGGTTGAATACATTCTTCTTCCGTGACTCTTCCGAATCTTCCAAGAGTGAAAAAATATATGTGATATGCAAACTCTTCTGGAAGATGCCGGAGGAATGGATGTCGATAAGAAAAGAAGACGCGCATCATCAAGAACGAATCTTCGTAAGATAAGTGCGGTCCATGTAGCGCCCTAAAACATAAACAGATGCTTATCATGAAATAAGAAATGACCTGCGCATCGTTCGCATCCTCGGAGATATTGCGCAGCCAAAAAGATAATCTTCTTCTTCCGACTGTATGCTGTGCATGGTTGTGAAGCAAAGCTAGAGATGAAGTTGTGGTGGACGGTCCCGATGAATGGCCGCGACCAGCTCCTGACGTACTGGGACCTGCACGAGGTCCTCGGGGGACGACCGGAACCTCTTCTGGGCGGGTTGTTGTCTCCTGAAGGTCCTCCTCTGGTCATCATCACTGCTTCAGGAGGATCCTCGCCGCCTCCAACGTTCCCAATTTGTGGCGGAGAAACGTAAGGTTCCCATAGAGGATACGGGACCAGCCTGTATTCCATATCCGGGGGTAAGGCGTAACCTCTCAGTCGCACGTCTTGGTTGTTCTTGAGAAATACGTAAATTGGACGGATAATATTCAGATACGTTTGCGACAAGTCTCCAGCAGCTACCATTCCATATCTTCCTATAGAGTAATGATATATTACCTCCACAAACTCTGGACCTGCTTCCGTGAACCTTCCGTTTTGGAATGAAAATAGAACTCTTATTAATAGTCGGAAATCTTCTTGAGGTAGCAATGGTCCGTTCAACGTACGAAAACATAGGCATATATTAATGTAGAAATGGATGATTACGTGGAGTTCGTAGTAGTCCCGCGTAACCGAGATGATCCATTCCCAGGCCCTTTTTCCTCCCATAGGAATCATTCTATAGTTAAAGATGAGTATGCCCCGTGGTTGCGCATAGTCCTGTGTGAGAAGGAATTCTTCAGGCCTCTGATGGTAAGGGACCAGACGACGTGCATGGATGGCCCTCCTTGATCTCTTCCCTGAGCTTGAACAGAGCTGATAGTGCGGGTGTCTTTCCTCCGTGACGATGCAAGGGTTCGAGTACTTGGTTTGGAAGGCCGGCCACTTCACAGCCTGCTGCATTGCTTTTCCATGTACTACAAGTACTTTAGAGCCAACTGAAAAGGTTCTGACTGCAGGTTCTGCATCCTTATTTCTTGTCTGTGTTAGCGCGCGGTGTGATCTCCAGCCTTCGGTGGCCAGTAATTCAACTTCCCTACTCTCTTCATCGATAATATTTGTTTCCATGTCTCTCTTAACATTCTAGGAGCCCTTCCGTACATTAGCTCGAATGGTGAGCGTCCATTTCTTCCTCTTCTTCGACGGTAGCCGTATAACACTTTTGGTAAGGCATCTTCCCACTGGATTTCATTCTCCAACATAGTTTTCGATATTGCTCGTTTGATGGTTCCAACCATCCTCTCCGCTTTCCCGTTGGACATAGGAGCGTATGCGAGAACGGTCTTCAGCTGAATCCCTTTCTCTTCCAAAAACGAAGCAGTGAAGTTGCAGTAAAACAAAGGGCGTTATCCGAGATGATCCTTTTTGGAAGACCAAACGGTTCAATTATTTCTTTTTCGATGAATCTCAGTACCACCTCAGCATTTGCCTCCTCGATTGCAACTGCTATTGGCCATCCAGTAAGATGTTCCACCCCTATAAGGAGATATTTGTTTCCGGAAGAAGTTTCCTTGAACGGGCCGCGAAGTCAATTGAGAAGGTTTCAAAGAGACCGGAAACTGGAAAACTTAGAGTTGTCTTATACTTCCGTATTGGAGTGAATTTTTGGCAGTTGTCGCAGCTTTTCACGAAGTTATAGACGTCCTTATGGATACCGGGCCACCAGAATCTCTCAGTTACGAATGTTTTGGTTGTTTCGAGATCCCAATGCCCTAGCTCATCATGGAAAGTCCTCAATATCTTCATTCTTTCTTTCAAAGGGGCCACTAGTCGGGGACCGGCTTTAGTGTGCCGGAAAAGTTTCCCATTCCACAATGTAAAAGCCTTTTGATTCCTGCGTACCCAATTTCGGTGTTCAAGATCAACCTTTCTCATTTCTAGTCCATCGAGGAATTTGATCAGTCCGTGAATATTAGCTTCGTACTCGTTATCGTTCGGCAACTGCAACTCGGCGACTCCGACGATGTCCTCCGAAGCTTTTTCATTGGAATCAGTGCGTCCCTCAAGCGGGATAGGTAATCGCAGGCTGATTATTGCGTCCGGGTCTATACACAATTTCAAACCGATATTCTGCGAAAATGTCGAGCCATCGGGCCAAGCGGTGATGTACATCCTTCTTTTGGAATGCTGTTTTAAGTGCCTGGTGATCAGTTATCAAGACAAATTTCTCGAGTGATAAAAGGTATATGCGAAACTTTTTCAGCGCGAAGACGACAGCTAGCGCTTCTTTCTCGCAGACTGAGTATCTCTTTTCTGCGTCATTCAGAGTTCGGCTTGCGAATTGAACAGGGTGTAGTCTTCCGTTTTCATCTTTTTGGGACAAAACGGCACCCAAAGACCGTTCTGAGGCATCTGTCTCCACAACGAATGGTCTCTTGAAATCTGGGTACATGAGAACTGGGGGGACACATAGCTTATCTTTAAGCTCCTGAAATGCAGTTTCCATTTCCTTGTTCCAGTAAAATTTTCCGTTCTTCGTAGTGCTGGCATGTAACGGTGCTGCAGTCTTGGCGAAATCTTTTATAAATCTTCTGTAATATGAGGCCAGTCCTAGAAGCTTCGGACCTCCGTCTTTGAAGCGGGCCTTGGTGCCAACTCGATTTTTTTCGTTTTCTCTGGATCCACTCTAATTCCCTCTTGGTCGACGATATGACCGAGTAATTGGATAGAAGTTTTCGCAAAGAAGCATTTGCTCAACTTAATTTTCAAGCTATACTCCGATATCCTCTCCACAACTGTATTGACGTGCGAGATGTGCTGATCCAATGTTTCTGAGAATATGACGACATCATCGATATAGACTCTTGCGAATGGAAGTCCTTTCAAAACCTCGTTCATCATTCTTTGGAATGTAGCTGGTGCATTCATGAGACCAAAAGGCATCACTTCGAACCTGAACGTACCGGCTTTGCTGGTAAAGGTTGTTTTTTCCTTACATTTTTCATCCAATGGAATCTGCCAATAGCCAGTGTAAAGGTCAATTGAGGTGAAATATCTCCCGTCCTTCAGGTCCTCGAGGATCTCCTCCATGTTCGGAATCGGAAATCGATCGGGTATCATTCTCTGGTTCAGTTGTCGGTAATCGACGCAAAAACGCAGCTTTCCACCCTTCTTTGGTGCGACCACAACTGGAAACGACCATGGGGATGAAACTGGTCGAATAATATCATTTTTCAGCATACTTGTAACATTTTCTGAGATAAATTGGTCATATTTTGGCGGTTGACGTCTAGGCTTGTGGTAAATCGGTTGAGTGTCGGTAAGTTCGAACGAGTGAGTAACCGGTACACTTGCTTGTCTCAAATCTGAAACGCTCCATGCAATTACTTCGGAAGATGTTAACATGTCGGATATTTTCAGTGAGGCGGGGGCGGGAAGGTGCTGCACTTTTCCTTGGATTTCTGCCATTTGGCGCCCTTTTTCTTCTTGATCCTCAACCTCAATATTTTGAAGGACCTCTTCCGTCGTGCTCACATCTTCATATATGGATTCGCCGTATTCTTATTTTCTTTGCAAAGGTAATCTTCTTTCATGCTCCGAATTCTGTCCTTTGATTCGATATCATCGCAAAAAGAAACACATTCGGGTTTCAAACTTATCCTAGAATCCCAGTCGTCATCTGTTTCAAACCCGGAATCATAATCGTCCCATGCCATGTTCATTAACCCCCGAGGGTACCCTTTTCCACTTCGAAAGTGTTAGTTGGTTCCGAATCTTCGCTGTCATAGCTAGAAGTGAAATCTTCACTGTCCGTTTCTTTTAAATCTTCAGGATGCGTGCTTTTGTCGAAATCCAGGGGCATCTTCACGGTTCTGCCGTCAATATTAACTGAAACCATTTGGTTGCCCAAGTCAATGCATGTCCCTAGTCTTTCCATGGTAGGGCAGCCAATGATTGCATCGAAAGGGAGATCCGGCATGACAAGAAAGTCTACATCACTTTAGATTCCCCAAAGAACACGGAAACCTTGTCAACAGTGCCCATGCATTTTGAGACGGTTCCATCCGCTACAGTTATTTTTCGAGTCGTTGGAGTAATTTCGAGACCTAGATCTGTCACCAAAGTTTCTGAAATGAGGTTTGGAACAGCACCCGAATCGAAGAGAGCTTGGGTTTTCATACCCAATACTTTGACTGGTACCAGCTTAAGACGTCTTGGTGCTGTCGAGGCCGATTGAAGAAACAGTTTCTTACCCTTAGCGGACTTATTAGACCTGATAATTTTTTTGAGTTCTTTTCTCGCATCCTCTGCGTCGCCCCTCAAAAGTTGACCAAACGTTATCCCAGTTGGGGCCGATGCAAGCTCAGCCACCAAATTGTACCTCTTCACATACTCTAGTACGTCCTTAGAGATACTCTTAACTTTCTTACTCTTTTTCGCCTTCTTGGCCGGAGTGACTCCCACTCCTGGAACAACTTGATCAGACCTCTTGGTTCGAGGAGGTACAGGTGCTGGGATATGCTCCAGCATTCCATACTCTAGCCTAGGTTTCTTCGATAAAATGTTCCCTTCCCCATCCCTTTTTGTCACATTGACTTGACTAATCTCTTCAGCGATGGATACGTTACCGGCATCCGTCAACCTTTGATCCCTTCTATTTTGTAAGATTTTCACCTCTGGTCCTGACTCACTCCTCGCTTCCGATAAATTTGCTCTTCTGTTGTCTTTAGACCAGCAGTTACTTTCATGATGCCCATATCGACCGCACTTTGCACAACGAGTGTTTCTATGTGGATTATCAGGACACCTGTTTGCAAAGTGTCCAGGCTTGTGACAGTAAGAACAGACTTCTGCGGCCTTAGGGGCCCCAGACTGGTTCTTCTTAATGGTAAGAGTAAGGCTTTCCAACTGCGAGGTTATCATGTCAAGTCGATTATCGAATCGGGTTTCCAACCTTTCTTCCAAGTTTTTGACATCGCTCCTGACAGATTCTAATGCCGCTGCACTAGTAGCCGGCCTTTGATAATTCTTTTCAGGATGTACGATAGACATCGATGTGCGGGTTTCCCTCGGTACCTCACTCAGTGACTGAAACGTCTCCGAATTTTTGACAAATTCTACTATGGTACCCTTCAGTTCATCAAAAGTGTGAGGGCCCTTGATGAGGAGGAAATCGGAGAGCCGCTTATCCCCCATAGCCGCCTTACGCAGCATTCCGTACTTGGCTTGGGCGTTGAACCCAGCCTTTTCATAAAGATCACACAAGTACACCAATGAGCTTAACAAATCGTCGAAGTTGAGCCGGGCCTCTATGGCGGTACGAATCATCTCATCTGGTTCTACCTCCTTAGCATACTCTTTCACAAGCCACTCACATACCTCACCGAAGTTACGCCCATTCCCGTTAAGAGACCACCCGTCGATAAACTTGGACTTATATTTGTGCTTTGCGTCACCATGAAGATAGGCGAAGATACTTGCGGCCTTCTCTTCATCGCCCTTCTCTCGCATCACAACGTTGACATATGTGTAAAGAAACTCCTCAACGTCTTCAGTCTTGCCCCTGTGAACGTTATACGAGCAGCGTTGAGATCCATGATTACAGAAAAGAAATCCCCCCGAAGTGTTCCTTACTACTGCTCAACTCGAATACCTCGGGTGCAACCCCCTCCACAAGAGTACCAAATGATAGGGGTAAATCGGCGGGGGGAGATCCTCAGAACCAATTACCCTGAGAAGGAGGTGTTGCGAGCGACAAAAGTGCTGCCGTGGTATTGTTGAACGAACAAAAGGGAGTGTATATAGAAGAGAGTTGAGAAAGCTACAAGCAAGTATAAAAGGGGCAGGGTCTACCACTGACGCTCTGCGACCAGCGTAAGAAAAGTTTTCTTGGGTCTGAAGTTGACTCTCAACTTCCTACTACTCGGGACTTGGCTTGAAGTTGTCTGCCAACTTGCTTGACCTCTCCATGAGGAAGCAGTTTACTCAGCTTATATAGACTTTTGGCTACCCCTAAAGTCCGAACAAAACTACAGAAGATACTAAGAAATGCATAAAAATACTTTGTGTGGACAATATACTCTAAGCAAAAGATACTTAAGAAACTAACAATTAATTTGGTCCTCTTATTTCCCATTCTCTAAATCAGATCCAAACAACTCCTCTAAAATATCCATGCTGTCCAAGCAGTCCCCACAAATATCTGCGAATGGCTCACAACTCTCTATTTCCCCCTGGGAGATATCTAGACTACTAAAGATATCTCCATCCGGTTCCATCGTGGGCACAACTTGATCCATACTCTCTATTCCAGGCCCCACCGGTCCAACACTTTCCATGCCCCCTGTTGCCTCATCTTCCTCATCCTCCTCCTCCTCCTCCTCCTCCTCATCCTCTCTTCCTCATCCTCATCCTCCTCATCCTCCTCATCCTCCTCATCCTCCTCATCCTCCTCATCCTCCTCATCCTCATCTTCCTGATCCTCGTACACTAGCTCAGGGGCTAACCATTCCTCGAAGGACTCCCCGCTCTCCTCCTCGACCTTCTCAGCCTCTCCCGGACTTACCTCCCTCGCTTCTTCTTCTATGAAGAGGCGGCGCACGAACTCGATGATTTGCTTCTTTGTTTGCCGCCGGATGTAGTCGTCGGCATCGGTTGGCCCGTAGGCGGCGAGACGAAGGCCATTGATGGAACGGGAAGGGCGGTTTTTGGAAATAGGGACAGAGGGGCGAAGGTTGCTCATTGTGATAGAAGTTGGGGAACAGGAGGCAATGTGGGGTGCTTTGGGTGTGTGGGGGAGAGGGGTGATGAGTAAAATGATCGGGGGCATTTGGAACTTAGAATAAAGGGGTTTAAATAGGCTCCCGGGGCAGGTTCTATAGATTAGGAATAGGTAAAATAAATCTGCAAGGGATTTTGCAATAGTGCATTTGCGCCCTTCTTCTCAAAAAAAGGCGAATTTGGAGGAGGAGGTAAGCTAAAAGGGAAAAGGGACTTGATTCGGGGTCGATTCAGAGGGTTAAATACAGTATAAAAATATCTAGATAAAATGGAAGTAAATTTGGAAATGACGGTTGGAGAAGTTAGGGGCGGGATCGTTGTAGGTTGCTGGATTACACGAGGGAGGACCATTTCCTGTCTTACGTGAAGGGAGGACCATTTCCTGTATTACGTGAAGGGGAGGACCATTTCCTGTATTAAATGAGGGGAGGACCATTTTGTATTACACTCTCCCGAGACAAAGCGCCTCGGTCTACACTTGGCACTTCCCAAGTGCAAAATATGGTGCCCCACGGCTCCAGACGAGGTCGTCACAGCCGCGTACCCCCGGAGATCCAACAAGTCTACAGCGAGGGAACTGCGGTCCTGAATGCGCTATCGGCTCAAATGATTTCATGAGGCACTACTTCACCAACCACGTGCTCTCTCTGGAACCCTTTAAGCAGACCGTCACGGAACTTCAGGATACACAGGTCTCCTTCCAGATTTTAAGAAACTGCTTAGGGGTATGTAAGTTGAAGCTTATCTCCTTCGGGTCGTGCCACCATCGTGCACCATCGAAGGAGCCACCTATTTCGACAAGCTGATGGAACAGTCGATGAGGACTCTGGCAGGAGGCGTCCTCCTAGGGGCATAAGGGGAAGGAGGCGAGAATTCATTGTGTGAAGATGCGATTAAAGGCTTTGTAGATATATATATAGATAAGGAAATAGTAACGAACCTCCGCACGTTCCAAAATAGACAAAACGCGTTGGAAAATTGCCTCCGTACCGTTGCGAACCCCAACATTGAGCTAATGAGGTACAAGATAAGAATGAACTACTCTGCTTGCTTTGTGAGCAAGGGGCTGGTAAATCCTAGGAGCAAAAACAGGTCCAATAGGCCTGATGTCGTCATTTACTTTAGAGAGCCGTGAGACTTCCCCCACGGAAGAAATAGCGGCAAAATATAGGCAGCGCCCCGTTGCAACACATATGATAAATTTGGTTAACAGGTAAAGGCAGACCCGTTGTGGTGAAAACTCCCCCTGCCGGCCGAGGCACATACGCAGAAACATGGAAGATATGCAGTCGGGTCCCGCAGAGGTCGAGGATGCAAACTGTGAATGGCACGTCAAACTTCGGAAACCAAGAACGTAAACTAATCCAGAAGGCGAGTATGAGAATGAACTGTGATGGCGGATGGTAGCGAAGTGTGAAGGCTCTGAAGTAGCCGTGGGTGGCGTCGGTAGAAGGTAACGGAACCTGTGTTTTGAAACAAAGCGTCGGTAGACCGTGAGAGGCTTTAGCGGTAAAGTTTTGGACAACAACGGCGATAAAGCGAACTCGAAATCGGTTAGCAGCGGATGGGGATGAGGGGGAGAAGTTGAAAGAAAGGAGGCGAAGAGAGATTGGGTTTCAGAAAAGAAGTTATCATACAAGCGCGAGCAGATGCCAAACGTATCCGGTCCGCCAGGGTAGAGCAGGGATTTGGACGTCTGCGGCTGATGCTGCGGGGACTATTGTGTCTTAAGACAAGTTTGGGGATGGAAAAAATCTCGAGAAGAGCACGGGCCATGGGGTTCTCTGACGGAGCGGAGACGACTCGACCGAGTAAATGACAGTTGAGATCGTAGGAGGCCGCTTGAATTGGCTTGGTATTATAGGAGAGGACGGGGATACGCAAGGTTAATTAGAGACTGGGAAGTTAGAACAGGCTGGGCCGGGTTGGGTTCAAGGAGACTTACATGTTAATTTGATTTCATACCAGAGTCGGAATCCGGATAAGCAATGTGTTCAAGGGCAGTAAAGTGACCTGCAAAATGTTGCCATTAAGGGTAGATTGGGGAGGGGAGTGAACACTTTCGCAGGAGAGGGGCGTGGAGAATGCGGGTTATCACGGCCGGGGATAGGTACAGGTTGTCAGGAAGAGCCAGAACAGGGATCCAACTGTCTGCATCAGGGATCTCTAGCGGTAGACGGCGGCGCTTTGAAACGTTGAAGCTAGGAGAGGAAGCGGGCAGAGGGTCTAAATCTTGCATTTTTCCTGCCGAAGTGAGCGATGAGAAGACAGCTGCTTCAGCTTCCCGCTGGGCAAGGGCAAAAGACGAAGCCGCTATCCAATTACAGAAATCAGTAAGAGCCGCGACATTTCGGCACGAAGACCAGGCCAGACCACTTGTAATTCAGCGAGATTTTCGGAAGCTTCAATGTCTTGAACTTCGGAGAATTCCAATTGGCTTTTAAAGTTGTCCTATTGCCGGGAGAGGGTCCGGAAACTGATGTATTGGGCCGTATGGAATACAAGCTTCGTTCAACTGCACAGACGAAGAGAGTGGGGATGGATTATTCTGATAATCGAGTAGGACCCAGTGAGACTACCACTAGTAAGAGCACGAAGAAACAGAACGGATCCTGAATAGCGAAACCAGGAGGTGATGAGACCCGAAAAAAACCCTTTCGGTTTCCTCCGAACAGTCCACGAGGGTTTCTGCGAGCAGAGTTCGCAAATTTGTCGGAGATACGTACTTCAGTAAGGTTTGTATTGATTCTAGACCTTGGCGTCCAAGCACCGGAAGACGGGCCAGATGCTAAAGGGCCTTGTTAGACATGGCCGCGCGGAGGTATGGAGGAGAAGCAACGGGAGGGGACTGGTGGGAAGCACTTGGCGATACGCGTGGAGGCGGCTCGGGAAAGGCTCGGCGTCGGACGTGGCATAGCAGTTTTACTAGTGAGGGTGTTCAAGACGCGGACCACTCGCAAAACTGGGGCTTGGGCTAAAAAGAGGGTAGAGAGTCTGTACAGCTTACGTATCGCGGAGGCCCGAGAGATACTGATCAACGGAAGCGGGGTCAGACAGGTCCACGACATCATTTAGGAAGGGTTTGGATTCACGAGGAAGTCCAGAGACGAGTGTTAGCATCAAGAATATTCAGTATGGATCACGAAGGCAGCAGAAGATTCTATCACTGCCGCAAGCCTTGCAACTTTGCAAATAGGTATCCTGGGAATCCACGTTAGAATTACTTGTTACGGCAATTGCGGTCGTTATGGGCACCATGAAAGTATTTTCTTGTGTGAAGACAACAAACGAGCATTATTTATCGGACGCGAGAAGCAAAACAGAGCCAAAGGTGAAAAATTTACCTACCGGAAATTATAAAAGAATAGGTCACAAAACACGAAGGATAAAACTTTGACAGATGACAGTATTATATCCATCGCTGAGGAATTCAGGCAAGTCAATGTGACAAAAAGAGACGGGAACGGAACTTTTTAAAAAAAACTAGGTTAGATTGTACCATGCTTGAACAAATCGCGCAGCACCTGTATCCTTATCGGACGAAGAGGTCTGATAAAGTTGTTCCAGTATTGTAAATATCTCCGGCCAAGAAAACAAAAAAGAATAGGAAATAGAAGAGTATTCCGAAGGACAGGTTAAAGTATTTCAAGAAATACAGTAGGTAGCTGAGCTTCCATTGGCCCCCGACTAGAATAATTTTGGTCGGCTTTTGAGGGGCGACGCAGATGAATCGAGGAAAAACTAAAACATAACCGCTCTAAGGTTAAAAAATGCTTGTTCAATCGGCCTCAACAGCACCAAGACTTCATAACCTGGTATCAGTCAAAGTATTTGGAATTAATGCTCATGCTCATTTCCATTCTGGCCGTGTCCCAAACATATATAGGTTTCGAAACTATTACAATTACGCAGAGAATAACTATTCCGGATGGAACCGTATCAAAATATATGGGCACATTTTGACAAGTTTCCCGTCTACTTTTTAACTCTACAGTTGATTTCTACTTTCTCATCATGACTATTCTGCCTCTAGATGCAATTATTGGTTGTCCTACCACGGAAAAACTGGGCACATACATTAACCTGGGCAAACAAAGATTTTCATTCCATATTGACGGCAGAACCGTTAAACTTCCACTGTTACTTCGAAAAAAAGCATAAATTTAGAATGTTTCAGATAAGTAGACAGTGAATGTTTCACTTATAGCTATGAAAAGGAGGGTTTTGAACCAAAAAAACTTTCGGAAATTGAAAAGGATATTTTCGAGTACTGAACAGGGCACAGGTTAATTATTATTCCAAGTGTGGAACCAACCACGAATGGAATTATAGGAACATTTGAGTCCCTAATGTGTTCGTTGAGATGATATCGAGTGAACGACAGTACCCAGATTGAGAAAGGTGAGTTCTAAATGACTTTTACCAGCAAAGTCGGTACCTTCAGATTCAAGGTGCGCCTTTTGTTCTCATGAATACAACAGATACATTCAAAAGGTTGATGAACGAGATTTTGAAAAGAATTCTATTTGAGAGTTTATTACCGATGCGGGTAGTAGTATTCTCAGATTTTTGGATCAGCAATTATCGGATGTGGACAGTGGCAGATAGGATATCGGCATGCAGCCTGAAAATAAGTTAAAAGCTAGTCAAATTTATCTTTAAACAATGTAGTGGTGCGCCGGCTGGTAGCTTTTGGGGATAAGCATCTTGTTCTTTGGCATTTGGGACAGTTTGTTACTTCATAACAAATGCCAGTTTCCTTTTTGCTTGTCCCTTTTGGAGTGATTGTTGCAGCCTAGAGGGCTGTAGTTCTCTCTGTCTGTGGTTCCGCTGAGGTGCTGCGTGGGAGAAGAGGTAAAGCACCACATACCAGCAATATGGGACGGAGTCGCTCAGATGCTACAGTGTCATCGACAGCTATAACTTAACTGAGTCTTTTCAGACTCGGACTTTGAATGGGTGTCCGGATCTTCTTAAATGAACCCCTTGAGATGATGACGGTAGCACACATGAGAAGTCATATTGGGCGACTTGATCAGTGTATCTACAACTTCTATTCCATCGGCTTCTGCAAAGCCCGTAAATATTTTTGCAACAAAATTTTATCCGCGATCATTGCTGAAATTTTTAGCTTGTCTCAGGTAGACAAATGACCGAAAACGCAAAAGGCACCTCCAATTTTCCTTAGCAGTCTGTTTCTTCGCGGAGTAGCTGCACTGTAGTACGTCACTTCATCAACAGCACGGAAAGTAGGCTTACAGCAATATATAGTATATTTACTGCCATAATGTGATTGAATTGTCAAACTCGAGTTCGGATTGATACTTTGATTCTTCTCCGTTCCGAGGATATATGAATGCACGTATTACAGTTTTCATTTGTTTTTCGCAGAACAGCTCGCACAGATGGTCCTAATTTCTATAACTTTGTTCACTCAATATATTACACAGTGAGGTGTCGTGGGTGTTCAAATAGCCGAAGTATCTTCCGAAGCTCACTATTATTGTGCAGAGTATATGCCATGTAGCCCTTCGACAAAGTGTGTTTGAGAAATAGCTCTTAAATTTAAGGGCATCACCTTAAGCTAACACGACACAGTTTCAGTCGGAACGCTAATTTTCAGAGCTTTGAATTTCATTTTCTTCATGCTGATTTGAGCTAGGTATTTGAAAGCAAAATTCAGAATATTACGTCGACAATGATTCCAAGGTCCCTAAATGTATTGTCAATATGGCGCTCCCAATTGCGCGTTGTATGGCGCCAATGTAAAATGAAATGATTTGAGTAGATCCAAAATGGATAACTCGAAATAAATAAATAATAAATTACCGAATAGGATTGAGAATAGTAAAAAAAGGAAATGAATATTTATTGATCGGACGGGGATAGTTCGATGACCCGACCTTGCTAAATTTTCAAACGGGCCTAAAACTATTTATACTGCAGATCAGAGTAGACAGCTACAAAAGATAATTACATCAGTATAATAATACTTCCAGACCAAATTCATGCTCAATATTATTTGTTAAGAATAATCAATCAGATGAGCGTTAATCCAAAAAATAATTTTCTGGTAATATAATCCAGTAAATTATAGCTAAGAATATAAAAATCGACTGAATGACATAAAAAATTGCTTCTTGAGTAATAAAGTAAGAAAATTGGCCAGTGAAAATAGAACAAATTATTTTCGATGATTCATAATAAATAAAAAATTAGTGACCTATGAAAAATTGGAAGAATAAAAAATGTTCCATAATTTTTCAACACTGTATATGAAATGGAAAAATAATTACACACTTTTCCATTACTTGTAAAAATTAGTTTTGCAATTTTCACAGCCTAATCCTCGCAGTCGCGATCATCGCCTTTGCC
>NADL03000631.1:600000-762128 GCA_002205965.3 Kappaphycus alvarezii | reverse complement strand
GGAGGATCGTAACCTCTAGACAGGGTTGACTCTGCGAAGGACTTCACGCCAATACTACCATGAGTACTAAGTACTTCAGATTTTCTGTCGATTTCGTCATGTGGCGATCTAAGTTCGGAAATGTTCAGCTCTGGAATGTTCCCACCGTCATCATTCAACATCTTCGCTATGCTGGAAGTGAAATTTGTCTGAATGCTGTCCACGATGTCTAATTGCTCCCCATCAGGATCATCCGATACTTCGCCCTCTTGGCTAAAGTCGACTTTCGGAGCTTTCATGCAACACTTTCTCCTTGAATGCGTCCGGCCAAGCAAATATTGACGCCCTTCGCACTGGGGACCATATCAGCCGGACACCATCCACCAAGAGTCTCTTGTCGTATGCCACCTTGTCAAGTTTTGCCCCTCTCTGGAGAGGATGATTTGCAGAAAAGGTGTAGAACGGGGATTCGTTTAAGTCATCACTCCCAAATCCAGAGGCTGCTCCTTGATGGAATCCTTTCCTAGTTGGAGATACAATGTAGTTCAGTTCTTGTTTTGGATCATCCGACAGTGATATTTTGTCAACTGTTAGAAGTTTGCCCATATCATGAGCGTCAACTGCCATGTCGAGTCCTGGAACTCGAATACTTGAATACATATCAACAATTGTAAACCTTCGCCTGGTTAGTTGAGAGGTTCTCTTCACACCACCCCGTTCAAGCCTTTCAATCTCTGTCCTTTTTCGCAGCTCGCCAAGTACAGAGGTCACAGAGATGAATAGGCCGTGGCCTTGCTCTAGATTGTTGTACATCATGACGTTCAAATTCTTCACGTCGACATAGACGTTTAGTCCTTTTAGGGCGGTCGACAACCCCGTTGTGCTAGGCGGCCTTCTTTGCTTGACATTATTTCGAGGTGAAAGCCGACAGGAAATGGGGCGTCGAATAAGTTTTTGATAACCTTGATAAGCGTTGTAACGCGTCTGAATGCACAACTGACGCCCCAGGTGGTGCGTACCAATCCGGGAGCCTCCTCATTTTAGGTGAATCCAGCAAATCCCTGCGTCTGGGTCCTTGTGCTCTCGGCATGTCGCACCAAAACATCGATACCAAGTATCATTGTCCTAGTCTTGAAACTTTCGAATGAATCAAAGTTCGGTATGTCGTGCAGACCGGTAGCCATGGTGTAATTGCCAAATCCGTTGTCTCTTACTTTCACGGGCTCCTTCATGTACAGTAAAGTGGCTGTGCCACGTCCTATCCCAGGACCGCCAACAAAGATTTGCTCCTTAGACGGAAACGGGACGAAGTAGTGGTCCTGGGGATCCCCGCTCTGAACAGAGAAATGAGGCTGTAGTCCAACTCGCACGAATTCAAAAACAACTTCACTTTGATGTTTTGAATCAAAGTGCGAGGGAGTAATACGCCAATTGCGCAATGTCCAGCAAATCGGAAACGGTTCCTCGTCCGTTCTTTGAAGCCTCGAAGTCAACATCTCAAAATTGTCTGCATCTACGTTCACAAAATGCCTCGTCATTGAATAGGGAGAAGTCGAGCTCGTTAGATGCCCTTTTAGCTTTTTGGCTGTTAACTTCATACGACCATGCATATTAACCCTGAGAGTGTCGAACCATGGGATGCGAGGAGATGGATTCTTCCCTCCAGCAAAAAATCTTCCGATGCTCCTAGCAAAGTCGCCAATCGCACCAAGATATGCTGGATTGAAGCCACATTGCAATGTATCGATGACCAAATGAATATCTGCGTATGTCTTGGTCGGGCCCAGTCCTTTCACTATCTTGACCATCCGCCGCTTTGCGATGGCAACCGTCGTTTCAGCAACATAGGGCGGCAGAGTTGCTTGAACTGCCTGGCCGACGATTGTCTTTTCAAACGCATTCTGTCAATGGCGGCGAACAAGACAGGATAGTCTTTCAGCTGTAAACGTACGCCGGTGGCTTCAAAGTCCACTGCTCGAAACCCAATTGAATTCCACGCATCTGACTGGTGCTGCCTTGTCTTATTGTGCTTCTTTGAACCCAACTCGTAATCGTCCAACATTTTTAGCCAGCGTATGCTCTCCGCGCTGCCCCGCTCACGCACGAGATCGCTCATTGTGATGCCAAAAGACAAGCTTGAAGCCGTGAATGTAGAGACGGTGGAACTTTCAGAGAGGCAGATAGCCATCGGCTATCACTTTCTCAGGGGTGGCTTTTTGCAGACTTTTCACGCGATCAATCCAGATTTTCGAGTCACGCTTCTTCAGTTCGTCAAGACAGCGTTTCGCTGTGCCGGCAATTTCAGCCCGCACAATTCTGTGAAGTTGCTGGATTCGGGCTTCCATCACCTGCTCTCGAACAAGCCGTTCTCTGGTCTCATCCTGGAAAAGCGGAAGCATTCGCGTCAGAAAGCCACTAAGAGGATGATCTCGAAGTAAATCTCCACGTCTGATGACTTGAAACGAATATCTGGCAAAGGACGCCTCTTAGTATGTTCAACTGGGATTCCTCGTTTCCGAAGCTTCGTCTCTTTGCTCACCTTTATGAGCGACCGCAGCCTGAGAAGCCAGTCTTGAAGTAGATACCCAAACTGGAAGCCATGTGGAAGAACGAGACTGAGACCTCGAATTTCAATATCGATTTTCCTCTTTTCAATGTTTCTGTTCATGGTATGAAGCGGGAGTCCATTTGAAGTTCGGCTCCGTAAACGCAGTCCTTGTCCTGCATGGAAACAACGATATGGCGCCCGAGGAAAGATTCAGCCCCTAAACTAAATAGCGGTAGCTCTCCAATCGACATTCCCATTTTTGGACCATCTGGGAACGCCACAGTGAGAGATAACTTACTACCTTGCAACTCCCAAGTGCTCAAGGACTTCAGAAGCTTCTTATGTCTTCTTTCCCGACGCTCCCTGCGCTCCGCCTCAGTGAGTTGCGCACGCTCCTTCTCAGAACCCCGTGGAATGTGCGCCGTACCAGCGTCGTCCTTTAAGGGTGTTTCTGCCGAGGGCAATCGGTTCTGATTGTTTCAGGCGCCTCAGCGATGCAAACATCTCTGGAAGGTTTTCCAGACCAGATTGAAGATCTAAGTCCCAGTCCATGACGGTGTCATTGAAGCTTAGTTTCTTTCCCTTCTCTGCATGGCGGTGTATTTCAAACCTGGCTTGTTTGCTGAGAAGGTTGGTTGTTCGATCCCACTGAGTCCAGTGCATTAGTTTCAAATCGTTGATGTTTCCGACAACCGTGCTTATTGAGCCTCCGTCAATGTCCACCTGTGGGATTACAATGCTTTCACTGGAAGCTACGAGAGCCATTGTGTCTCCGTCACCAACAGGACCGTGGCCAAGTACCATAACTGTCCAATGCCGTAAATCAGAAACGACCCTGATGGCTATTTGCTCTCCATCGGAACTCTGGAGGCTACTCCCGCTTGACGTCGCGTAATGGAAGAAATACTCTCCGTATCTAATGTTACATTAGAACGCGCCCTTTTTGGCTTCTTCTCTACGTATTTTGATACGAAATCGCGCATGTCCAAGATAAGACCAGCAAGACCCTCTGGCTCAATAGCCAAAATACCGCCATGACCGCGATATCAACTCTCATGGCATGCTTCTTGGAACAGTTTATATCGACGGCCGCCGTTACGTCCTCAATCCACACCAAAGCCTCCGGTCTTGCCGCGACAATCTTATCCACATTCTCCAGCGACTCAACGCCAGAGTCGGGCCTACTACCTTCATCTGGTTGGCCCATGCTTTCATACAAGGCGTGTGAGAGAGTATCGACGGCCATACTCCCGCACTGCAACCTCTTACAGAGACACCCCGCGAGTCATATCCTCATAACGCTCACCACCAGCCTTTCCGAACGCCTCCACTTTGACAGTATCAACGCGCAGAAAAATTCCATTCTCCGGGACCAGGGGATCTAACGCCATACTCGCGTTTCCTCCGAAAGAGTCTGCGACTGAAACAGGCAAAGAAACGCCGTCCGTGGCATAGCCGTGAGGACCAGTGTCGCACTTCGCCATTGGAGCGGTAAACCGCAGCGCCACACCTTCCACAGACCCGTTTGCCATCCAATAACTCAGCACAGATGGTTTTCTTGGGCGGTTGGATACAGGACCCAGCGGTGGGAGCTTTGCGGCCAAGGCTTTAGTGTAGCCAGGGCTCAGGTCAACCGAAAACTGGCTAATGGTTGCACTTAAGACGCGCAGGGCCGTGCAAGAAATGTCGTTGACATTGCAAGATATCCGCAAGTCGTCCATGAGTGCTATCCGACGTGGCCTGAGCAGGGTGAAGAACCTCGGAGTCAGAAAGGCAATAATTTCAACACCACGCTTCAGAGAAAGTGAAGCATTGACAGGAGGGTAGAGATGTGAATCAATGGTTGATGTTTTGCAGACATTGATGTAAAGCTCATTGACGGAAAGGGAATAGCGTGACCCAAATACGCCCGCCGCACGGCCCGCAAACACAAACTGTTCCGCTTATACTCCCATGAGCCGCCATCCTTCCAAACGCGAATTTTCTCAACCCTTATCCTTAGTCCGCGAACAACAAAGGCAATGACTCGTGCGACAATATTACGAGAGAGGATTGACCAGTAGCCGCTCTCGACGGCGGCAATTCCGACGGAATAAACGTAAACGCGTAGCAGCCTAAGAAATCGTCTGGCGTTGAAGCCAGCTCCCTGAGGGTGGACAACAGTGACGGTAGGTCTGAGCCGCATGTAAAAGCGCTCGGCATTGATATCCAACCAAGGACCCCGAAACCCGCCAAAGACGTAACCGACGACACGGTAGAAATTCGACTTCACATCCGTCTGGAAATCGGCGAGAGCCGGGACGTGAGATTATGATACATGCGAGACCCAAGCGGACGCCATAGCCCTTGCGGCGAAGGATAATTGTGGTGACAAAGGCGATAAAGATGAGAATGACGGACGAGAGGAAAGACCCCTGCCCATTGAATAATACGGAGCAGGATGAGGCGGGCGCGGTCGGTTAAAGGGGGAATAGCGACATGTGGAGAAAGAGTGAGGAGGAGGGGAATGAGGGGGACCGACCGCCCGGCCGGGGCGGGTGTAGGGAGGGTGACTCTTCGGACTAGGCGGAGGGTAAGGGCGAGTGGAATGTGACTTGGGCGACTTGGAGGACAAGATGGGGTGAGACGGATTGTTGTGAATGCAGAGTTGCTGACGGAGAGAGGGTGAGGAGGTCGAGGAGAAGCAATTGAAGCTGCAGTAATACAGGTTGTGGAAAGAAATGTGATGTGGGAACAAAGGCGATGAAACGAAAGGAAACGCTGTACTGTGAAAATGGTTGGTGTAGTGCTAGGACCCGGGTAGAATGAGGCTGATAGTGGGTTTGGATGGCCTGGGGTAATAATGCGATAGAGAGAGCATGGGCGGGCAAAGGCCTACAGCTGGCAGCATCAAGTCATTTGATGATGGTGGCCAAGTTGGTTAATATTTACGCAAAAGCACCAAGCAAGCGCTTGAAGTGTACATATCCAACCGGGGCATGCCAAGTAAAGGCCAGGCCCAGGTAATTCCAACCGCTTACAGTAAGAGTACACATCTTGCGTCGGGACATTTGATGGCATCTTCATCTCAGCCTCACTGCTGAACCGTACGTTAATTCATTAATTTATCACTCCATTGTACACGTGTTGATCCTGCCGACCGGAAGGTTGGAAAACAAGATTTGCAGAGTAATGTACAGTACAGTACTGTACGGTGTTATGTCGTGCAGTGCCATACTGTAAATATCTGAGATATGGCGACGGTTGCCCCGGGAAGGACATACAGTCAAGGACAGCAAAGTACAGTACAGCAAGGACCAGTACTTCCTGTATGCAGAAGCCGCAGCTTGGCTCATTTTACTGCACCAGAACTACAGTACAGTACAGTACCGTAATCGAATGTTTTGCAAGGACAGCTGCCGATGCGTCAACCGACGGGTAGCGGCAAATGACCCAAAATGACCCAAACGACTTGATCGCGACAAACCCTTCCAAAAAAAAAAACACATACCCACACCAGACCGCTCAAGAAAAAAGCCAAAGCACTATGCGCCCGGCCCAACGCTCGACATACCTCACCGCCCAATCTACATCCTGCCACTAAATTCACTTCTAGCGACCCTTCCCGGCTGATCACAAGCCGGCACGCAGTCTGTGCGACACTCTCTCCCCCTCCACCACCCCAAAACCTTTTCACACGCGCACGCGCAAGCGTCGATACAAGCGTCACGCTGCCGTTGTCTTTCACCCAGCGCGCAAATCTTGTTGTGCCCGTCGCTTACACACACCCGGCGACAGACGATGCCGGGTTGGGAGGGGGACAAGGGAGTTACAACACCTTGTACTTGGGCTTTTGAAAAGGTGGCGCCCATGATTTGTTTTGTGATGGCGGATGATGTGACAAAGGGTTGGTATGTCATGGTAGGATGGGGGTGCCGAAATATTCGAGGTCATAATACCCAAGTGGATCACCAACTGGTCGAACTCCCGGCAAATGCTACAGCTTCTAAATATTGGATCCCTGAACCAATCAGTGGACGCCAGCAATGTAAACGCGTGACACACGACATAAACCACACGCTGAATCCGAATGAATCGCCCCAAAAACCTTTTTGCTGGAATTATATTTGCCAACGCTTCGCGCCATACCCCTGGACAATCCGCACATTCAGCCGGTTGCAGAAACAAGTGAAACAAGCACCGAATCCTTTTTTCTTGTCCCCGTCCAACCCCAAGCCACGACTACTTCTACAAATCTCTACATGCCGCCTTCACCCCCTCAACCCCATCCCCTTATATCCCTCTTCAATCCAAACCCAAAACCCCAACCGACGCCCCTCACCCACTAAACCTTCCCAAACTCCCACAACCCCAACCTCACCCACCATGTCCTCCGCCGACGTAACCCCCCCCAAACCCGCACCAACCCCCACTCCCCCAACCACATCCCCAACCCAAACCACACACCCTACCGACGGTCCACTCCGCACCCTAGTCCAAAAAGCAGCCGCAACACCCTGGTCCAACGCTGCCGTCAAAACGTCCCGGCCTTTGCCTCGGATGCCGTCTCACGCACTGCAAGTAAAGCAGATGCCGTGCTCACCAAAGTCGATTCCAAACTCACACAAGCCGGAAAGCGTCTTGACACCAATGAGGGTAAACAACTCGTCGCAGAGGCTACCAACTTGTACAACAGCTTGCTCACTTTCTCACCGTCTTTCAATGGCCGTTGTCTCATTCGCGGAAAAGGCTTTGGATGTCAAGTATGATGTGGATCAGACCCCGTCTTGTGCAGAGCGCGTTCGGACAGTGGGGAAGATTGTATGGGGGAAACTTGCCGACGGCTTTGATAAGAGGGAGAAACAGTGGAGGGTACCGTCGAGGCGGAGGTTTATGCGCGCGGAAGGTGGTTTGTCGGAGTCGTCATTGCAGTTACTGTTTGTGTCTTGGGTGCGTTGAAGGATTACTCGGGTCCTGCAAAGGAGTATGTCGCTCCATTTGCGGAAAAACTCCTCACAATCATGCCACAAGCACAGGACTCTGTTGATGCCAACATGGTTGAGCAAGCTGAGCAAGCTTCTGCGCGCAAGGACCAGTAGACCACTTAATCCAGGCTCCCATCCTACGAATAAATTCTACAGTGTGTACGTAATATCTATCCTGACGTTAAAGGTGTTAAAATTTACTTCGTTGCATTGCCAACCGCTCGCCACGCATCCTAAGTCTCAAGCAAACGACAACATGGAATGCCCTGCTTTCATTTACAATCGCCTCACTCTCACCTACACTTGCTGCATCTATTCTTTCTCACAGCCATTTAAACTAAGATGCTACTGTGAGTGACTGCTGCTGAGTCTGCATCACCGGTCCGAGACAAACCTTTGCTACATTCTCAAACAACTCTTCGATCTCCGGCGCGCACCGCACAAACTCGTGCTGCCAGAAATTGTACGTTGTATTTTTGACCAGTTCAACAAATGTCACTAGTAATCCCCATGGATGCGGCCTGTTCGCGATAAGTCTCTCCAGTAAAACTCTTGTTATTTGCTCCTTGACAGACTCTTCTGTTGACTCGTGGAACAGATACAAGACGAGCCTGCTGTAGTACAGAGTATGACAATTTGGGTACCTTAGCTGATTCGCGATTGCATTAAACAAATGATACTGGCCCTCAGGATTCAATTCCCTGGTCAGTGATCGTATCAGGTCCATTATAGCTCCATCCACATTGGGTGGAGAGGGTGTGAACGATTAATCCCTTGCTCACCAATATATAGTACCAATGCCCCAATCGACGGAACGCTATATCTTCCCGATCCACTCGATCCGCCAGGGACAGTCAAGTAGGATTCCAAAAGAGGTGGTGCAATCTGAGATGATTTGGGATGTCTTCCCTCGGCGGACGGACTTCTCAAAACGGGCGAACTAGCCAGGTATTCATCCACCTTTGCCCGTAGTCCTGTTCGGTCAAGGTGTTGTGAGAAGTCTGTAAGGATTCTTGGCCGCGAAGACATTTCTGGAAGCTGGTCTACTTTCAGTTCCGGTAGGAAAGGGTCTTGGAAGTCGCATGCTTTTCGGAAAAGAAGCCAACACAATATTCCTCAGTTGCACGCAGTTGTGCGGTACCACGTCTACAATGGCCATGTGGTAGTCGCAAAGAAATTCTGGAAAGTCGTGCAGAAGCACACAGGAGAACTCGTAACGTCCCCTTGTACAGAACTCTTATTCCCTCTGTGAACGTTACTTGCGGATTCTTCAAGAAGGAGTATAGGAAGCGTAGCATTGCAACTAGCAGGCGAAGAAACATTTTCCGCCATGCAACCCGGGCCCAGCAAGAAGACGTGGAAGTAGCTCCTTGTTCGACATTAGCTGCAACCAGGAGAAGGCGAACGAAGGGGCTACTAACGGAGAACAGGCGAGTAGCGCTCCAGCTATGCACGATAAAACCTGGAGGTTTTTCAGGTTGCAAGATGCATCTCTTGATGATGAAACTGCAAATCTTTGAACAAAGCCAAAGAAGCCACCCGCCTTATCATCAAGAAAATGAAGTGCACTGGGTGCCGAAGTCAATTCTTGCGATTCCCATTCTATGCCTTCAAACGACGGTTCCGCCTCTGCGGCGTACCCGTTTCCAGCTGCATTCTTATCGATTCCACCCGCAACAATTCCCAGCTCTGTAATGAGTCCTGCAAACAACCTAAAGTGGGGTCTGAGATCCGCTCCTGCCGCCGTCTTCAGTATGCACCTAACTATTGCAGCCGTAAACTGGGAAAGCAAATGCACAGAGCGAGAAAGCCCGTCGGCACCTGGGTCAACACGGGTTAGCGTTCCAATGAGACGGACTGTTGAATCCACGACAGTGTACGGAGCCGAGCTCAGGTCGTTTGGAATACCAGACGAGGAAGACTGCAAAGCGCTCGTAGTCACAGCGATTACGAGTTCCACTGCTACTCTCCCAAACCTCTCCCTCGCTTCTTCGCCCGCCAACAGCGCAGTCTTGACGTGATTTAGAAAAGAACCAACCAGGTGCTCGGCAACGGGACGATGAGGCATGTCAGATGCAATAAGTCGTTGCCAATCAGCCAGTACACTGGCAATTTGCTCTCTAATTCCAGGCGGATCCATTGCTTCTAGTTCTTTAACCTGTTGCTGAGTCTGCTGGTGCTGTTGATGCCTTGATAAACCAGAATGATTTGTTTCGCTACCGACACCTGATTGAACCACGTTATTTGGCTGTGGTATAACCTTGCGACTGCCCTCCACAAGTGCCAACAGGCCCTCCGGGGCAGACGGGAGTTGGAGAGCATTGCTTCTCCTTCCTACTTTCGTCATCACCTCCAACGTCAATGCAAGCTCTGCAGCTGTCGCCGACTGTTCCTTAATTACTGCTTGACGAACCAGAAAGCATGCAAAGTCGAGAGCATTCATATTCCTCCCATTGTCTATGGTCTTCGCCAGTAGTTCATCGTATTTCGTAATATGCAGCAATCCTTTAGGTTTAAGTAGAGCCACAATACATTCCCTGTGAAGCTTTTACGTTCCTCTGAGTACGCAAGCCATGACACAAGCTCCTTGGATAGCCGACGGCAGCTCTCCCGTAAACCGTCTAAGATCAATACGTGGACCTCTCTGTACAAATAGGAATCCCCTTCGTAGAGACCCTTGAAAACCTTCTGTGCAACAGCCATGCCGGCCTCATCGGCAGTCACAGATCTTTTCACGGCAGCCGGAATCTGAACCCATAATGAATGAATTTCGTGCTCTACGGGTATATCAGCGAGCATTCGCTCTGAAGAAGAGGGAGAGCCCATGAGATCTCCAATATCACTAATGATCTGCCCGTAAACTGCATTGAACCGCTCCAGGACTTGCTGCGTCGAAAGCGCCTCCTCACCTGCAGCTGGAGCGGCACTTGCACCCGACCCTTGCGATCCATGGAGGTTACTGCTCAATGCGGACACGCTTGACCCGATGGCATTCTGCAAAGCGCTGGAAACTTCCGACGGATTACCGGAATAGGGAAGAGGCGTTCCGTATGCAGTTGCAATGGGTCGAGATTCAACAGCGTTGGGTCCAGATATAACTTGCCTTCTCCCAGTAACGATGCATGTCCTGATGGTCACTCTGCAAGTGTCCAGAATTTGCTCCCCTTGTATTTGAAGATCTGAAGTCAGAGAACTTTAAGTCTGCTCCGTTGCCGTTAGTCCTCTGCTCGGCGATGAAATGAGAGTGACCATTCGAGGCCCTGCCCGCGGCAGCGTTCGTCGCAGATGTTGGAGCGTTGACACTAACGTTTGAACTGTGGCGAAGGGGCTGGTTGGCAGGCAGAGGCTGTTGCGGTGTCATATTAGGGTATTGTGAAGTAACAGCTCCATGACGGGGAAGCCGTGCAAAATCATATCATACCCTGAGTAGTTCGTGACCAGGCAGCATTGGAATACCGTATGAAGAGTGCTGTGGGCGACGGGCAGCAAATACAGGAGCAATCTTTTCGTTGAGATCTCGAGCAGCTTTCTCCTTGGCATGGCGCTCAATCACAGCACAGCCTACTTCTAATTTGCAGCACAGATCACTTGCGACGTTTGCTCAACTAAGCTCTGATCCCCAACAACAGCAGGACTCAACAAAGATCGCAACTGGTTACCCATGGACACACGTAGCGGCTCTTTCGAGGTCACAAGTGCCAAAGAACCAGCGAGCTGCTGCACCATTTGTAATGCTGCTCTGCGGACTTTCGAGGTATCGGGCTCGCTCGCAAAATCTTTCAGCGTCAGTTCTTTGGTTGTCAAAAAGCAATCGCACAACTCCTCTCCACGACAGGCTGGATAATTTCTCGAATTGCACGGTCGATAGCCAGAGGAAGCAAACGCTTAAGACTTGGGTTGTTCTGAAATAGGACTAGCGACGGACTAATTGAGATATAGGCGGACAAATTTGGGACAAGCGTTCCCTCATTATTCGAGATCGACCCTGCAAGCCTTTGGGTCGATCCAGACGAAGGAACATTTGCTGCAGTTACTCCGCTTCCGCTGTGAATTGAACCCCTGGATAACTGATTCACACTCATATTACCGGGAGCCAGCGAAGCGCTCGCCAGCATATTCGTCAAATCTCCAACGCTCTCTGGACTCATGGAGAGGCTATTTTGGATCAAATTGGTCCCAACATCGATTCGCCCTGATGTCGATGGACCAACAGGAATAGCCGGCAGCGGCGCTGAGTTTGGTTGCGGGTCTGCTAGCGAGAAGGTCGGGACGCCTGCCCTTGCTGCACCTCCCTGTACGTATCCTCCGCGAAGCTCTGGACTTGGTGAGCTCGTGGCGACGCTGAAGATCGGATAGGAGAGGCGCTCGCAGGCTTCTTTGTGTTGAAGTCTGGATTATTGCTCTTATCAGGCGCTGGCCGATCATGCAGTAAATCAGATGGGATCACCTCTTGCACATCCAAGTCCAAACTCTTGCACAGAAGTTGAGCTCAAACTTCAAATTTAGCTTGAGGTCATCAACTCCGTATATTTCTTTCATCAAACTTAAGATGCCGCGAATCCAAGGATTGGTCGTTTTGAAAACATCGGATCTTTGGGAGGCCTCCAAAACTTTTGCGACAAATGGACCACAGCTATTAGTCGACCTGTTGAATAAGCTTCCTTCAGTAGTTCTTTCAAGTCCAGATCTCTTCGCAGAATTGGCTGGTTCCTGGCCAAGGTCAGCGAACCGATCCAACTGCCAAGGCTCTTCAGTACCATACGCTCCACTTGGAGTCGCAACAATTTTCTCTGATGCTAAAAGGACACGCACACGCTTGTATGTAGTGTCAAACCCAGTGGAACAAAGTCGGTAGCTTCGGTGCCATTCTTTCAAGTAGCGTCAAATAAATGTGATGGAAATTTGCTTCAGAAGATGCCCTCTTCACAACAATAGATAGAGAAGAACCGGATGTAATCAGCCTCTCAAGGATATCCAGCATTTCAACTACTTTGTCATCCATTGTCGAGTTCGATAGATTGTTAAATATGAACTTGATCTTATCTTGAACACATCATCCGGCGCGGTAATCTGATTTGCTTCTTCAACGGTAATACCGAGCAAATTCGTTAAATTCATGGATGAAAGGGCCAGGGCTCCTTCGTTCGACATAGAAGGAGAACGGTCCAGCGCCCCCCTGTCGTATCTCTCCTTGGTGTGCTTGCTGTTGATGGCGTGGGCGATGGTGCATGAGCCCGGTTTTCTTCAGGCTCTGGGTTTGGCTCTGTTGTAGTTAATGGTTTCACTTCCGGTTGATATGAGGAAGGGGATCTTGAGCGGCCAGCTGGTTTCGGATGACACAGTGGGCTCAGGAACGGCTAGATCAATTTCACGTTCTTGCTGCTGACGGAATTGGCCCGTGATAGTTCTCCCAACTTTTCATTTCAGATACCAGAGAAGGCTTCAATACTGCGAGTCTTGGCAGCTTCAATACCAGTTGACAATACTGTGGCCATTCTGCAAGCCTCGGCTTGAACTCTCCAAGGCAAACATGCCAAAAGCCCTAGGCGGCCAACTGGATGTGGACTCTGCTTAATGGTATGCAGGGCGTCCAACACAGTCTTCGCCGCGAGGCCCTGCAAACTAGCGGACAGTAAAAGCGCTCATTGATTATTGATCCGAAGAGTCGGCCAGTCTTTTCTAGTTCTCTCTCCGGATACTTTTTCAAAAACCTGTATTCATCAAAGAGAGTATGCATCGCACACTGAAAAACTTGACGCTCGTAGTCTACGCTCGACTCCTTGAATCGCCGAAGCGCGTTCACTGTCTCCTCGTTCGACATGCCGTCGTCATAGAATCTGTTGAAAAATACATCAACTTCCTTCTCTATTGCACTCGGGAAGCTTGTCGGGCTTGAGTTCTGTCCACCTTGCCCTGGGCTCAGTATCGATGCGGCATAGGAAGCTGCTTCAGACAAGCTATCAGTACCCTCTAAGTGACCAGAAGGCGCATTTTGCGCATTTTGCGCATTTTGTGCATTTTGCGCATTTTGCACACTGCCGTTACCGATGGAGCGTTCCCCGTCGCGTTCGATCCGATGAGCATCTTTGGGTCGGAAACATCTGCCGACGGCGATAAGTCAGCCAGGCGTGGATTAAATCTTACATATGCCTGATGTACATCTTGCAGAGTCTCCAAAATGTTGGGTGAATCTGGACTACCGGAGAGGCGACTAGCACACGCAATGAGGCAGCGAAAAATTATTCGCACGGCGTTGAGCGACAACTCCGCCGGAAGTATGGGTTCCTCAACCCGCATCCTCTTGGCCATGTGTACCGTCAGAACTGAAACAGCTACGGGACCTCGAGATGTCAATAGGTCTATCAGCCAAGTTTCCAGGTTGAGAATCTCTTCTCGATACCCAATCATTGCTAATTCCAGTGAAAACTCTACTGACGTCCCTGAATTTAGAAGCTCTTGGAGAAATTGCAGTTCAGTAGCAATAGCAAACGCGGTTTCCACAGCACGAGGGTTTTTTTTCCAAACTGATATTATACCAGCTTCAACCAATGCCGGGTAACATTCCACATTTGACGTAAAGTCTTTTCATTGTTAGGAAAACCAGTGATGAGCGGAGTCAGCAAGGTCACCGTCAGTTTTTGCTGCAGACTTGTGTTGTACTTGGGTTTCGAGCAAGTAAGTGACAAAAGAACTAGATTAGAGTTCTGCTGAAGTGCATATTGTAACAAGTCACGCGCATCTAGCTCAACAAGCTTTTCAACGAGCAGCACTCGGGAGTACGGGCTCGCTAAATCTTGCGGTGTAGCACCGTGAAACGCTTCGATTGGCTCCCAGTTGATAAATTCAGGTGCGATGAGAGCTTGGGACAGGATGGAAATCTGCGCGGCTGGATGTACCCATGATTCCAGAATACAGTCTGCTGGAATCAGCGATCCGCCTGTGCCCTTGATATATGCCTTGGCGATCTCAACAAAGGCAGGTCTCGAAAGCTGTTTTTCGAGTCCGTCGACGTCGAGCGATCGAATGACTAGTCTCCAATCCAATGGTGAGTTGAATTCGCTGGCAACAGTAGTAACCGCTTGGACCAATACATCAACCCTCCATTCTGATGCCGATGTGGAGGTGGAAGCGACGGCCCGTTGAACAGACGGGTCCAAGGCGGCGTTTTCCGGATCACTGCAAAACATTGCAAATAAGTGAAACGTCGTGTGGCTATCAACAACAGATGACTCAGGCGGTGGATCCGCGTAGCAAGAAAGAGTAGGGCAGATGAGACAGCAGTTTCTGATGGTCGCCCAAAATGAGCTAATGTCCTCGCAAGCGAAGCCATGTTTTGAGGAGCCGTGGCTTCAGGGCCCAGATCCTCTAGGAGACGTTGCAACGGGAGCGGGGATTCCCAAGACGCGATGCAAGCGGTGCAGACAACGCTGCACCGGTATTTGTCGCCGAAACGGATGTGTTCTGATCTGAGCCGGGGACGGGGACTGCACGGCCAAAACGGCACGAAGACGAGGTGGAAGAGAGTCCGGTGGTAAGGCAGGGGGAAGGACGCAATCCCTTGTCGGCGTTACCAAGAATGAAGCCGCTGCCTGTGACTCTAGAGGCTTATCAAGTGCGGCGGCGAGTAGACTTGACAAGGATACCATCCGCTGATTGTTTGGGCGTGATTGATGGTTTGACGTGAATGGTGAGGGCAGAGAAAAGATGTTTTTGTAGATGGAATTTTCAAGACGATATCAAGTCGAAGTTGGTGATGTTTGTTTTGACGGAGGGTCAAAGAAGTTTCATGTAGTGACTTGTCACTGGGGGGTTCGGGGGAGAGGGGAAAGGAGTTCCAGATTCTATATCACACAAGCGGAGGCTGGTAAGAATGGGGGAAAATGTGATGAAGTACCAGGTCAGACAGATGGTCCAGTGATTAGTAAATGCAAATATAATTTGAACAAAGATTAGGAAAAATCTAATGGTGTCAACTACTCTTAGACTCCAACGACGGCTTATCATAATTTTTGGATAAAATTGCATTGTGTACACGTGTACTCGTCAAACAATGTGCAATAGAAAAATAATGAACTATAACTATGCATGAAAAAGCTATGCTCGCTCAAAAAAGGAGGAAATTTTGGGGGTGCTTTACTAATTAGGGATGCAGGACGGCTATTTTCCGAAGGCTAAGAGGGAGAGGTCTGTGTAATTGAGTCTGGAAATGAGGCCGAGTAAAAAATGAACGATCGATTTTACTGCACTTCGGGTGGCCAATTATGCACTAACGGGTCTGAGCTTACAGTTAGGAGCTACTGCGCGATCAATCTCAGTCGCGAGCAACGGTGTACCGAGCAATTACGACCATCGTCCCAACAGATCAACTGACGCCCCTGAGGTGTTGGTAAATGCGTCCGCGAATAACATCGGTTGAGGCATGATGGTACTGGGCGATCGCCGGAAAGAGCTTGTGGAGAAAAAGGGCTGTGTTAGCAGAGGGGGCCCCGAGGGAACGAATGGTAGAGGTTGGAACTGGAAATGAAGGTCGCACTGAGGGCCGTCCGAAAGGTTGAGTGCGCGACGTGCTAGCTTGCGGTGGAGTCATGAACCTTGTCCCGGTGGGTGCGGCCCGCTGCGCCAACTGCGACCTGTCTGCCCCTCGAGCGATTAGCCGACTTGAAGCGCGACACGATAGCGATGTCACGGGCGAGTGGGTGGCGTTGCAGCGGTAGGGCGTTAGCCAGGGGAACGACTGAAATATCAACGGGGGGAGGAAGTCCGTCCCCGGGATGAGGAGCGGTGCCTCGATTTGAGAGTGGCGGCGGCGGCCTGCATGTCGTGCGTTGCCAGGGCCTGTCCGACAGAGCTGTGCCGGTGGGGACAACCGAAAACGGTGCGGCAGAGGTCTGCGGCGTGGGCGCCATAGATCTCTATGGGCTTATGACAGTGCAGGCAGAGTACCGCCGGGGGTCGGGGTGAACATGTAGGCCGAGGTGCCGTTGGGAACGGAGACCATAGCCTGTCGGGGACCCGATAGTAGGAGGGGTTGGCATTGAGGAGAACGGCAGTGTGGCTTTGACGAAAGGCGTGGCCCCGGATGCGGAGCCGGATGTCCTCGTCACTGTGTTGGGAGGGGGAAATGTTGGCCTTGCATTCCGCGTTATGCCATTGGAGACGTGCCCAGGCGTCCCTCTACACTCTAGTGAGTTTGCAGCGGGATTGGGGGGCCGGGGATACCGTCGGCGAAGGCATGGAGCTGGCGAACTTGATTGATGAGGGAACGGCGGTCTCCAAGGCACAGCGACTGTAGGAGTCCCGAGGACCGGGGGGATGAGTAACGGGAGGTGCGTTGGCGAGCAGGGCAGCCTTAATGATGTTGGAAACGGCGATGCCGGTGGGGAGTGTGAGCCGATTTCGCAAGAGCCATGTCCACCAGGTCTGATCGGGAAGCAGGCTTGGGTCCAGGCTTAGACGGTGAGGAACGGCATTGAGCTTCTCATGGAATTCCAATTGAAAAGTCGAAAATAGCTGCGGCATCTGACGCATGATGGAGGTCGCAGAGGCGGAAGGCGTGCAGCATAAGGTATGCGGTCGTACAGAGACGACGCATATGGAAGCGAGCTTTTGGATCTCGGATAAGGTGGAGCTCCTAGAGGATTCGACAGCTAGACGCGATCTTCGTGCGGAAGAAATCAGGCGTGTAGTTTTCTTTGAGGAAATGAGTTGAAAGATCGATGGTGGAGCAATTTAGGCAAACAAAACAACTTTTCGGTGCCACTTTTGGTGTCTGATAGGGTAAAAATGGCGCCAGTGGAAAAGGGAGCCACCGACTATCAGAGATGAGAGTCTTTGCGAGCGACAAAAGCGCTACAGTAGACGTCAACGGACGCTGGCGAGGAGTGGACGTGAAAGCTAAGTGACTGTTCAAGTAACCAACTCTAAGAGCAACCACACAGGTGGTTCAAAATCGATATCCAACGTATTTTTGGAATTAAAACCGGCCATACTGCTCGCACCTCTAAAATTGAATCTCGCTTCCTATCAAATCCTTTGGAGTTTGGATTTCATCCCCGCAAAACGAAGTTCAAAACACAACTGAACATCGGTTTTCCGAGATGGAATCCAGCAAGCAACCTATAATCTTCCGCCATCTCATTCGACATAGTCTCAATCTCTACTACCGAAATTCTCGCGCTTCCTGCGACAGAAATGGCCCTAATGCGAAAAAAAGATACCATTTAACACAGCGATTGCCCGAAATCCTCTTCGAGCCAACCTTGTTTCCCTTGCGCCTGCAACCTCAGCGCGTTTTCCATTACATCTATTGCAAAAATTTAACTCTCCAATTTTGTCCTGCAGGATCTTTCAATTAAATCAAAAGTTTGGTTTTCCCTTTCCCATACGCGGATCGCTCAAGATCTTCCGGAAGTTGTAAGATAGGATCCGGAAAAGGATGGACGCCTGAGGAGAGTGTTGCGGCATGTGAGGCTTACATCGCTGCATCAGAAGATCCTTCGTCAGGAGGTGGGAAGAAGAAATAATTGCTGCGAAAACAAGATGTTTAGGGCATGTAAGGCACTAATGATTGATGTAAGGAGACTTAATCCGTCTGTGAATTATGCGTACCGGACTGGGGAGGACAATGTTTCTTTCTGCAGGTACTCCGAGTTCGCGACTATGGTTGTACACACAATGTTGAACGCAGACTTCAGCATACGGTCTCCGTACAATCTGCTCTGGTCCACAGAAGATGTTTCAGCCTAGGCTGCACTTCCGTCCAAAACTATTTCTTCATATAATGGATAAGTTCTGCCTCGTATTTTGGAAGCATATTATCAGACTTTCCAGGAAGAAAACCACCTCTCGAGGCTTTGCTTCTGCTATGAGTAAGACTTGCGCCATTTGCATCCAAAACGATGAATAAAATCCCTCCAAGTCGTCAACCTCGCAGTCCTCCAAAAATAGCTTTATCGTTCCAACATTTCGGCTTGAATTAACCCTGACCGGCTGACTATCCTTTCAGCGGAGTTCGTTCAGCAAACGAAAAAATAACTACCCTTGCCTGATCAATAAAAGCAGTGCAGGGGCACTTTTGCGCCGGCTTAACCTTCCCACAGTTGATGCTTAATACCAAATGGAAGTCAATAATGTGTCTTAGTATGCAGGAGAAGTTAGGCTGTTGACGTTGTGAGGTAAAAGGGGGAAATTGGTGTCTCACAAAGCAGAAAGTTGGTACAGGAGCTGTTAATATGATTGCTGTGAAGAACTGGGGCTGATGGCGATAGAAGGCAAGGCGTCGGTGTGGAAAAGCCTCGACTTCGTAGTATCTCGAAATAGACGACCCTTTCCACACCATTTAATATCGCATGGGAGCGATGTGCTGGGTGGTTAACGAATGTTTTTAACGATGGAGTTGAAACGCGATATTTGAAATTGGATTCGCCAATAGATATCGAATAATTGTCACTTGTTTGGATTTGAACTCCGCCATGGGTGAGGTTGATCTAATGGTGCAGGCTCGCTACCTTGCTTAGAGCTAGAGAACTGATTGAAGGTTTCAGTTTGATGTTGACTCCCAGGTTGCTTTCCATCTCATGGAGGATGCAATTTACTAAGCTTGTATAGGCTTTTTTCCAAACTAAAATCTCGATGAACTACTAGAGCACCAGAAATGTAAGAAAAGACTTCATGCGGACGCAAAGAGTTTGACAAAATATACTTGAGAGAAACAAAATTTTTATACTCCTCAAAATCTTTTTCGTTTAGATCAGAACCTAGCACTTCCCTTAAGACATCATAAGTACCCACGTAGTCCCCACACATACCTGTGAATTACCCACAATTTCCTATCCCTCCCTGCGACGAATACAGCTCACCTATAGCCCCTCCAACCGGGTCTATGGCTGGGATCACCTGTTCCAACCATTCATTCATTCCCCTCCCATCTGACAGGTTCAACATTCCCATCTTCACTCACGGACTCCTCATCTTCCCCTCCTTCGTCTCATGATTCTTCCTCGGCCTCCTCCTCTTCCATCCCGCATACCAGCGCTGGGGCCACCCACTCCTTGAAGCACTCCCCTACCTTACCATCCTCCTCCTCCGAGTCACCCCCACCGATTACTGTGCTTCGACCTCCACCAGGTAAAGAGCAACGAGCTCCATCAGTAGTTTCCTGGTTTGACGACGGAGTCATTCCTCTACATCGGTTGGGCCCGAAGGTGATAAAGGGGAGACCAAGATTAGGAGAGTATAAAGGGCTTTGGAAATGGTGCGAGAAGGGAGTAGCCCGTGTATGATGGCTGCGAATGGGGAGGGGGTGTGAATTGTCAAGTTTTTCCTGTTGTAGGTTCGTGGATGAACTTTGGGCGGGGATTGACTGTTTTAAATACCGCCGAAAGGTTCAGATTAGCAGCAAGCTGAATCGAAAAAGAAGGCAGAAGTTGATCTTGTAATGGTAATTTGTGAAATCTGTCGTGAAAGGGTGATTGTTGCGAAAATCACATGTAGAAATATTGATTATGGAAAAGGATATTTAGGGACGAGAAAGATCAAATAAACGGTGAAACCTAGAAGATTCACTGTTAACGGAAGGTAATTGCGCTTGAAAAGAGTAGAAGAAATGTAAATTTCGTCGTAAAAGAAAAGGAAATGGAGGGAGAAACAAAGAAAAGGATGTGAACAGAAAAACGTAGTGGAGGGAATTTCTGTGCGTAAAGAGAATACCTTCAGTTTCTTGCTTAACAATATCCAAAATAAATTCGTCGCAGTAAGGTAAGAACTCGCAAATAACCTCCAATCCTAACGATCGCTACGCAAAAAAGCCCTAATGCTAAACTCTCTCGAAAACAATGCTGCACCTAAGTAGTGCACTCTCTTCCAATGTCCACGATCAATGCAAATTCAGTCCACGATCATTGCAGTCACAGTCGTATGCGTGCTGCTATTTCAACGCTCCTCCTTCAGCTCGCTGGTATTCAACTACTCCCAACATGTACCTACAATTCTCAAACTTGGTCCTATCCAAAGCCTTAGTCATACAGTCCGCGGCTAACATACTACCTGGAATATAATCGAGCTTTGTAGATGCTTTCTTGACGTATTACAGAGTCAGATGATAGAACAAACCAATTTTATTGTTACTTTGCGTATCTGTAGCGTCTTTGGCAAGTCCAATTGCCATCTGATTATCCGCCATGATCAATAGTGCCGCATCACCCAGACCAAATCAATTCTTGAGTCTTCTAACACAAAAAGCTTCGCGTGTAAATAATGCCTCGGCAATTTACTGAGCTCCGGTGGTCGAAAAAGCCAAAAACTTCTGAAGAATTGACATCCAACTGAACGCTGCGGATCTGATCTTGAAAAAGAAACCCACTGGTCGATTTTCGATTGTTCTTGTCGCCTGCTCCATCCGCATCAATGTATAAAACCATTTCACGTCCCGTATCCTGGTCATAAAAAAACTCTACATTAAGGGTTTACTTCAAATAGAAAAGCACATGCTTTGCTGTCTCTCAGTTTTGTTCGCCCCCGCAGTGTAAGCATCTTGACAAATATGATATTGCAAAAATGATATGTGGCCTAGTATTCACTTCTAAATACACCAGAAATCCTACCAACTCACGTTATGGGACAGGGGTTTGCGAACTACTATTAGTAGTAAAACTCAGACCTGTATATATAGGAATGTGGGCGCCATACGAATCTTACATTCTAAAGCTCCTAATTACCTTCTCATTGTAGTGAGCTTGCCTAAGCGTGAGAATCGCACTGGTATCACTCCTCGTGATCTAAATCCTAAGGAGTCACGTGCGTCGCCGAGGTCTTGAACTTGAAACGAGTTGTTCAAGATATACTTAACCTTCTGAAAAAACGCGTAACTCATCGCAAAAGTCAACACATCATCTACGTACACCAACCAGTCCGCATCGACAATACGCTCGTGCGATAACCTCCACAAGAAAAGGTCTCTGGTTTACTTTTTAAATCCAAAAGATTCCAAGATTGCCCTCGAGGCTTCATTTCATGCCTTCGAGGCTTACTTCAGTCCATAAATCGCTCGTAATAGCTTCCGAACCTTTCTATTCCTTTCTTGAATATTCATCCTATTTTATAGTCAGCGCGGAAGCTACGATTAGTCTATGTACAGCTCTTCGTCAATTTTTTCATACAGAAAAGCCGTCTTGATATCTACCTGCTGCAACTGCAGGCAGAAGTGCGTCATCACGACCATCAAGAAATGCACAGTTTCAAACTTGGCAAACGGAGAGAATAACTCATCACAGTCAATACCATTTTCTTGAGTGAATCTCTTGGCCACTAATCGTTCCTTCTGCAGAAAAACCTTCCCATCCGCGTTCTCGTTCGAAGAAGACACCAACATCTACTTAACCGACTTCCTTCCGCCCAGGAGATATACTATAACGAATGAATCGCGGCGTCAGTGATTGACTGCATCTCCTCCGTCATCGCATCTGTCCATTATTCCAGCACTTCACTATTCATATCCTCGTCATAAGGCTCTGTGGCATGATTCTCAGTCACATTTCCGACTTCTTGCAAAGTCTGAAATTCCAAAACTCCATTGCCATCATACCGTCGCGGTCGTCCAGCGTTTCGAGTTGGATTTATTCGAACCGCTGCTCCTTGCGTCTCTACCTCAATCACATCAATTTAAACCTCCTCGGTGCTGCTCTCGTGGTCATCAAGTTCCACTGCTGTTTTCCGTAGATCATCCCCTTACTTTCTATCGTCAACACTGCCACGACCGGGCGCTGAAAACCTAATTGGAATTCGTTTCATGAACGTAACATCAAGCGATACAGAAACTCACTTCAATTGAGGTACAAATATTCGATACGCCTGATTTCCATGATAAGCAACATGTATACCCTCCCAGACATTCACATCGGACTCGTCCCTTCGGTAGCGGTCTCGCTTCTTGATTTTCACGTCACAGCCAAAAAATACGAAGCCCAAAGAGATCTGGCCTGCGTCCTTTGATGATTTCATACGGCTTCTTGTGACACAAGGAGAGGTGAGTCACGTTCGTAAACATACGGTTGTAAGCGTAAAAGACCGCATTCAATGCTTTGCCCTACATATTCTTGTGATTTTCCAGATTAACGCATAATGCTCCTCTAAAATGGTTCGCATCCGTTTGTTGATTGTCCTGTTTAACCTTTCGGCTCGATTGTTTGATTCTGGGGAGTAAAATAGTATTGTTTGATGGCCAATTCTCTTCGCGGCGAAGTAACTCTCAAGTGCCTTGCTCATGTACTCCTTCGCTCAGTCCGATCACCATTCCACGACGCGCTTACTCGTCTTTTTTCGACCTTTTCAGTAAGTACCGTAAAAGCTCCCTTCGCTTCCGAATTTTCCTCCAGTTGCGCACACTTGCTGTGCCAAAAACTTCATCTGGGAAAGAAAGGCTGTGCTTCGATCCATTCAGTGTAATTAGTGTAATCAGACCTATGATATCCGTGTGAACCAGTCCAAGAACTGTACTAAACTCTTTCTCACGTATTTTTTGTGGTTCTCATTTTACCATGCCAGCACAGTACTCCTCACAAAATGCTCACTAACTTTATTTTTTCCAATACCTCAAATCCCATAGCAGCATTCGACTTGATCATCCTTCGCAGAGTGTCGACAGCGGTGTGGCAGGTTCAATTGTGCGTAAGCTCCTCCCAACCATTTCAGCCGGCATTTAAGAAAGATGATGAGACATCTTTCCATGATATTTCATTCATCGCAACTAACTCAGTAATCGTGTGCGTTTTCGACAATCCGACCATCAGCCTCTCATATCCCACTTTCGCCTTCATCTAATTTGAACCCCCTGAGAACTCAATTATTATGCCTGCTGCCTGTTCCAGCGGCAACGAAATTAGGTTTGTGCGAATATTGGGCATCTACGCAACCTACTTCTGCTTACGGACCTGTTTTTTCCTATCGACAACCTCCTCAACTCAGACAGATCCGTACCATACAATTTTCATTCCGAAGTCCTCTGCTGCTGTCTGCACTTTTCCATAACGTCCATTAACGAAATTGTGCAGAATTTTGCGTTGGATTTTCATACGTTTGCGGGCGCAACTATCCAGGAACAATTTGTTCCGCATTCTTTCAGAGTTAGATTCTTTCATGGAACTGATGAATGCAAAACTTGCTCTTGAGGATGAGTCGCCGGAACTTGTTCCTCCACTCTTCCGATCTTTCCATTCCTCAAGCTTTTTCTTGACCTTCTTCGGAGGCTGCAATCCTGGTTTGTAGTTCTTTGACTTTGGGTCTCAGAAAATATCTTTGACAATGTTCCCTTGTTTGGTATAAAGGTTGCACGTCTTATTGCTCTTCTTGTGCGAATAATTAATTTCACTTCGAACGCCCTCCGGAACATGCCTCATCTTCTTTACCATCGTTACGATTGATCTCATCGTGGCGCGCTTCGAGCCTCGCGATCATTCCTTCGAATGATAAGTTTTCTTCTCCTTGCAGGACCTTCCTCACTATTTCTTACTCATCATGCAGCCCACCAAGCAAAGAAAACTTCAAATCACTGTCCGACACCTTATAACCACCCAATTTTAGCTCATTATCAATCTATTGGATGATATCAACGAAGATTATTATCGATTGTACCTCTTTCTTTCAAATATCTCGGCAGTTTTATAGTAAAGTGGCGTCTAATTCCATAGGAGGAAACCCTCTGAGCCAATTTTGCCGCTCATTTGTAGCTAAAATAAAAACAAATCCACTTATTCGGATTTTGTGATCCAGAAATGGTGGGAACCGGACATTTTGAATAATTTTTTATGTCCACGGGGAGTGACTGAAACCTAACATATTGGTTGACTGTTTTTATGGGACATGCTACCTTTACCTACATATCTGGAGCCTCCTGGTCATTTATAGTAGTCAATGAATCCCCCATATTTCTCGATCACATCCAAACAACGCTCATGCATAGAACAGAGCAATATCTGAAAGGTTTCATTGCTGATAAAGTTCCGACTTTCCGTAACGCAAGCGAATAAGTCTGAAAACGTCGTAAATTAAATTTTATCGGCATATACCACTCGAATTAGTAGTCTCCGTAGGTTTCAGTCTGATTGAGGTCAGGATCTCGGTGACCAATTCATAACTTCAGTAACTTGCGAAGAATGCCCCTCTTTGGCCACTTTATATGAGTCTACCAGAGCTTTATCTTGTCGAAAACCCCAATTAATAGGCAAATTATCGTCAGCACAGGGCAAAAGAATCTTTTCCAACATCTTGGCGTATTTTTATCCATTCAGAAGACACTTCACTTGCACTCATATAATCTCTCTGCAGTACTTCAACTAAATGGGGTTCGTCAGTAGAACAAAAAAGGTGTTAGCCTAGTTGCGCGTCTAGGATAGTATATTGTCGTTACCAAAGGGATCAATCCAGAGGAAGCACCGGTAATGGAGTGGGTCCAAAGAGTAGGCGCTGGTCCGGTCGGAAGTAGAAGAGAGGCGGAATCCTGAGACGGGGACGCCAACTTAGAGACCTTAGTAGGGGACCAAAGTTTGCTTACCCTTATTTTTGTCGATCTACCTGTTGTTGCTCCACCTCGTTATCTTCAGGTCTTTGACCGGCTTGATCTCCACCTTGGTCGCTCGTTCCGTCGGCGTAAAGAGCAGGTGAGTAGTTTCAATGAATGGGTAAGACAAGAAGTTAGCTAAGTGTAACGTGGTGCCCAACCCGAATCTACGCGCTTTTATTCTGAGCGAATCTGCACATTGAAAATCTTAAAACGTCATAAAAATATCGATAAAACTGATATGGCCATCAAAATACCAACTGCAGCGACTCTCTGGTAGCCTCCCCTCCAGTGGCCCAATCCGTTTACATTCATGCTCCCAACTAGACTTCTCCTTATAAGGCCTAATAGCTACCTTACTAATACAGTGGCGTATCTTGTAACGGAGCGTGTCTACACTACGCCTTTAATGGTGTTCGCTGATAAGAGTCTCGGTTGTGTACCGACTACAGTACAGTACAGTATATCGGTCTTCCTGTAGTCTCTGCCCATCTTGGTCTTTCCTTTCGGCCCTGCCCATCCATCTGGCGCTTCGTTATCCTATTGGCGATACTGCTCACTTTTGAGGTTGGCGATATACTGCATACTTTTGTACAGCAGGTACAGTACGCGAACCGCCTTAAAGTACAGTACAGTACACGGCAGTACTTACCGTACTATTTGCTTTTCCTGTAGATGACGGTTCAGTACAGTACCAGCACCCGCACGGCTGCTACTACAGTATATTACACCTTCTAAGCCAACAAAAAGCTGCCCAGACCATCGTTCCATCCCCACCATGATGGAGCTTCGAAGGTACCTTCTTCCTTACATAGTGCCAGTAGCCCCGCGAACCATCTGGGCCATTGCAATTACACATTTTATCCTCGCTTAATACGATATAGTTCCACCATTGCAAACTTTTCGCAGAGTAGAATCGTGCCCATTCCACTCAGTCAATTTTGTGCTGTTCCATCAGAGTGTTGCAATTTGACTTTTCTGTAGCGATTATTAATGCATTTACTTTGCTTTGGCGGTTATAAATATAGTTACTGAGGTAGTATCTCGTCCGGGAGAAACATATGGGGAGTTACAGCTCATCTTGAAACGCCCTAGGGCTTTTGAAAAGAGTTGGAAGCGGTCCATGATAGCCTTCTTGCACCAGGACGGACATCGTTCCGAGATTATCGCGTTTTTCTGCGACTCGCATTGCTATCTGTATAATGAAGATAAGCTCCCATAACATGTTGGGACGCCCAAGCTGCGTTTAGATAGATTCTAGGGAGTACCCGGCAGATTGAAGTGCCTTTGATCGTTCGCTGGGCGTTAATTGAGGTCCTCATGTCATTTTTTATCTCAGTGGTGTCGTGGGGATGGTACTCTATATTGCTGCTTAGAATGAACTGAACTAAGGATAAATCTATGTGCGGAGTATGTTCCTTTGGCAACAATTGCCCTATTTTTAGATTTCAGTCACTCCCAGAAGACATAAAATTATAATTAATATGCCCTGATTCCACCGTTTGAGGATCATAAAAATAGATTGGTCGGATTTTTTTAAGTTTTCGGTACTGTCGCTGAGAAATTTGCTCAGAGGGGGGTCTTGCGGTATCAGTCGTACGAAGACCCGCCCCTCAGTCTCGGAAAATAGCCATCCTACATATCTGAACAGTAGAGTCCCCAAAATATTTTCCTTGTTGTACAGTAATGATGACTCCATTTTTCGGTGCATATAGTCCGCGTAATTAATTTATTTACTTTACAGTTGTGAGTTATCCCCGAGATTCACATGGACTTGATATCTTGACGCGGAGGGGGGAGTGGCTCGCTCAACCATATTGATGGTGATAGGAGGCGATGCGATTCGGCACCAGGCTCTGTACTGGCTATCCGCTCCAATATTAGAAGGGCCTGCTATATGGGTATTTTCCAGCATAGTCATCAATCATCGCAATGTCCTAACTTCCTCACCATGTTGTCCTACATTACTTGCATTCTGTCTGCAGTGCTTATATTGTGAATTTTTATAGTCTGTTTCGGCTTAATTACTTTTCTCGGTTGTTACATTCTCGTTGATTTTTGGTCGGTACAGCATTTTCCGAAATCCAAATTTAAAGACCCGTCGGCAGGTGGGCGTCAGCCTGTTCTCCTCTTCCCTCACGGCACTTTTTCGTCTGTATCGTTTTTGTATTGCTTTTTTCCCAAACTCCGCCGACGAAGTACTCCAACAGCGATATGGTGAGCCGGTAGAAAACTCACTTTGCTGTAATTTTGAGCGCCACCCCCCCTCTGAAACAACTACACTAATTAGTCACATTCTTTCTTCTTTCGTTAGCATTTTTACTGCCTTGACACATTTGCTAAACTCTTGGTTGATAATCGACGATCTAAAGCTCACTTCCTTCCCCGCCGGTACCTCGCGTTCCTTTTTATCGGCACCACCTCTCTATGTCCAACCCCATTCCTCCCCCACAACAAGTGGTGCCCTCCTCCCCCCTTTTCCCCACCGCGAACCTTTTCCCTTTCCTTTTTTTACTAACTTATTTTTACTTTCGATTTCTCACGATGTTTCCTTGTATCATCCGTCATACCAGCCTTTAATCAAAGTCGCTGACAGGGCACTGCTCGTTCGACGGTATTTCTGTCGCCTTCCGTTGGTATATCTGCCAAGTCCCTTTGCAGCTTCTTCCTTGGCCGAACTAACGCTAAGTTACAAGCTACTATTCGAGCTTTCCCACCTATCTGTGTACTTTCTGCTTGGTTTCTCTCAACGCTGAGGCTTTCTATTGTTGGCATTTGTTTTTATTTCCTGTCGGTTGTTATTGTGTTTGTTTTGTTTTTCTTGCGTCGTTCGCTGGCTGTGGTTACCCTGATCGGTGAACTTTCTGCTTGTTGGCTGTTCGCTGTGACATTTTTTTGGTTGTTGGTCGTGTTAATTAATGGACATGTTCACTATGTAGCTGATCGGTTCGAATCAGGTTTACCGTAAAAGAAAGTCGCACTGAAAGCTCCTACGGTATAGAGTAAGGGCCGGGTTAGCGGTTATCATTTGATAACTCTGGGATTTATCTCGAATTGAGTTACTAAACACTCGAATTGTCCTTTGCGAGGTCAAAATTCCCAACAGCTCCCTCCATGGGTTCATCAGTGCCCCGTGCCGATGTTAATTACACGAATCTTCCACCAGTAGGGGACTGTTCGCCATGGGTAGGAGTACCCTACAGAAGGTTAAGAAGAGGGACACCGTCGAAGGAGATAGAAAGTAAGAGCTGAAAAAAATTGTTTAGCTGGAAGTAATCTAAACGGTAACAAGCCGAGCTCTAATACTAAGAGGACAAATACCGATTAACAGCGGCAATGTGACGACATCCATGGATGAAGCGCAACCTTTCATGCCAAATACTTCGGATAGCCCCTTAAGCTCCTTTACTAGCGCACAGAAAGGCTTCATTTTCTCCATAAATTCTGTACGTACCAATCTGACAGGTGATATTCTGCGTGCCCATATCGCAGAACTGTTTTCCACCAGCAAACATTGTTCGTTCAAGAAATTTGCGACATTCCGATTATTTGGTAGGCTTGCGTAAGTTTCTTAACGCCCGTGGCGCTAATATAGCTCCTTATTCGTCATGCAGAGTCATCTGCACGTTAGCGCACGGGTTTTGTAATGATGCAGAGGACCTTCAAGCCGCATTAAAGATAGGTAATCTTATGATTGCGTCCGGAACACATATAAGGTCTGACCTGAGGGACAATGATCACTAAAGTATCAGCAACGCCAACTCTCAACGTTGGGCGAGATCTATGAACAAAAATCCTTTGCAAAACTAGAGCATAGCCTAGCAATGCGCTTGTGGGACGATGAAAGAAAATTCTCACGTAATATAGGTCAGTATTGTATGGAATACATAGACGAATATTCCCAGATCGCTCGCTACTACTTGTCTTTAATGCACAACAGAAACAGCACTACTTCCACAATCATTTATCGAAGGATGCAAAGAATTTTCATCTGGAGCAAATTAGATCCTACGCGCAGACACATAAGCACTCAGTTGACATTATAAATGAAGAAGAAAACTATAATTTGAGGTAAACAAGGGTGAAGAACAATCTATCCTCTTTACGCGTCCCTGAATACGTCGTCAAAAGCATCGAGTTTTCAGCTGCATTGATCAAAGTTTGAAAGTCAATTAAAATCCCCATGGATCGCCAAGTTCCCGCTTCTCACCGAGTCGATAACCACAAAATGTAATTCTTGCGCCAGGAAGTGATAGGTTAAAGGTGGGCACATGAACCGTTGAGTAAAGTTGCTACTCAGAACCTCTCGTTTCAGATTTTTTATTCCGAACTCGATGTTTCTCTACAGCTTGAAAGAGAAGGAAAGCTTGCCCTATTCTGTGACCAAGCTATGAATTAAAAGAACTCGCCCTACGATTATTTGGTTGGAATAAATAAATTGGACAGGGAAGATGCGCAAAGAAACCTGAATTTGTGCGCTGTCGCATGCGACTGTGCAATAGTCGCCCAATCAGCAAAAATTACAACCCACCTGATGCTCTAGGATTTTTTAACTGCGATCGAGGTCAAATGCTCAAAAATTTTAGGCTCTGCCTCAATACTGCAAGAACTGCTGCGCGACGTTTGTAATATTTCGGTAAGAAATATTCAGCTCATAACCCCGTGCACTATGTGCTTACAGATCTATGCACCCAGCTTGACAGCATAGACCTGGTTGAGAGCGATATCGACCAGGACAACAAGTGAATATTCCGAGCAGCGTTGGCCCTTCATGAAAACCAGATGTAGAAATAGTGCACAGTGCGGAAGAGGAAGATGGAAAAATCTAGCTGGATGACAGCTCTGATGAGGCCGAGACTTTTGTTACGAACTCTGAATGGAAGGAGTATATTCCTAACGTGTTTCAAGACACTTGTGTATATTATGGGGGTGAGCGCACAGTGATTGGGATAATGCAAGCGCGCGCATATTGTACTCTTCGCTACACTAGTCTCGAAGACACCTCAATGGGCAGAAGCTGATGTTCATATGTGGTACCGCCAAGCACAAAGGTGTAGGGAACATAACAATTCGGATCCTAATCTCCGCTGATTTTTCGAGGCCATTCGAACCTATTTTTCGGGATTGATTTGCAATTCCTAATAAGTATAGACATTCTTACGAAAGCATGCCTATTGTCGATTTCGAGGAGGATAAGGTCGTTCGCAAGCGCGATGGGTGTAAACTACTCTTGGTAAGAAGAAATGGACATGTTTACATTGAATGGGCTGTGAATATATACTTTACAGAGTCAGAACCTCGAAGGATTCATCGCCATTTCTACGCTCCATAACCTTGAAAGATCTGACCAATACTGTGAAAAGCGAATCCTGAGAGAACTACACTATAACTGATGAAATATCTTGAGATAATCACCACGACTTGCGATGTTTGACAGCGAGAGAGCTAGGCAACGCATTGCTTTCGGATGGCGGTTCCTGGTGATTAATTCCTATTCAATTGCACGGCATCCCTTTATCTCATTAAGACTGATGTGAAGCAGTCCCTTTACAATGTGGATTGAGCAACATAGTTCAATTCCGCTTTCATTCTTGACGGAGAGTCACTGGCGACGTTTTGGAGGCATTCATGCGCATTTGGGTAACGAAATGTTTTCTATTGCCGAACTAAATTTTAGATGACCAATGCCCCTAGTTTAGCGCACAAGAATGGGAAAGCTTGCTCCGCCCGACCGGTATTAGCGCCAAAGAATTCGTTGTTGAGTTCTATAACTCCATAGGGACCGGAGACTGATACTACCTTTACTTTCGCCACGTTTATGACAAGTTAAAAGCGAAGTTGCCCTCCTTGGACTCAGAGCTAATGTTCTATTTAGCGTTCAAAGCTGTTAACGAAACTGCAGGACCTCTTGGCCTTTTAAAACGCTGTTAAAGTTCGGTATTCCTCCAAGCGTACTTTTCTATTCACAGAAGCTGCTAGACCAAGCTGCGGTAATTTTACATGGCGCCGGAAAATTAATGAAGTTTATCTCTCACAAGGTCCGCATTAATACGGCAATGCGGTCTAATATAACCGCTTTCGCTAATCTTTTGTACGACATAGGAGATAATCTACTCACGTATCGTTTGAAGCCCTTTGCTAAATGACCTGGCCCCTTTATCATAAGGGGAAAAATGGAAAATGCTTACCATAGACAGAGGTGACCGATAGTTTATAGCTTCAGTTGATAGATTCAAGCACTTTCACAGTTGGAATCAAAAACCCCCTAAGTGCTGAAGCGCATAGTAACTCATCGGTACCGGCTAGACTTACAGAAAAAAGCATAGGAGATGAAGTCTCTCCTGTGCTACATGACAATACTACAGGAGAAAACATTTATGCCAACTCCAGACACTTTAACACCTCATACAAACGTTAATGATGATGACGAAGATCTTCTACAAAACTTTCACTGTTTTACTGAGCTGAAATAGCTATTCCATGATATAACGAAACGACGAAAACCACTGCAAGAGCTTGATGATAGATGTACTACAAACAAGAAGGCTTAAAAATCAAACGAGATTACGCGCATCGGTTTAGTTAGCACTATTAAAAAACCTGCTGATTGCATTTCGATGGTCAAGAACAACGGTGCTCTTTCCGAGCTACTGGAGTCTTGTTTTGATTTTTATTCTGTGTAGCTTTGAACTGTGACGAGAAAAGCTCTGACTTTTGAAATTGTGGGCGTATGATTGTTTACAGTCTATGTCAGCTTGATTCCTTTTCTTGGTTGTCATATTCATATTTATTTTTGATGGCTACAATATTTTCCGGAATCAAAATATTAAAGCTGTTGCCGCCGGTTTATGGGCTTCAACCTGCTCTCCTCTTCACTCCTTTTTCGTTTTCGTTTGTACTGTTTTCCTATCGGGTTTGTCCCAACCTCCGCCAAAGGAATAGACAAACAGGGATAGAGGTAGCCGGTCGAAGACTCACTTTGCTGCAATCCCGAACGCCACTCTCCGCTCCTGAAAAAACTACATGTATGGCTATATTTCACCCAGGCTAGTGCGAGAAGTCTAATTCAGATTAGAAACGTACGCTTACAACTCGGACTTCATCCTGCATTGAATTAATTACACTTGAATTATAAGATCAACATAAGTAAGCAGATCTATACTACCCTCGTTTGACTGAAGTGATCTCACCTCGACTCAATACTTCTGGGTAAGTTAGGTACCTCCACTCTACCTGCAGGTAGAGTTATTTCTTGCAGAGTGATACTTCCGTACTGGGCCGTTCTTGTCGTCATGTCTTGCCGGATAATTTGTTCTGAGCTCTTGGCTTTCTGTCCCTGTTGATAAGTAGGTTGGCCCCGCTAATTAGTGGTTCTCTTTGAAACCTCCGAACTGACAAGCTTTCATTTGTGTCAATGTCCTCAGAGACTCTTCCTTGTTATGTTTGGTTCACAGTTCGTCTCAGTAATGCCGCGTGTTTTCGTCTGTAATTAAGTCACAGTTTTGCTTTTTGTTTGTGAGAATGCCCCGCACTACGTTTGAAAGGAAAAATACATTGGGGATTCAAGAAAAGGTGATGTCGTCTCGTCGGTTCTCAGTAAATATGATTATTGGTAGCTGAGTGTTGGCGACATTTAGATATAGTTTTGTGTCACGAAGCAGTCATGTAACAACATGTGACGTAGGGGCTGCGGCAATTACCACTGTAAAGATATCATGGCGTTGCCCTCCATATTGAGAAGTAGCATCAGTAAATTAGTGAGATTCGCTGTCCCTAGCACATCAATGACCGTTAAGTAATGAGTAATTCTAAGGGCCAGTGTAGTCGACTATTGTTTGAACTTTTTTGTATTTAATGTCTAAGAGTGACCAATCAAAGTTTGCAGGATACTTCATCCATTAATGCGAAGTCGTGCATTGTGTCTGTGGGGGTACCTGTTATACTGATGATGCATATCACTCCAAAATTGTACAGATAATGGCGATTTTGTTGTTGGTTGATAAACGCACAACTTGTGCAAGTGATAGTTGTGTTGAAATAGTGCCTATCATTCTGAAGTTGTACAGATAATGCTGGAAAAGTTGCTTATTATGTAACGGCTGTGCAAGCGATACATACATTGGCATAATTAGTGATGCTCGCCATCAGACGTGAATTCGAATTTCGAGTCAAGGCGGGAAGCCTAGTGTCTATCCGCCATGGCTTTGTCCTCATATGAGGACAAATATCTTTATCATACAAAAATGTACAGTAACTAAAACATTTTTGAGTGCCCGTAAATTTTCACTAAAAATATACTCCAATCCATAGAATTACAGTAAAGAGGTGCCCATTGGCTTCAACTCTACTCCACGTCGGCTAAATCGTTCAACTAAAAGATAAAATGTGGCAAGTCAGCACTAAAATCAAGGGTTATCGAGTGGAATAAAGTAGTTTGTCCCCAGACTAGCGCTAAAATTACCGAACGTTTTGTTTTAATCGAGCTTCACTACTGCTCAAACTATAAGTTAGCAGAAAACTACAGAACATGAATATTTTTAACTTAAAAATAGTCCTTATCTATGTCCTTATATGAGGACAATGGTCCTATAGACACTAATGCAATCTACTCTATACAATATCGTATGGCGAATAGTGCTGCAGTGCCCAGAAGACTGTAATTTTTAATTATTGAAATTTTTTCCTTTCGCCCGGGACTGTATCGAACCCCGGAAAAGGATAATCTTTTTTCATTTTGTACCACATATTTTGGTACAAAACCCATGCCCGTTTGATACCGATTCCAGAAGCTACGATTTTTACTGCTCCAATTCTGTTCATTGAGTCGACGTCTTACCATGAACATATTTTCAGTTCAATTGAAGGATCGACAGCCGTCTTAGTCGACGGCACATCCCATTTCAAGGTCAACTTTCATTATTAAGTTTACTGGTAGTTAGTTCAATCCCACTACTTCTGGAATTTTCTCTTTGTGAGGGCATCAACGAGGTTACACGCCTCAAATATCCACCACATGATATTCAATTACTTTGATTTAAAACTTTTACGGATCCTCTGTATGTTAGGGTGGGGTAGTACTCTTTCCTCTCATTTATAGTGCGTATCGTGTCCCAGAGCCCCGGGTTGTAAGCATGAAGTTCATGCTTAGGGAACAAATTATTTATCTCTATCTTACGATACGTACCCCTGTCGTCAGCAGACGCGGCGGCAATTATTTCAGCGCCGTAAGATTAATGAGAGATCCATTGTTTCTTATATGACATCCAGTCGATAATATGGAACATTTCTTCGTTTCTGATCCTTTTTTGTGCCTTAGCATCTGTCTGGCGGGCGCGATACGTCAAATAAAGTGCCTAGACTCTCTGTGCTTCTATTGGATAGCTTATAAAATAGTATTGATGATGCTATTTTCTTGAGCTTTGTCAGCATGTGGTTCGCTTCAACAATTTCTGGTACCTTTAGATTTTAAGATTAAACTGTAAGTGGCCCGATATTTTGAGCGGCAAAATTATGGCAGGAAACTACTGCGAGATACCTTCATCTTCATACACTACGATGAAGGCAATATCCTGCACATCAGAAATCATCTTACGACCCTTTCGGGATCTTCAAGTACCATCCCCACAAATCAATTACTTTGCTTAGCATCCTGTCTTGCAGGTCAGGTTTCCTCAGCATCAAACCATCTTACCTCAAGAATAATGTTTGCGATTATGCCCATAAATCACCAAATACCCTGACAGTATCCCTCCGGTAACCTGTACCAAGGATTTACACTGTAAGAAGACATCATTGCAACTTGTGCACTGTACTCACGCACCAGTTAAAAGCATAATATCATACCTCTTTGTACCTAGCCAATGACATGGATCCATCATGGCTATCTCGCGTGGTTCTCGAAACATTTCGCACCCACCAATCAGCAACCACTTTATGCCTCCTTGCCAATTGGACCAATGGACTTTGCCATGATGTTTGTTGCTGTCTGTTATACTGATGGACCTTCAGAACCTTGTAGTTTGATACCTCTGGGTCGCTTTTCTAGAATACCTTTGAATTCAGTACCGTTTAGTTACAATTTATCTCTGCTGGTGTTGAGTACTTTTTCTATATAAACCCTGGTCTGATGTTCCGGCCTGTTACCGGAAGCATCAACCAACAGTTCAACCATCGATTACCTTTTTTGCGCTCAACACCCACATTTGGTAGCATCGCATATTCGTTTGTCAGTACTGCGAGTTCTTCCAATCCGACAGTAAGTTAAAATCTCTATTAGATTTGACGTTCTGCCCGATTGCAAGCAGAGACTAACATTTTGTTTTTTACTCTGATTCTTTTTGAATAACGCTCAGTGCCGAAAAACAAGACTTCCAGGGACCGCCCCTCGTCGCCGGACGAGTACAACGCAGAAGACTTACAATCGTTCTTCGCCGAAAATTGTCAGGAGCTGACAACGTTCGAGTTTGGAGTGGAGCCAAGAACACCCACCAGAATCGTGGTGGAGGAACCAAGGACACCAAGACCCTCCACTTTCTGCCTTCCCGAGGCTGTATCGCTACCCGCTCTACCGCCGATACCGAGAAGGCCCGCAGTCCCTCGCTCCAAGCCGCAGAAGCCTAAGAAGACCCTACCGATTCTCCCTGACGCGGCTTCCATCGTCATTCAGAGAACCGCCAACCACCGCATTCGTAAGAAGACCAGAAGGCCTCGCCTGACCAAGAACCCGCGATCTTCGCCCTTCCACTGCCGTCACTGTCAAGTCACCTGCACAGGCCGAGTGCAGTACCACGAGCACCTCCGATCCCGCAAGCACCAGCACCGCGCCGATAAGACGAGGCACATCTGCGAAATTTGCAAAATCGAAGTCCCAAGTAAGGCAGACCTTGAGCGCCACCGTCTTGGCCGCCGTCATCGAGAGACTGCCCGTCAGTAGTTAAAATTTGAATAAATTTAGGGAAGAGGAAGCAAGAAAAACTCCAAAAGTTGCTTTCTCAACCGACTTCGTTTGTGCTGTGTTCAACCTCCCGCTGTGGCTACCTTACGAACTCGCTTTCCCCAGTTCCTTGCAGTAGGGCTTGTAAGCCCGTATCGCCGCCAGGTTCTAGACAGGAAAACAACCGTTCTGTAAAGCATCGGAAGGAGGGCTACTATAGCACACCCGACGTGACTGACGTCAAACCCTTACGTCAGAGAAAATCAACTTTCCCAAGTTATCGACTGGGATTCGAACTCGAGACCTCTCACTGGTCTTTCGCTGGTCTAGCCAACTCGGCCACAGTGCATACCGATTCTTACTGGCCAATTTGAAAAAATTCTATTTAAAGAAAAAAAACCCAAAACTACACGTGTGACTCTTTCGACCAATAGGAAAAGACAATGGAAACTTCGGGCATTACTGTAGAGTCTCTGGCACAAGCTGTAAGCGAACTTCAACGCCAGCTGTCAGAGGCTCATAACCAGATCTCCGCACAACAGAACCAGCTCAATAACGCTGCTCGCAAGGTGGGAGCTCTCGAGAATGAGCTTTCTCTCGTCAGGATCAATGCCGGTAGCTCAAATGGTCAAAACGAAACCAAGGACGCCCCTAAGAAGAATAAGCCGGGATCATTCAGCGGAAAAGGGTCCGTCGGGAGCTGGTGCGTGCAGATGCAGAATTATCTTGGTGAAGCAGATGGGCAAGCTACCATGAACATTGCACTAAGCTATCTCTCTGGAAATGCCCATGAGTGGTGGATGGTCCATTCCAAGAGCGCCGCGGGGCAGGAGATTCAAACATGGAAGGAACTGAAGACTGCACTTCTCAATCGCTTCGAGACGTTAAACAAGGAAAAAATCGCCCGAGACAAGCTGGCTCGCTGGAAACAAGTTAAAGACGTTACTGCGTTCAATGAAGATTTTAACAAAATATTGTTGGATATACCAGACATAGGAGTCAAAGATCAGATTGATCGCTATTCACGCGGCCTGAAACCGTACATTTGGAAAGCCTTATGCACGAAAGAATACTCTAAGCTTTCTGATTTAATGGCAGATGCGGAAAGAATCGAAGCTGCTTACAGGCGTTCAGGGCCGTTAGGTAACAACAAATCGAGTACAAAATCGCTGAACGGAAGTTCAAGTACTGGAAATAGTGCTCCTGTGCCCATGGAAATTGGGAACGTGGAAATGAAACCGGGTATACAGTCCTCAAATGTTAACTTACCGAAATTGGATCAAGCAGAACGTGAGAGATGCATACGTGAAGGCCTCTGCTTGAGATGCAGACAGAGAGGGCACATTGCAAAAAACTGCCCAAAAGCCCGAAGGAACTGACTGAAGGTCCTCAATCAGTTCTGGATGACAGAAATCTTATTGTTTCAACAATAAGATCCCAGGAAGCATTTAGGGGAACACCAACCCCAACTTTCCAACGAAATCATAGAGGACTTCTTATTGTTAAAGGAGTCATTTCCAATGGACCAGCAAAAATTCTCATCGACCCAGGTGGTGAGATCAATTTCCTCAGTGAATTGTTCTGCGATTACCATAAGATTAAAACAAGAGAATCAGCAGAGCTTGCCGAAATGGCGAACGGTGCTAACCAGAAGTTGAAAGAAACAGCCGGTCCGGCAATCGTCCAAATAAAGAACTACACAGAACCACTGTACTTCGCCGTGAGCCCCCTCAAGAGATATGATGCAATCCTAGGAAAGGAATGGTGTGGAGCCCATAGAGCAATTATCGACTCTTCAAGCAATCAAGTTTCTTTCAACTACAAGGGTGAAAAGTACTCCGTCACTGCCAATGAAATGACAAAGCACCCTTTCGTTTCTGCAAACTCAGTACTTACTGATTTGGAGAAAAAATGTAGCACTTATGCTGTGCTAATTCGACCACTAGACTCAAATCCAAATGTTCCAGATTCTTACCCAGAAGATATTCAAGGTGTACTGAAAAAGTATACAGACGTTTTCCCGGAAAAACTTCCGAAGGGCCTTCCTCCGAAGCGAAAGTATGATTTCAAGATCGAATTGGAAAAAGATGCTAAGCCACAGAAAAAGGGTCTCTACAGACTTTCAGGAAAAGAAATGATGGAGCTTCGTAAACAACTAGATGATCTACTAGAGAGTGAATTCATTAGACCAAGCAAAAGCCCCTGGGGAGCGCCAATACTCTTTGTAACGAAAAAGGACAGCGGTTTGCGTATGTGTGTGGATTACAGAGCACTTAATCGGCTTACTGTAAAAAACAGCTACCCCCTGCCGCGCATCGATGATATCTTTGATCGACTTAAGGGAGCCAGGTACTTCTCGAAAATAGATCTGAGGATGGGTTACCATCAGATCAGACTGGAGGAATCTTCAATCCCTCTCACAGCGTTTCGAACCAGATACGGACATTTTGAATTTCTCGTACTACCTTTTGGATTGACCAACGCACCAGCAACTTTTATGAATCTCATGAACGACATATTCAAAGATGTCCTGGATGTATTCGTTATCGTTTATTTAGATGACATTCATCTTCAGTAAGACATGGAAAGAACATTTAGAACACATTGATGTAGTACTAGAGATTCTTAGGAAGGAGAATCTGTTCGCAAAATTGTCAAAATGTGTCTTCGGTGTTAAAGAAGTCGAGTATCTTGGACATGTAATCTGTCAAGAGGGAATTGCTGTGGATCCCAACAAGATAAAGGCAGTCATGGAATGGCCCTCAAGAACAAGCAACAGCTTCAGTCATTCTTAGGACTCGTCAACTATTACAGAAGATTCATAAGAGGATGCTCATTGGTTGCTAAACCTCTTACAGAGCTGACGAAGAACGTTTCATTTCTGTGGACAGCTACTCAGGACAAATCATTCCAGACCTTGAAGAAATCGTTATGCAGTGCCCCAGTCCTTAGAACTTTTGACTCTGAACTTCCAATATATGTCACTACAGATGCCTCTCAGTACGCAATTGGAGCTGTGTTGGAACAGGGGGATCCAAAATCCAGAAGACCAGTTGCCTTTGCGTCTAGGACTTTGAATGATGCTGAGCAAAATTATGCCGCTCATGAGAGAGAGCTCTTGGCCATTGTAGAGTGCTTGAAATGGTGGAGAGCATACCTACACGGAAACTTTTTCATAGTTCATTCTGATCACTACCCTTTAAGATACCTCGAGACCCAGGACAATCTGTCCCAAAGACAGGTTAGGTGGTTGGAAAGATTAGCGAACTTTGATTTCAAAATTATACCCATCTCCGGGAAAGCAAACATCGTTGCCGATGCCCTGTCAAGACAACCTCAGAATTATCCCTCACCTAAACATCGAAACAGAGAACTACTCAAGGAAGTGATAACAAAGACATACCTAGAATCGAACAATATATCCGTACCTTATTTTGCGGATTCTGAGCTAGAAGATCTGGCCAAAGATTACAGGCTAGATGAAAACCTGAAAACCCAATACAAAGATCCAAAGGCACCTTTCGAAAAGAAAGGGTTGCTTTTACTAAGGAACGGAAAGATGATTTGCGTACCAGAAGGAAAATTTAAAGTCAAGCTATTACATGACTACCATTCTACTCCAAATACTGGACATTTGGGAATTTCAAAAACAATCAATAGAATATCACCGAAGTTTTACTGGAAAAACCTTCGTACAGATGTACTTCGATACGTTCGTTCTTGCCACTGCCAAAGAGACAAACCATCCAATCAGAAACCCGCAGGTCTTTTAAACCTCTTGATCCACCGAAAACCAAATGGACTCACATAACGATGGACTTTATTACACCCCTTCCAAGGTCAACGGAAGGAAACAATGGCATCTTAACTGTCGTTGACAGATTATCAAAGATGATCAGAATTATACCAACCAAGCCCAAAATAGATGCTCCTTCAACTGCAGGCTGTTCAAGGATCATGTCTACAGAAACCACGGAATTCCGACGAATATCATTTGTGATAGGGATGCTATTTTTATGAGCAAGTTTTGGAAGAGTCTGTTCCACCTTCTGGGTACCAAGATATCCCCTTCTTCAGCATATCACCCACAAACAGATGGACAATCTGAGATTATGAACAGAAAGATCGAAGAAATGATTCGTTCTTTTGTTAGCTTCGACAAGTCAGATTGGGACAAATACTTGGTAGACTTCGAAGTTGCTTACAACTCATCTATTAATGCCACTACAACATTCTCTCCGTTCTTCCTCAATTATGGAATCCACCCTAGAACTGTCCCTTTGGACATACTCTCCGCAGACAACCCTGCTGCGGCACAGTTCCTAAAAAACATGCAAGAATCACTGAAAAAAGCCCAAGAACAAATCAAAAAATCAAATGAATCCACTGCCTTGTATGTCAACAGAAGTAGAAGACCTTCTTCTTATAAAGTTGGTGACAAAGTCTGGTTGTCCACAAAAAACCTAGCTTTTGAAGATGGTGCAGGATCTCGAAAACTGAACCCAAAGTTTTGTGGTCCATTTCAAATATCTGAGGATATAAACGGAGTTACGTACCGTTTAAATCTTTCCCAGCCAATGATCGACAGGGGAATTCACAATGCTTTCCATGCTAGTCTCCTTAAGCCGTACTTTGAAGATGAATTCTATCGCCAAATTCCGCCGCCACCACCTATACAGGTTCAAGATGGACATAAAGAATACGAAGTCGAATCAATTCTCAGTCACAAGAAACAATACGGAAAAACAAAATATCTCATTAAATGGAAAGGATATGCAGATCACGAGAACTCATGGCTATCAGAAAATGAACTGAAAAATTGTCAAGATCTGCTATACGAATACAAGAATCGGGGCGATTCTTCTTCGTAGGGGGGAGTGATGCGATTATGCCCATAAATCACCAAATACCCTGACAGTATCCCTCCGGTAACCTGTACCAAGGATTTACACTGTAAGAAGACATCATTGCAACTTGTGCACTGTACTCACGCACCAGTGTAAAAGCATAATATCATACCTCTTTGTCCTAGCCAATGACATGGATCCATCATGGCTATCTCGCGTGGTTCTCGAAACATTTCGCACCCACCAATCAGCAACCACTTTATGCCTCCTTGCCAATTGGACCAATGGACTTTGCCATGATGTTTGTTGCTGTCTGTTATACTGATGGACCTTCAGAACCTTGTAGTTTGATACCTCTGGGTCGCTTTTTCTAGAATACCTTTGAATTCAGTACCGTTTAGTTACAATTTATCTCTGCTGGTGTTGAGTACTTTTTCTATATAAACCCTGGTCTGATGTTCCGGCCTGTTTACCGGAAGCATCAACCAACAGTTCAACCATCGATTACCTTTTGTGCGCTCAACACCCCACAAATAAATAATGAAAAACCCCCAATGAGTAAGAACAGTTGAGATTTTGCTAAATTTTTCGATTTTTGCGAGCTTTGTATACCCTGTTGACTTCATCACTGGCATTTACACGCGACTTTAGATGATGCAAAGAATAGAAAACCGAAAAAGTAATGATATCATCATTTTACGTGAAGTGAAATTGAGAATTATCTGCATAATATTTCCTGTAACTTGAAGACGAAGACCTTAGATGTCCTAATAGCATCCTAGCGTGCTTTAACATCAGTCCAGATGCACCTGCGCTAATTCTGGTGGCTAGAAGTGCATGTTGATATTCAGCAGATAATTGAAGACTACAATTATTATAAACCATGAAATCAAGCAATTATTCGAGTTCTTATGAAAGATGTAGGGAACATGGTACTATATTAGCTCTGGAAGCATGCACCAAAAGACTTGGGCTAGAGCTGATATGGTGGTGAGAGTTCACGAGATGTACTCGAAGTTCTCCTTTCAGTATGCCGGAAGGGCATAATGGCCCTAATCAAATGACTATGGAATAGTCTATTTTCAACTTGAAGACGCCGGCTGTAGGGGGAATTATTCACTCTATCTGAATATGGTCGCCTTTTTGTTGTACTTATATTTTCCCAAATATGGTTTGAATCGAGATCAATCCGATGCAAAAATGACTCCAGATACGTCTTGGTCGAGATGGGGATAAATTTTTCAACGGCCCGGGATAAAGTCGCGAAGAGAGTTCAATATTGTTCTTAAGATATCAACAAATCCATGCTCCAGGACTATCGAAAGGCCAGTACCTTTTCTGAAAGATAAGTAGAAGGAAACTGTAACATAGTTACATAGTTGTTCAAAAAATGCACTGTATCAAGCCAAGGGGATCCAGCTAGTTCCCTGTTTTTCACAAAGGAAACAAATAAAGAACCAATCACACTCTTTAAACGTTTGATATCGAGTTTTTTTGTGATTTATGTAGGATTTGACACCACAAGTAAGGATCTGTTTGCGAGTTTTACGAAACCATCTACGACGATCCGAAGATATTACTAGAACTGGGTGAGGTAAATCATGAAATTGGCGCGCTCCATGGATAATATCCCTACTGTATCCTCTTGCCGTGGCACTTCTCTTTAAAGCGCAATCCAGGACCATTGATGACGTTACGTGAAAATTTCAACTCAGTTGAGTAAATATCTCAGGTTTCAACAATTGATCCACGCATTGAAAGGGACGCGGAGGACATAGTAGTATCGAGAATATCACGAAGTATCATATGCTACTAATAGAGGCAAGCTAGGTTGAAGATAAGGATTTATTGCTTTAACATATGCTAATCACAGTCGCCTAAAAAGAACCTACTGGGATAGATAATGAGAATATAATGCGGCAGCCTCGGAAGGGCCAGTAGCGAAGGATGCAGTTGCACATAATATACACCATTCGGCGGGATTTAGGTGGGCGAAAGTGTGGTTAAAATGGGGTGCAACGTTAACTGGGAGATTAAAGCGGGAGCAGGTTGGAGAGACCAGTGCATAGGTTCAGGTGATAGAGCTTTCCATTAGACGCGAAGACAGGTTGACGGCAGTGAAATACCATGCAACACGGGATTTAGAGATGGTCACAGAGGAGAGCCATAGATGCGTTATTTTCGAGGATAAGCTAGGGTCAATCGGCTCGGTTGCGGCGGCGGGAAACTTTCTACAGACCACATCGCCCCAAGTAGCGGGGACGGGTGGAGGCGCGTGAGGGCTGTAGTAACGACTTCTGTCACCTCCAAGTAGCTGAATGCTTGAATAATCCACACCATAGAGTCCACAGTATGTTATAATATAGCACAGCATACATACTTTAAGATAGATAAATTTGGACACCAGGGGTTCAAGCGACTTCAAGGTTCTTTGAGATTCTTTGTGAATAACGTAAGTCTTATGTAACAAAAAGTTTTCTAAGTTGAAGAACTTTTCCTGAACTGCGACAAACACTATATCCAAATCGCAGAGGCAGAACAGTCAGACCCCAATTGGAACGGTCAATCAGAAATTTACAGCTGTCTCTGCAGTTTTAGGTTCAAGGAATTCGGAGATGATTTCAGATCATACTCAGAGACAGGTTTCACATCTACCATAGCACCCTGCTGCCTAATGTTGGTAGTTGGCCTGATAGTCCCTCCCCCCGCCTTCGCAGCCCGTAATATTGTCAAAAAAGGACCTCAACGCCTACACCGCAAAGCTGACCCCGTGTTTGCTTACAAAGCAGGTGTATTTAAGTCAAAAAGATATTCATATCCACAAGAAACCGCACGTGCAAATTATGCAGCGTCATGTGCCACAGGTCTGAAACATTCTCCGCCCGAAGGGGGGATCTGTAATGCTTTAGTGATTGGAGATGTAGGACGGTAATTTTTCCGAGAATAGTGGTGGCAAGTCTGTGTATTGTACCTAGTGAGGAGAAAGAAACACCTCAGCCGCGTACAAGCGAAAATTATCCTTCTCTCTGTACCGATTGTAAGCGCAAGTATGACTTGCTTTCTGTTGAAGATAACTTGTGTGCGACTTTAGTCACTGTACTGTACATTTTTGGCCCGCATAGGGATAAGCAAGGTCCATCTGTGGGGACCATAAATTACGCTGCTGTATTTAGGCTACTGTACCTTTTTGAGGAAGAGAACCTTAGTATCCATTTGATATGAGACAGCTGTATCAGAGTGTTGCAATTGAGTTGTTGCTGTGCAGTGCACTAGTAGGTTCGAATGAGACCGCAGAGTTACAATAATTACATAGGTGAGAGAGTCGATGAGTTTGTGCGCGGAAGAATGACACCGATGAATACCAAAATTTCACACAGTCGCATCTCCAGAGCCATCTATCTGCTGAAACTATCCCAAGGTTTCAGTAAAATCAAATAATTGAAAATAAAAAGTGAAAATGAGAAAAAGAGAATCGAACACTTAAAAAAGTAGAATAAAAAAGCTCAGTGAGATTCGAAGGCAAAGAACGAGTAAAACCATTAAGCAAACTCTCAAAAAAAGATACCGGAAATCATAAAATTTCAAGGCATTAAATCAACTTTAATTCAAACTTGAAAACGGGTTAGTTACAGATGCTTTCCACGTCAATGTTTCAGAAGAACATAGAAATTCAGCAGTCTCTTGTCGACTTCGTCGACGGTTCTGTTTAGGATAGTTCCCCTTCTAGTGAAAAACCAAGTGATTGCCTACTTAAGGGCTTTCCTTTCCCTATACTCCTCTAGGGACGGATTCTGGAAGACTCATTCAGCATTTCCAATTATATTTTATTCCATTCCAGAAGCAATTTGCCAACCGTTAGCCATTATGCCACTGTTTTTTCGAGGATTTTTGCGCCAAATGCTTTCCAAATGGTGAATCCGACAAATAATCGGCCCGAATTTGTTCTCATTTCAATTCTCCTTCGTCACTAACTCGATCCTCTGTAAGATCAGCTCAAACTTATAATTTTAACTCCAGTGTCAAGCCAGTCCTCCAAAACGTTGGAAGAAAAGAACTCACACTAAATTTCCATGTGCTTCATTGAATAAAATAAGAAATTTTCTAGTAACCTAACTGAATGTTAGAAATTCTATTATGGTACAAATATGCATGGTAAGGCTACATGCTTAGTGAAGAGCAAAAGCTCAAGTACCTCCATGATCCCCTTACAGGAAATGAAAAGGAATTTTATTTTACAAATGTAAAAGGTTCGAATTAGTAATATTGTTAAGCGCGAAAAACGCTGGAAAGTTGTATAGCTCAGTCTCCACATGCAAAATGGAATTGATACCTATCGTTTAACAGTCTTGTCAGCCATTATATTTCTTCTACGAGTAATAAAACGACACGGTCCGGAACATCCACGATGAAATATCCAAGCTCACTCCCCAGAAACCACCTCATTGTTGTTCAGAAAGGCAAAAATTTGAATATGTTCAGTCCTTGTAATGATTCCTGTTCTCTTGGCCTTTTTAGCAAAGAAAATTTTGGAAAACAAAATCACCACTAATTTAGAGCCAGCTCATTTTATTCCTCTCAATTTGACCATTAAAATTTATAGGAATGAGGGTCAGATAAATCTACATGTGTCGTCGATCGTGGACACAGACCTTACTCTCCGGAGTCGCATTTTACATTATGTGCTGGAACCCATTAGTATAGACCCCAATTTGTCGCCAAAGTGTGGAACGAGCTATGAAACTCAAATTTTATCAAACTCAGTCTTGCTTGAATCGAAAGACATAAATATTGGATCAAGTGACCGATTTCATGATCAGCTGTGCCGTATCTACCGGAAGATTCACTATTCAGAGACTAATGTTGAAATTTAATTATCATTAAGGTTTATAGTTAAGGCTCTAAACGATGCGACGAATTCAAAAGGAACGTTTCCATCTTTACTCGTATCTGAAATTTTGACGAAATTTCCAACCATGAAAAGCTTACTTTACAATCGTATTTACAAAATAAATCGCTCCAAATGTCAAGAGCAGATATAGAGACGATCATGCACCTGCAAATACAGTGTCAACAAATCCCCCTCCCGCACTCTCTATATAAACCTTTCGAGTTTTATATAAACCTTCATGTATAAACCTTTAGAGGTTTATATAATCATTTCTGTATTTGCATTAGCAAGTGTGAGAAAACCCGACTAGGGTTTCGAGCGAAGTCAGGAACAGTATGCTAATTAATTATGCATTCTCTCAATGTATTGTTCCTTTCTTACTTCATATTCAAGGCATAGATTGGCGTTTTCAACACATATGAATCCTGATATATGCTGTGCCGTGAACATGGCTGCGAAAGTAGCTGACCCGAAGTTCTTAGATAAAATAGCCAGTCAGCTGAAAACATTTGAACGGAATGCTTAGAAAAAATCATAACTTTTCCTTGAAAAAAAGTTAGAAGAAAATTCTTTAAACATTTTTATTATGGGTTATTACTCCCAAACAACCATAAAAATCCATCTCAATTGGGCTACATTATTTTGCTCACTGATGAGGCTGGAACTTGTAACTTTTTAACCTATATAACTCATAAAATCCGTGTAGTAGTCAGTTCTGTTTGTGGTGCTGATTGTAAGCTTTCGCTGGCATTGGTATTGATAACATGATCAATAACGTCCGTGAATCCTTGGAATCAAAATTCCACTCAAAATTTATACAAAATTCAATACTCTATTTTACTTAATTACCAATAGTTTTTAAACTTTGGAAAAACGACTATTTTTAATACTGGCTCATTGCAATACGATTAAGCAAAGAAAAAGATTTTCGAGGGTGTATTCATACTGCAAAATACCCCGGCGCCTTCAAAACATTCAATAATGTGCGATTCAATCAATAAAACATTTATTACGAACAATTTAAATCTTCCTGTCCAACAGTTGGTAGTTCGAAATTGAGAATCGGGACAAGAAGAATTTGGGAAAAGGGAGCACTTGTACAAATTATTCGAGCTAATACAGTAGAATAGCTGCATTAATTTATTTGCGTGTTATATACATTCCTCAATGCTGGCATTTTTGCGATTATTTCAATTACAATTTGCTTAGCCCCTATATTCTCTATCTTTCCGTTATGTCAGTTAGACATCGATAATATGTCTGTTTAGAAAAGAATGTTTTAGGACTAAAAGTCAAATATTTTTATGTGTATAATGATGTTTCTGATCGTAATTTTGACTAGCGGGAGTCTATATTTCGTTTTTATGATTATTTAGTGTCCATTTAAATATTTCCGTTCCTATTAGCATTATGAAGGGAAAGTGAGGCATCGACCTCTTCACGAAAATCGTTTTCCGTACAGATTGCGTAAACTATTCGAATCATATTGAGATTGGTTCCTGGATAGTAAGTTGGGAGGACTAGGTCAAGTTCATACAGAAAAAATGTATATATTTAAAGGTGTTTTCAATGCTAAGAACTCCAACCTTTGAGAACTATCAGATGGACAGTTCTTCGGTGATGACATTTTGGGAATCATCACCTTGTATAAATGGATTTAATTCATCAAAAAGCATGAAGAAATCGTTTATTTTATTTAATATTATTCTTCATTTTCTACTGAGACTTAGTTCTATTTAATGGCTTGGGGATGGTTTAGTTCATTGTTCTTAAGTTCGTTTTAAATGTCTTGGAACTGGCATCGTCTGAGGTTACCACGATCTGAACGGTCTTCCATTTTTTACAGAGATGATTTGAGTGATTTGACGATTTTCTTTGTAACTGTTTTTCCTTCTCTCTGAAAACATCGTGATTAGTGGTTGGGGGATCTATTCTCACTTTTTGAATGCGTATTTCTTTATACCTTCCCATTTGTGGATCAAATGCAAATTAATAGGTTCCGTTCCATTCTTAGTTTGCCCTTCAAGAGCGCAGAACATTTCTACGTTTGAAAAGTTGCGGTCTGTTAAATGAAAAAATTAATTTGTTACAAGGTACAATAAAACTCAACCTTTCTTGAAGATTAGCTTATGATCTTACAAGCATATAGTAGATTGCGAAGGAGGGTTCGATAATCATCGAGATTCGATGATCACGCATTCAACAGATGGCACAAAACTTTTTTTAACGCCTTTTGCGCTTAATTTTATTCTGATACTTGAGGATACAAGGGAGTAAAGAAGGGGCAATTTCTACCAACTATTCTCAGGGAATAGGGTTGAAGAAATTTTATTAGGGTGTAAGTTGACTTTCAACTTCTGGACTACTCGAATCTGCAATTGAAGTTGTCTGCCAACTTTCTTTTGCTCTCCTAGAGTTTCCCCATACAATATATTCTTTTTTTTCTACCCTGCAGTCTCAAACCAAACATACTGAAACCATAAAATTCATTAAAGGGAATCGCGTGGACTAGAAAGAATAAAAGTAGATATACTAGGATAAATAATATATTTCTTCCTCCAAATCTTGTTCTTGAGATCAGAGCCAAACAATTCCCCCAAAATATCCATACAATGCAGTCCCTACGAATTACGTCGAACGACCAGAATGGCAGATGGCTACTTCAAAAATATCAAGATATTCTAACCACTCCTCAAAAACCTCAAGCTACGCTTCATCCCCAACATAATAGTCCTTAATTATGGTGACTCCCTCACTCTTCCCTCTTTCCTCCACAGCAGCTTCCCCACAGTTGAACACCAGTGGCTCCCATGGGTCAACACAATCCTCCTCATCTTCCGATCCCTCCTACCTGCTCTTCCTCTTCCTCCACCCCTACCTCCTCCGCCTCCTCAAAATAATGACGGTGGTCCCACTACCCAATGCGTTCCCGGTCCTACTTCTATTGTATTCTTCGTTGTCGGTTGGCGAATTGGCCATCAGGGCCAGGGCGTTGGGACGGCGGGGTTTGGATGCCCTTGGCGATTGTAAGGGACGGGCGGAGGTTGGTCATGTTGAGGGAAAAGGAGGGTGAGCCGATGGGGTAAGTGATGGCTGTAATGTTGCTTTAACGACGTTGATATCAAAACTGAATAGGGCGATGTCTTCGAAAAGTTTCACGGCCTTGCGCGAAAGAAAAGAAGCGACGTAACATTGCAGCTTTCAATTTGCGTGCATTCAGGCAGTAATAAAAATCTACTGGCCGAAATATCGGAACTGAATTTGGAGCATGAAGGGGATCGCGAGTCGAAATATATGTTTTTGAAAAAGGAAGACCAAATCTTCAAACACAAAATGGAACATCGAGTCGTACAGTGCATTTGGATTCATAAAGGAAAAGGACTATGGGATTTCTTTATTGTTGATAGAAAAGGTAGGTCAATAGGTTTGTAAAAGGATATGTCAATAATGGATCTCGGGATGAATGGAACAGGAATTAGCGGAGAGGACCGGTTTCGTAATAACAGATGCACAGGAGAAAACGGAATTCCTCTTTGTCGAAAACGCAGGATTATTTGTAATCTAGCCTTTCGTGCGCAGTGCAGTCACTCTCCAGTTTTACGGTATGATTACTACGGGTCCAGTGCAGGACAAGCTCGACGAGAAAAAGATGAAGTTTTATGCATTCAGTTTTTACTGGGGATTGCGCACGGTCTAACTATTCAGCTAAGACCTAACCCGATGTACCTCGTCGTCCATGCGTGTGGGGGCCCGTGAGATGATAGCCTGAGCGATGGATGACCATAGGGTGCAAGTCAGTCGCTAGTAGATATGGCGGCGGGAAACACCGGGTGTTGAGTGACACATGGACGCGATCCGCGGAACTAACTCCTCAGTGACACCTATGGTACCAAGAGAACGGGAGCCCAGGGAATCAAACGCCAGGGATGGAAACGTGATGTTGGGCGTGGTTGGCGCAGACGATGGGTGACTGAGGGAGCGGGGAGGCGTCGGGCAAGGTTGCCTTCCAGTGTTGTAACCTTGTCGCTAGCCGCCAGGTCTGCAGCGCCACTGGCAACCTGGGTCGCGTAGGAATCCGGGCGCGGTATATAAATGTAAGCGATACTGTACTGTACTGTACAGTACAGTACAGTATACCGTAAGAGGCAGTGTACCACACAATGGAATCATGTTGATGTCAACATCAATGGCCACTGCCACTGTGCGGTACAATACTGTACGGTACAGTACTGTACAGTACAGTACAGTACAGTACAAAATCAATGTTGTTCAATCTTCAAGTCCCGAACTCGTCAATCTCTTGAATCCTGAAAACCTGTCACCTTCGATTCCAGTCCTCTTCGCAAACAGCAGAAAAGGCGGCGTTTTTCACTAATAGGATCTTTGCGATCTGGTTCCTTGTGAATTTCTACATCGCACGTTGTCAGGGTCCCACTCAAAGGCTACCCTTCTAACTACTGAAAGGTGATTCTTCAATTTGTTGGCAATTGGAACGTTTCCTGAAAAATACTGAGTGTTGTGTTCCACGTCGGATGAATTCGGTCGGGAGGTAATCGTTTACAAGGGGAAACTCCAACGGCGTCGATCAACAAATCCAGACTCTGCACCCATAAGGCGTTCTGAAACTGCCAAGTCCGGCAACGGGGCTCTCAAGGGGAAGGAACAAATCTATGGACAACCACTGGTCAAGTTGAAATCAGACACAGTTATTCCGGTTGTGTTTGCGATTTTGGCAATTGCGACTAGATTTTATCGCCTTCATCTGCCCCCAGCGTATGTCCTCGTGCTTCCACCGCAATTAGATCGACTAATTTAGATTTTACATGTCGCATTGATATCTAACATCATTGAGTTTCCCTTTTTCCTAACAGTGTTGTTTTCGATGAGCTGCATTTTTCAAAGTTCACCGATCGAGTCCTACGACATGTTTGTAAGTGATCCCAAATCAGACTCGTAATATTGCCTCAGTCTGCCTCTTATTCGTTCACCGCTAACAAATCACCGAACTGAGTTCAAACTATTTGCAGGGTTTTTGACATCCACCCACCTCTTGGCAAGCTCGTGCTCGCTTACTGCAGTTACATCCTTGGCTATCGACCTGATCCGACTTTCGTCATTGAAAAGATTGGCAATGAGTATCCTGCGGGCGTTAAATACGCCATAGTTCGGGGTATCTCTGCCACATTTAGTGTGGCCACGGTCCCACTAACGTATCTCATCGCACGACGAATGCGTATTTCGCCGATTAGCAGCGTGCTGGCGACGACATCAGTTCTCTTCGACTTTTTAGGGCTTATCGAGGGTCGCTTGATTTTAATGGACTCGCAGCTCCTATTCTTTTGTCAACTCTCCCTGTATCTTGCCCTTCTTCTTTGGGAGACCCACCACGGAACAAGAAAACGAGCTGCATTGCTTCTTCTAACCGGCCTAGTTTCCGGGGCTGCACTGTCAATTAAGCACACAGCCCTTGCTACTCCAGGTTTAATAGCCGTCATATCTTTCTTTGGTCTGCATTTCCTTGCCTTGCCCTTAACTTTTTGGGAGTGTGTCTCTGCAGCTTTAAGTGGATTATCCGTCTACGTTGCATCATTTTATATTATGTTCAAGGTTCTGTGGGAAACTGGAGGGAAGTACGATAACTTTATGCCCATGAGCTTTAAGAAAACCCTTGTTGGCGGAGACCACTATGACCCCAAGCAAAGCGGCGATCCTTTTTGAGGTTATTCCTGTACTTGAATTCAAGGATGATTTCAAGCAACGCGAGCATTAAAAAGCGGCACTCATGGGAGTCTGACTGGTACCATTGGATCGTTAACTGGCGAGGAGTTTTATACTATGTGAAGAAGGAAACAATCGACGGAACGGAAAAGAAGCAGCAAATATATTTGCTAGGCAATCCAGTGGTCATATACTTGACACTGCTATGCGTAATGGTCTTCGCCGTGCTTCTTATGTTGACAATTCGATACAGGCAGTCTATAGGTGTCCGCTCTCGGGTCGCAGGGCTGTCGTGGAACCGAAACAATGGGATCTTTCTACTGTCTGGATGGTTATGCAACTTACTGCCGTACATTCTCGTTGACAGAGCCGCGTTCATCTACCATTATATGCCAGGATTGTTCTACGGACAGTTGCTGACTGCCGTAGTATTTGACTTTCTTCCGCCAAAGTTAAGGGCTGTATCCGTGCTCTTCACTATAACAGCGATCGGGGCGGCATTTTTGTACTGGTCTCCTTGGGTGTACGGCTTTCCGCTCACAAAACAGCAACATGACGCAAGAAGATGGCTGCCAAGATGGAACTGAGATACCGAAGTGTCCGACTGTCGTACACCACAGTACTTGCAAAGTATTTACTCGCCGTTCATGCGAACTCTGCATCTGAGACAGACCTGGTCGTTGGTTGAATTTTCCGTGGCTTGAATGACACTGTGCGTGAGAAAGAGGTACAGATTCCTGCGCAGCTTTTGCGACCGTTCCATACGGTCACTGCTGCATGTGATATAGTTTTACTACGGTTCTCCGATGAATTACTGTCTTGAGTTTCCATAGAGTTCTTTTCGGCCCACACGATGGGCGCCTATATCAGTAAAGTGCTACGTAGAAGTTACCACGAAGGCGGTAGAAAGTAAAAGAACTGCAACTGTCAAAGTTCTGTTGTTTGGTAGCCTCATGTCCTGTTTACATTGACAGGGCGGCCTACATGTACTGGATTTAGTACATCCCCTGTCGCAGTTGCGGAGCTCCTCTAGCAAGCTAGTGAAGCTTTTTTGGGTTTTACAGGATTCACTACTATGAATACAGGTTATTACCATAAGGGTTTGCAGGTGGAATTAATGTAAATGTCGATCGCGCATCCGAACTTTGGACAGCACATGTAATTCTCGGTGTGCTTTCTGGTTCATGCAATGAAAGCTGTGATGGCTTCTTCATCTCAGCTATTGCTTCGCAAATGCTACTCATCGGCTTAATTTTTGCCTCTTTTAAATGAACGTTGGCCACTGCGGGTTAATCTCATCCCTTGAGGAGCTAAACTTGGCTCTTTCTGTGCTGTAATCTGGACGCGCGAACCAGTTTCAACGTGCAACATGCGACGGCCTCCGCTTGTAAGATGCGAAACCTGTTTCAGTTTTTTCCCCGCGTCTCGTCCAAGCGTTCGTCCTTCTCTTCCAGGGGAACCGAATGGCAGCATATGGCCGTTTCAATCGAATCGACATCTCGCCCGATGCTGAGGCCCAGCCGGTCGCCCGCTGAGAGTGGCCACGGATTCCCCGATATCTCAAGCACTCACTACATTTTCCTTGCCACTAGCCTCATCGACGCTGTTCCCTAACGCACACAGTGTTAAAAGTCTTTCCATGTGGTACCTACCTAGTATTTTGGTAAAGAAAAGCAAAAGTCTGTGTTTGGAGGCAGCAGTGGTCTCGTCTCGGATCAATTTGCGTTATAAATGCTACAGAATCACAAAATGGCATGGCTCCATTTTGTTTCTCGAGGAGTATATCCCGTGTGTCGCAGAGAAGTTTAGCACAACCACAGGGGTGATCCGCAAACGTCTTTATCAGCGCATAAGTTGCGGACTGTGGTCTCCTATTGCAATGTCGATTCTGTCGCGAGCCCCACTGCACGTGACCGATGTGGAACATCCGATCAGTTGTTAGCCGTGTAGTTGGACCTGCAGTGAACACGATAAATACAGTCCCCATTGAAGTAAAGTTTGTCATGCCTATTTTGAGATATACCGTACTCTGAGTTCAACTTTTTGTTTTCAGGGATCTCACAATATCGCAGAGAATTAGCTCCAATAAACTATTCCCCAATTTTCCTTGTTGAAGTCCTTGGTACCCTCGAGAACACAGTTTTGAACAAGGTCTGTTGGACGCATTTGGTTAGCCTTGATCCTCAGTTAAAAATGTCACTCAGCATCAGCTTACTGTAAACTTTTAGCATTACAGTTCAACTCTAGAAGATTTGAAAACTCTGCTCGCAATTTTCGACCAATTTCCTTACTTTTCAATTTGCGTAAGAATAATAACAATAATCATGAAAAAGAAGTGGGGTACTAAAATTTCATTGGACGAAATATCCATGGACGAAATATCCATGTTATATTTTGGCCGTAAAACTTGAATCGCCCACAAACCGACCTCGATCCGTCTCTTCCAGATCTCCTCATTCATCTACCTCCGGCCCTGCCGCAACCCAGCATCTCAGCCCAACCGTAAGCCTTCGACTCCGCTGACGCTCATCGCAACACTATTTTCCACGAGCGCGACTTCTTCGCCGTTAACGCCAGGAATTGTGCTTGTGAAGGTGCAAGATGGCTGTCGAAACTCTCGTATCCGCGAGCGGCAAGCTCGACGTATCCACCCTGTCTTTGAACATGCGACCTGATGAAACCCTCTCCGTCTTATCTGCGCTCAGCGCCCATGGCGTCAATCAGAGCAAGCTTTTGGACCAGCTATTCAGCACTTCATTCTGTTCCTCAGCTCCAAGGCAAGGTATCGCTGCCGCTTTTGTCGAGGGCGACGATGCCGCAGTTGTAACCGAACCGTGCCACCACATAGTAGCGCTAGATGTCGAACCCTACGACAGTCCGCAACGTGATCGTGATGAAGCAAGAGAGCGTGCTGCTCATCTCTCCGTGGCGCTCTCGGATGTCATCATGTTTGTAGCCCGGATGCCCGATTTACATCGCTCTAATTCGAACGGCGTTTCGTCGCTTCGTTCAAGCCTAACTGAGATGTTGCTGTTACAAGCCGATTCTGTAGTTACGGCTCCGACTGGGAAGCGAGCATTCTTGGTCGTGGTTCGCGATCATGAAGCTGAAGTCCTTTCTCGTCAACATATCATCACTGGTTTTCTGCATGAGTTACAAGAAATGTACAACTCTATTGCAAAACCGCCTGGTTCCCCACCAAGAATCAGTGACCTCTTTGAAATCGAATTTATTCTTTTGCCGAACGAGCACCTGCAACCTGACGAATACAAGAGTGCTATTGCTGATTTACAGGCATATTTGTTGGATCCTGTATCCGATAATTTCTTGTTTGGAGGCGGACTTTACTTGTGTCCAGATCCATCCCAATTAGGAGAGGGTGCCGAGAAAGCTTGGATGAAGCTGGAGGAAGAACAGATTCAGGACATGCCAAATGACGGGGAGTTAATGTCCACTTTTGATTGCGATAATGCTATGCGGAGGGTGTTTCAGAAATATCAAAAGAGTGTGAGGTCGTGGCGACGTGAAACCGAGGGCAGGGTCATTTTGGAGAAATTCGGCGAGCGCGCCTTTGATATGGTTGCGCAAACTGTAGCCGTGTATGAGAAAGATGCAGCCGCTCACAAGGGTTCAAAGGCGTTTAAAAGAAAGCGTGAAGAGTTGAAAGACCTGCTTGACGCAGATCTTTACGGCCTGTTTGTGACTCAAGTGGCTCGGTTGCGGGAAGTCACATATCGGCTATTCAAGGATAAACTGGGTGGCATAGCTGAGGACGAAACTCGCCTGTCTAAAGTTGTGAACGCGACGCTCAAAGAGTCGCAAAAGTATTTCAAGTCCACGGGGAAGCCCTACGCCCAAAGTCTTCGTCGTGGCGATTCGACAACGATATGAAAGAACTGGCTGCGCAAATGAGGGAGGACGCTACTGAAAGGCTGCAAGCGCGCTCGATTGGCAGACTACCAGAGCGGGGCAAGTCGGAATAGGCTTTTCAGATCGCGAGATGTGGGATCTGGGAACAAGCGCCAACCAATTCAAGTGGGCTTCCACTATCTGGACCCAGCGCCATTTGGTTGGAAGGATTCCAGATATGATAAGCTTACAAGTGATGACACCTTGCAGTTTAAGAAGAATGTCCAACCAGACTCAGATGGACAACCGTTGTCTTTGGCACCAAGCGGCGGTTCATCGTGGTACAGGAAGAATCAGGACTTTATTTACACCGAGAGAAAGTAGACAAGTTCGTGAGAAGGGAAAGCACTCGGCACCCTAGAAGTCTCGAGTAGGCCATTGACGCGTTGGTTTCCGAGCAACCCTGTAGGAACTGAAGTGTTTTATTAACAAAGATGAGCTATTTATGGAAAATTCCATCTCACTTCACAAACTTCCGTCTGCATCTATATTTGCAACTTCAATTGAGGCAGCAGTCGTAATGGCCATCCCAAGCATCCCTACGATCCTGGGCAATGTTCGTTATTTTAAATTTTGAAGGAGAAGGCGTCTATCTGCTTCTCTGAGTTCACCCTTCTGTAACGCTAGAAGCGTTGGCAACTAAAGAATGCCTGCCTGGGTTGTATCCACCAGCTTCAACCGACCCATCCGTTCCGGTTCCACAGTCACCGACAGTCCAGCTTTCGCACATGTCCGCATGCAGTCTTCTGTTGAGTTTTTGGGCTCAACTGCCAGTTCCAATCCCTCATTCAACGGTAGCTCTTCCCTCAGCTGTGGCCCCCTTTTTCCCGTTATGTTCTCTCGTCGCCTTGCGGCATTCCCAACCCGCAATGGCCCAATTATTGAACGACGATCGTTCCCTTGCCAGTCAAGAGGCTTTCTGGGAGGTACTTCCAAGCCGATGCTGTCAAGCTCGCCCCTTCCTTCAAATCTAGGGCATTCAATGTTGTTGCACTCCTACGCTTAGCGGGACGGCTGGAACACAGCTGATTTTCAACAGGTGCTCCCGTGGCAACAGACCCCCTGCTGTGTCACTGTTAGCCATCAAATATCGTGAGGCATCCCCTAAATGGTCGGGACAGAGACACCAACACCCTTCCGTGCTCCCAAACGCATAAGTTTCCCAACTGCCTTCTCCACTCGCGATGCAGTTTTTTGATCCCACTGTTTCATTGACGCAAACTCCCTCCCGGAATGGGCCATCAGTTTTTCATACTCCGCCATTTTGCATCTCTCTCATCCTTGGCAAGAGCAAACTCCACACCATGTGTGGCGCTTGGTGGATAGTCGTACTCTCCCTGACTATTATCCACCAACCTCATTGACATCTCCTCTCCAATGCAGCGCCATTGCCTGTTCCTTGGCCGGCCTCTGAAACTGGTGGATCGCTTTCGCCATACTTGAAGAAAGGGCGCATCGACCCTAAGGAATCCAACACTCAAGGCTGGTGGTTGCTGCATATGCCACGTTATTAGAAGAGCCCTAACAAGGGACTGTCTAGAAACTAATTGTCCACGCTTTGGTTGATATTGAGGTCGATAAGGGTATGTCCGACGATGGAACGAGACAAACTCGGATCAACTGTTCGTCGAGACAAACGTTCGTATCTTGCACGGATCAACCTATTCCGGAGCGCTCGATCCTCTTCCATGGCTGCTCTGGTTCTTTGTGACCTAGTGGCACCGGTTTGAAATGAGTCCCGGTTGCTCCTGATAGAAACACCATTTCTTGAAATCGAGTGCGTGGAGCTCGCCATGGGAGGTCCTCGATTTTCCGTCTCCTTCCTCCTCACGATATTGTCCTCACTCGATGATTGTATCTCAATAACTTCTGATCCTTTCCGCGGATCTCCACCACCCCTTGGCTGTCCTGGACCATTTTCAATCGTTCCATTTCCACTGTGCTAGAAGGACCCTCGACATAGACGGTGTTACCATCGGTATCCAATCGACGCTCATGGGCCACCCCGGGGTGATAAGCCCTTGGGCGCTTTCTTTGTTCAGATCCGCTCCATTTTGGGGCATCTCCTGGGCCGAGTGTTATTGTAATTTCTGTTCGACGGTTGTCAGCCTCCGGTCAAGGTCTTGCTTACATGCTGGCTCCTGCATCCTTTGTGGGATAGGCTTGCTTGCCTCCTATCTGAAAGTTGGTTTTGACCTAGTTCAGTATGCAAGCCACCGTTACGAAACTTACTCGCCGTAAGCTTCCCTTTTCCGTCTGCTTCCGGTCGTACCCTTAATTTTAACCTCAATGTTTCTTGCCGAGCACAATTTCCTTGTCGAGGCAAATCACCCGGGACTGTTTCTCTGTTTCAGTGCGCAATGCCCTATTCAAAGCTGCACCCTCCCTAGTGATTGGAACCTGCAGCCCTTGGACAAACTCAAGGAAAGCTGCTTTACATCTTGATGCCCTTCTCCGATTCGTTGGCGTTTTCGGCTACTCGGGCTTCCATCATCCAGCTGATCCCACGTCACGTTCCTCCTTTCCCGCCCGTCAGCAATGTGGAGGCTTTGACTCGTGGCAACTCGAGGAGATCCCGAGGATCTCTGCTATACCCCGTGGAACCTAACACTTTCAGCCAGCGCTGTCCGCACTTGTTTACGGACCGGCGGTAGCAGCAAGGCTCTGCAAGTAACTTTGCGCTACTAGAGGCGGAATCCTCTCCAATAGCACCACATCTTCGATTCGCCCAGCTGGACCAGCATAGATAGACGCGAACGTATCCACGAATCAACAAAGACACCCGTTGCTGTGTCAGCTTGCTGACATAACTTGAGTTCAAAGGCTAGATGTGCATTCGTGATGGTTCCATAGCATGGCATAGCACGGTGCATAGCCAATAACCTCATTTCCGGAAGCCGCAACAAGCTCCGTTGTGAGACTAGGGCGCTGCAAGGATTGACACGAATCAATTCAAAGTTGGGGAGAAGAATCGTGTTGTGAGCGCCTCGAATCCGTAAAGGTCCCGTCCAAAGCGGTGAGGACAGTGGCAGACTCGGAGGTGGGGGCTTGAATGCATGCATCGCAGATTCAAACAGCATGGTGGCAACTGAATTTTGAAATGTTTTTGCGGCACGGAAGCGACAGGCCGCGGCTTGCATGTAGCGCTCGAGCTTGAGTGGTGCAGTAGCAAAACGACACGAAATGGTGCAGTAGCTGTGACAACGTCGTGGACATGGACTGGGTTGAGGGGGAGTTGATCGCCGGGATGAATGACGTAAATGAGGGTCGGGGCGTCTTTCTTGAGAGCATGAGGTAAGGCATAGGAGGCGGGGTGATGGACAGAGTGGGAGTGGCGGGCCCATCGGGGAGGTGGGGGTTGGGAGACTCTGTTGGGTCGGGGGTTTGGGGACGTGGATTGTTGGGGTTGGGGAGGGGCTGGTAGAGTATCACGGAGGGTGGTGGTGTGTCTGGATGCAATGGGCTTAGGGGAAGGGGGGCGTTGGTTAGGAGAATGACGGCGGTGAGAGGCATGGCCCGATGTTGGCGGGATCGGGGTTGAGTAGATGGATCAGTTGTTGGTGTGTGTAGAATATTGGGGTTTGTTTTGGTACGTTGGCAGTGTGAGTGGGAAGGGTATGGAGGAAATGAAAGTACTGTTGTTCTGAGACCAGAGGAGGTCCCGCAGCAGTTGGAGATTTAAGAAAGATGTTGCATATCGAAGATGAGTGGCGGAGTTGCGTACCATTGGTAGGGGGTCAACATTTTCAATTTTGGATGAGTTGCGTTGGGTTGCTCTGTCGTTTTTCAAAAAACCCATCCACCGGCACTTTTCTTGTTCATTTCCCGCCAAGTCTGCGGTACGTGCGGTATATTGTACAGTACACATCCAACAATTGACAAATGGCGCCAAAATTGCAATTTGAAATTCTTTCTCTCCCTCTTCCTTCTCTCAAAGCTGATCTACGGACTGCACAAGGTCAGCTATGGTACAGGTAGCCCTTGTTGACGCCTCCCAACCGCAGCGATCCTTTCACGGGCTACATCGGTGAGCCCCTTTATGTCTGGCCACGCCGCCCCCAAACATTCGTCCCCACTATACAAAACCACAGCCTGCCCCCCGACAATCCCGCGCACCTTTCGATCAAACACGACTTTCACCCCACCGCCCTCCAATCCCGCCACCCAACAATCCACCCGGCCACCACTGGAACTAAGCTTTGCCTCCAACCTCTCCCTCTTCCATCTCGCTGCCCCACCCCCTCGCCAACCCAATCGACTTGCCTACACTCCACTTCCTTGACCCACATCCATTCATTGCCCCACCCACGCCCCACAAACACTTCCCCCCCATGCCTTCCAACCACATAATACCCTTCTTCCCCACCCACCCCGCCAATCCTCGCCCTCTCCCCTCTCGTATATGCCCACTCCCCCTTCTTCAACCTCCCAATCTCTCTCCCCGTCTCCACATCTACAAAACCACATCCTCTCCGTCCATCCTCTTCCTCCAAATATCTCCCCAGAAACTGCCCCATCTTTCTTTTACCCACAAAACAGATACCCCGCGAACTCTTCCGACTCGCACACTTGAGCCCTCTCCACTGCGCCAACTCCCTCACCTCGGTCTTCCACAGCCGCCAACCGGAAACACCGTCCTCCTCAAAGCCTCGCCACCCACACTTGCCAGAAAGTAACTCTGATCCTTAATCAGGTCCACCCCAGCACGCAACCCACCCCGTAACTTTGGGCATAATGCCCCGTCCCTAGCCATACCTCTCACCTGTCATCTGCCTCAACTTTTCAGGTAAAGCTCCAAACTTTATCCTTCGATTACACATGATATCCGGGTTTGGAGTTAAACCCTCTTTCAATCCCTTTAAATAGCCGTCAAACACCAGGGTCCAGTATTCATTGACCAGATCCAACACCAGCGGTTGCTCCAATGCCAAGGTTTCTGTAGTCTGTGTGGCCGCCCGAAGTTGCTCCTCGTGGCAACCGTCCTTCCTCCCAGTCTTGGCGATCATCCCAGCATCGCATCAACACGGGTTTGACATTCCATCCTCGTTGCTGTAACAGAAACGCAGACACGGATGAATCTACACCGCCGGAGAGAGCTAGGTGTATGTCGGGACATGTTGACGGAGGTCGCGGTACCATGCGTAAAGCACGCGCCAGAAGAGATTGTGTTTTGCCCGCCATCCCGGTAACATTGGTTGACTCGGTAGAGGTTTGCGAGGATCAAATGGCGCTGGAAATCTGCAGATCAAAGGGGAGTTTCGAATCTATAAAATATTTCCAAAAAATATTTATAACTTTTGTGATTGCGCTGAAGGGTGGGATTCTAAAACCCGGGCGACGGCTAAACTAAGCACCCGCTCCAACAAAAGGACAGGGTAGATCTAGTCTAGATAAAGACACTTGTAAAACTTGTAGTGTAAGCACAAAGGCTTACAGACGACGACAACCACAACAATGAAAACACTTGGACAAGCGAACTTTGGCGGCAGACTGACAAGGCTGCGCAGACCACCTTTACAGACTTGGAAAAGGCGCTAACCTAAGGTACCGTAGTATGTACTGTACAGTACTGTACAGTATGTACTCTAGTCTACACTGTCCGGTGTACTGTACGGAATGTACAGCAGTATCCATTGATCTGGCCGCGTTAACCTCTGCACGCGGCCCAAAGAATCCTTCACCACCACGTCCACTTTGTAAGCCTGACCGTCACGCGATGATCCCAACGTGACTGTGCCAGGCTTGATTCATCTTGCTCTTGTCAACTCACATCTCACTTTTCTCTCTTCCCACCACCTCCCATTTCATCACCGTTTCTCACCCTGCATCAACACTGATCCCGACTGCCCGACCGTTTCATGTTTTCTAATTTTCCGCCGCCATCTCTCCGCTCCCCGTCCTTTCTTCTCCATTCCCGTGCCTGCCTGCTTTTCACCTCCTCCCCATCCCCAGCCTTGTTGCTCATGTCTCCAGTAATCAATACTGGGCAATGGTCAGATCCCAAGAATCCTACTCGATTCACACCATGCCCCGTGATCTCTACCCGCTTAATACACCCCTTCAATTCCCGCGATACAATACAATGGTCAAGTCGCATTCCTTTCCCACCATAAATTCCCGCTCGATGTCCCCGCCACGTAAACTCATTTGCATCATCCTCGCCAACCAGCTCTCGATACGCATCCACCAAATCCCCGTCCCTTAAAATCTCCTCAAATCGTCTCCTTTCCGCGTCCGTGCATCCACACTGACCTCTATTCTCCGGTGCCACCACCGGGGAGCCCGCGGGACGTCCCTTAAGCCCACCCGTCTGTGATCTGTAGTACCCGCGTGCGATAGGTCCGCGTCTAGAGGTGCTACATTCTGCACAAGAGAAACATGTGCTGTACGATTAGATTACCGCGTTTGCTGGTGGTCCCATGGCAGAGGACGGGATGAATGTGGGCAACTTACAAGATCACCAACCCACATCAGCTGCACGCCAGCTTCCTTTTGTGACTTGACAAACGCACCTACTTTCAAGTCCCATTTGCGTCGCCTCGCGAAACTCTTCTCGTTCCAACCGTTATTCGGCACATATCTGCTCTCCGATTCATACAAACATCGATGATGTGTGAGTGGCCAAGTTTGATGCAAACGTGAAGCATTGGCCACGCCGTGCATGACGAGGTATCAGATGTGACTTACGTGTGCAAAATGGAAATCTCAGGAAACGTTGCAAAAATAACACGCCCCTCATTATCATGGCCTTTCGTCTGCCCACGTGCAGATTGTACTTGACTTGAGATGGCAATTGCAAGCGCTCGGTATTGACAAGCATGGCTGTACCCGCGTATTTGGTATTGGCAAGACTCAGGTAAGTCTTGTAGCGTCTCATGGCTTTCCGAGTAGAAACTTGTTGACGAGTTTGGCATCCTCAGAGGACTTTTTATCCGAATCGCGCATCCTGTTGCGGAAAAACTTGGCGTCTGGACCGGGCTTTGACGAGGTGCTGTTCGTCGCGGCGGCAACGCGTACCTCACTGAGGAAAATTAAGTCGGGATTGTGTTTCGCAATGAAAGATTCGATTTCGGCGGCATCTCCGGAACGTAGACGACTAGTGAGTCCGTTGCAGTTCCAGGCCTTGATTGTTTGAGGACACAGGTTAGGGAGGATATGGAGTGGTACTACTGGTTAGAGGGCCGGAATGATGGTAAGAAAAGCGAATCCAGGAATGATGGCAAGTTTAGGATAGACGCACCATGATAGATGACGGAAAAGTGCGAAGAAGGGAGTCATCGGAAGCAAGAGTGTCGATGCAGGCTCGTTTGAATGGATTTGAGGTGGCGCCATTGGAGGAGGGCCGTTTCTTGCAGAACAAGTCCATTGTGAGACAGAGAGAAGATAAAGGTGAACGATCGACGGTGAGGCGAACGACTGGGCGGTAAAGAGGGCCACCCCTTGAGACTACAGCTTGCTAGCTAGCTACACATCATGGTTCGAGTGGAGCCTGACGGATTTTTAAATATTGCCAAGGACATGCCTATGGTACTGAAGGTTTGAAATAAACAACAAGAGCAACTCGTAATCCCTCGTGAGATTTTGTCCTACGACATTCCTCAAAGAAATAAATGCGTATATTCGCCGCCTCAACAAATTCCCGCCAAATCTGTACTATAGTTACTGTAATCTTAATCTCTTGGGGTCGTTTAGATCCAATTGTTAATTGTGGTTTAGATTCAATCCGGATTTAGCAGAGCGACTTATTTTTTAAAATTTTTGTACTGACACAATAAGTTTTAGTCACCGGCGGCGCCTGGGATCGCAATGCATGTTTTTGGTTGATACATTCTTGTCACCGCACAACTCTTCAGCGTATCGGCTTTCGGGGCGGCATTGTGACAAACCTCGAGTCTATCCGTTTCTTCGTTGCTACTTGTTCGATTCCAGCCAGCCGCAGCCCTCCCCGCAGCCAATTATGTCTCATCGCAAGTTTGAAGCCCCGCGGCACGGCTCCCTTGCCTTCCTCCCCAAAAAGCGTACTTCCCGCCACCGCGGAAAGGTCAAGTCTTTCCCCAAGGATGATCCGTCCAAGCCGTGCCATCTCACCGCCTTCATGGGATACAAGGCTGGCATGACCCACATTGTTCGTGACGTGGACAAGCCTGGCTCCAAACTCCACAAGAAGGAAGTCGTTGAAGCCGTCACAGTCATTGAGACACCTCCTGTTGTCGCCGTCGGTGTTGTCGGATATGTCGAGACTCCTTATGGCTTGCGCTCTCTCACCACGGTCTGGGCAGAGCATCTGTCGATGAGGTTAAGAGGAGATTCTATAAGAATTGGTACAAGGCCAAGAAAAGGCTTTCACAAAGTATGCTAAGAAGCACGCTGAGGGCGCCACTGATATTGAGGAGCAGCTTGAGAAGATCAAGAAACACTGCGCTGTTGTCCGCCTCCTCGTTCACACTCAAATTCGAAGATCAAGATTGCACAGAAGAAAGCCCATCTCATGGAGGTCCAGATTAATGGTGGAACCGTCTCCGAAAAGGTCGATTATGCCAAGGGCCTGTTTGAACGAACCGTTGATATTAACGCTGTCTTTAAAAAGGATGAGATGATTGATTGTATCGGTGTTACCAAGGCCACGGCTTCGAGGGTGTGGTTACAAGGTGGGGCGTAACGCGTTTGCCGAGGAAGACGCATCGAGGGTTGCGCAAAGTTGCCTGTATTGGAGCATGGCACCCGCGAGGGTAGGATATACTGTTGCACGTGCTGGCCAGCGTGGATATTTCCACAGGACGCAAGCGAATCTCAAGATCTATAGGATTGGTGCAAAGGATGATCCAAAAAGTGCGACGACTGATTTTGACCTCACTGAGAAATCTATTACACCTATGGGAGGATTCCCGCACTATGGAACCATTAATGAGGATTGGATCATGGTTAAGGGCTGTGTAGTCGGAACCAAAAAGCGTGTTGTCACTTTGCGTAAGAGTCTTTATCCGCAGACGTCGCGTGCTGCACAAGAGGAATCAACCTCAAGTTCATTGACACGTCTTCCAAGCATGGCCATGGTCGGTTCCAAACCATTGCAGAGAAGAAGAAATATATGGGTACACTCAAGCGCGACACGCTTACTACCTAGAAAAAGTAAACACAGCTCTTCTAGCGACTTAATCCTGCCTTTTACCCTCCACTTTACTCACGCGCGCCGGAAGGGTCGTGCCGTAATTCGAAATTCAAGTGCGAGGATTCAGGATCTATCAAAGTTATTTTTTTTAGTTGCCGAAAGTCCCCAACGCCGTCGAGGCCAAGGTTAACCTTGATCAACATTAGATCAAGTACCTTCCTCACTGGCATAACCAAAAGACCGAGAATGTAACTGATTATTCCACCGTCGGCACTCCCAAAGCCATGCTTTCCAATCTTGGTCACTTTATCTTAACCTGGAGAATGCCCTCGTTGGTCGTGTACATCCAGGAATTACACTGTTCGCAAGAGGCACACATTCTTGCACCTCATTAGAAAACCCATCTGCTCATGAAAATCATGCTAATCTCTTACAGATTTCAAGTCTAAAAATCTACCAAACCATCCCTGCTGAATTCAACTGCTTCTATGAACCCCCACGAGAAGGGGCTGTTCCACCCTGCGCGCAAGAGTGCTTCCTCAACTGCGAAATCTGTTTAAAGTCTGCACCACAGTTTTTGCAAACGAATGGGCGATTATCGTAGTGAACAAGAGAGCGATGTCGCTGAAGCCCATCCTTAAATGCAAATGACGATGAACAGAATTCGCACGAGAACGGTCGCTCGTTCAAGTGCACAGATTTCTTGTGCTTGCTCAAATTCCCTGTTGAATCATTACTTACAAATTGCAGTCAGATGGCAATCTGCATCTTGAATAATCAAACAATTCTGGAGTGTACGATGACTTACCTTTTTCACCGAAGCTTTTGTTGCAAATGTCGCAAGTGAATGGCCGTAGTTTCTCGTGTACCGTCCTTATCATGTTCACATGAGCCGCGTATGAAGCTGGATATAGGTCAATATCGGAGCAAACGGTCCCTGAAGCACTGCAAGTGATTGTTGCGAAAAGAGAAGGCTCTGAGAATACGAACCGTTTATGTTTTGTTGCATCATGACTCTGGGCAAATGTGGCAGAGCAGAACTCGCACCTAAACCGCCGCTGTCCAGATCCCGTTCCGCCGGCGCCCCTTCTCTCTCCCCTTGATCGACCAGAAGAAGAACCGTGACTACCAGAACGGCCTCTGGAGAGTTCCGCAGAAGGAGTAGCGCCAACTGCGGCTTGCGATTGATTCAATAGAAAGAAACTTCAAGCTTTGGACTCCGTCTGGTGGGACCATTACTGCCATGCCTCCCACTCTCGCCTCTGGGCATAGTTGCGGGACGCATATTGTCGTGTTGAGATCCTTCGGGAATGAATTGTCTCCTGGGCGGCATGGTTCGATTCAGTGCTTTGTTGGAGGAAGGTATCAGGGGAAATGGCAGTAGAAGGGACGAAGGGGGAAGCCTAAGAAACGTAAAATGAGCATGACGGAAATCCAATGATCCCCTGACAGACAGTAGCTGGGTCTAGGAGGGGGTGGTGGCTCGACAACAAGCTGTTTATGACTGGAGCAGGCCAATAACTCAAAGTAGGTTCAGACTGATAATGGCTACGGCATTATAGATGGTATTGAAAAAGACCCGTATGGTCTTTGTTTCTCGCGAGGACTGGCGGGTGGAAGTCTTTGCAGATTATTAGAAGACACCCGTAAGGAGTCCATTGCTGGTACATTTTGCGAAACATATCCAAGACCGTGGACGTAGTTCCCTCTATGCAGGCCAAGTTAACGGCTAATGAAACGTCGAGATCGAGGGCTTGTACTGTACAGTGCTGTACTGAATATTTCAATTTCAATGAGATAGGGGAGAGAGGCTGGGAAGGAAGCACATAATGGTGCCTGGGGCTGTCCCATGGTCCATTGCAGTGGAGTAAGATGAATGAGGAAGTTGAGAATTGGATGGTGGAAGGAGAGGCCTGCACTCTTTATGCGGTAGAAAGCAATGAAATTTGTCACATGGGGAGCATATAAAGATAAATTAAGACTTTTAGTAAAAAACAGACGTTTTTTGGATGTTGAATTGATATCATTACATGTTACGGCGGCTATGAACAATATGATTGAACGGTTCATTATCGGAACTTGATGACGGGCGATACCCAAAAGCCTGACATATAGTACTGTAGGTTTGTAGGAAATGGTTCAAAGGCGTCAATCACTAGTAGGGTAGCTAAAGTAGGATAGAGGAAGTTTTCCTCCCAGGCACCACTTGAGAATGCTATTCTCGACTACCAAAAGCTCTATCATGCTGGTATTGCCCTGTGCCGGTGCGAAAAGTGTTTGTCTAATCTTTACGAAGGGGCTTTCTTGGGCAAAAGGAAGGCCACAGAGAGTCGGTCTTGTATATGATACAGAACAATTGCTTTAGAGCTGTTGCTGTTTCATACAATTCAGTTTGTTATAGTCTACCGAGGTATTTTTAGAGCTCAACTTGAATCATAACTATTCAAGTATACCACAGCAACGAGTCAAACTTGAAATCATTGGTGCACCTGTACAATGCAGTTGTAAAACTCGAAGATATATTAAACTGCTTCATTATTTACACACAAGAGACTCGCAGTGCGACAGCAACTTGACCCTCAACAATTGTTTTGTTTATCATTTCATGCCTTGCAGTCGTTCTCGTAAGACCGATCTTTGCCAAGCTCTAGATGCTTGACCACACTCAATCAAATTTCTCCTGACCTGCAATTATTCGCATGCCTAAGGAATCCTTTGCCCGCTGCAGCTGCGCAGCTGCGGTACTTGCCAAGCAGCTACCTGCACATACAACACCACTGTACTGTAATTGTTGTCAAGGGCTGTTGCAACTGCGTGGCTTACGCCCAGGACTGCTGACCATTCCTAACAATACATAAACTGCTCTGTGTATAAAACCCAAGCATTCTCGAGATAGCAGTGGCTCGGGAACAAATGCTTCAATTGAACAATCCCACTGATAGGCTGTCTACAAGAAATGTTTGACCAGGACAAATGCCGTATGGCGGGACACCAAAAATTATCGTTAAAACAGACTAGAAAATTAAATTTGTAAATTAAGTCTTTAATGAAGGTGTACCGTTCATTTTAAAAAAAACTAGTTACCAAAAATTCTCAAGTGGGACATCGCGAAGCAATTTTTTCTACTGGTCCCAGACCGTGTTATCATAAGTGCTGTGCAGCAGTCTAGTCAAAAGGTGGAGGGTTGCATATCAAAATCTGCCTACAATTCTGCTTTTGCAACATTTTTTGGAGGAGGTTTGCGCCGCAATGCAAAACATTGCTGCGAAGAAAATCTTTCTGGGCAAAACCGTATGTTATCACCGGGATGTACTGAACTGTAGTACCTCAATTGTAGTTCTGTGCTGCTCAGCGATGCATGCACAACCTCTAGTACCTGTAACACCTCAACAAAACCTAGTGCTTGACATAGACTACTGACCCCGCGCCCGAATTCTTCCGTTTCCAATTGACATGATCAAATATCGAATATATTCTACTATACAACGTACCGTAACTTACGCCCCATTCTTGCTCTGCGCTCAGCGCAAATCTGTCGAATAGTTTCAATCACTGTTTCAATACATAAATAAATGCTGTGGAGAGTGCACCATCTGGAATCCTACGCAGAAAACGAGCTCATCAGAAATTTTCCTCTCAAATGTACTCAATGTGTTTACCGTACAATATACACTTTTTTATTACCTTTGAAAAGCTTTCAACCAAATAAAAAATCTGCTGCGACCAAATCTGACTTGAGTAAACAACGAATTCCAAAATAAACACCCCTCTCGAATCAATGTGCGTGGACCATTTCACTCTGCTTGACTGGCAAATACTGTACTGTATACTGCTGCAGTATTCATCACCGGATAATTTCCCCCCTCTCGCGCTCACCAACGTATCAGCACTAAGGACATTGTCCGATTGCTACGCAAAATTTTCTTCTCATCCCGACCAAACTGATCTAACGAGTGAAGCGATACTGCATGGACTCTGACATTGCAAAAACATAGTCAGAGATTCCAGGCAAGCTGCAAATTTTTTTTATCTCTGGGAGGTCAAACTTTGACTGCGCATCTCAACAAAGTTGGACTATTCTTGCAGTTCTATGCCTCTATCTCCACTCTTTACAGTATGCGCTTTTCTACTGATTGAATTCCTTATGACAGAATCGTTTACAATTTTTTAAAAGAAATTGACGCATCAACCATACTTTGGAAACAGTGGTCCAACAAATTCTCGCCAGTGGCTTCAGAATAGCTTATTGGGCTCCTCTGCCATCATTGAATCTCATTGTATGCAGGTCAGGTGTGCATCCAATGCTCTCTTTACAGCCTTAAAACTAAAAACGAAGTTAAAGGATTGCAAAAATGATTCTCAGGGCACTCAAAAGGTTTTTCTTTAGATTTAGATGAGGAAGCTTCTACTGATACCATTTAGTGAAAGAGTGCACATACCATTGCAAAATTTTGAAGTACAAATCTTTTTTGCTAAACTTCAATTTATGCATATTAGTTTGCAAGGTCCGTTTCCCTGAGCTCAAAGCTCAGCTCTAAATACACAAAGCATTTGACGTGGTTAAAAAAACATTTTCTTTCTGAGAAGTTCTGTACATATTTGTCCTGTTCTGTGCGGGAGGAGTGATCAATAGCCTCAGATAGCATTTTGTGCATGGAATCAGTTGCTGCAAAGGAGGCAACGATGGTATTTATTGCTTGCGTTTTCATTTCTCAGAATATTCAATTGTGAAAATAAAGGAATACGACGGACTGGAGCAATTTTAAACAAAGCTTTACAAAACTAAAATCCACCCGGGCAGGACTGTAATATGGGAATACCAAGCAATGTATGAAAGACAATTGGATTTTGCAAGAGCCCTTCAACTTGGACAATTCCATCCTGTCCAAAGTAGTGGAAATATGTCGTAAGCAACATCATTGAGTTCCAAGACTTCAAAGACTCTCGACCAACGATTATTACCAAAAGCCCCGTTGACCACTCCGCAAGGCCCAAAAATGATAGCAAAACGCTCCTGACAAGGTTTATTCCATACTGTACTACAGCGCAAGATAGATAAGTGCCACCACAGAAAAAGATTTCAACTGTTATTTCCGAATTGGTATAGATTCTAACGTCTTCCTCGGTAGCATGGCGTCTCACCAATCCTATTTATTTCAAGTTAACATATACTTCGCATATGTTTCAGAAAATGTAGCCTGGAAAATCCATCGCCCCTGTTGTATGATATGCTAGACTCGAGCCAGCCTGTGTTCCTTGGCATCCATCTCAGGTTCAACAGATTTGGGAGTCCAATGTCATGATCGGAAAATAACGGCACAAGTGGAATAACCGGCCAAAATGCGGACTAACAACCACGAAACAGAATTATATTTCTTAGTGCTTACTGCTATCAACAGAAAGCTGTCGATTTCAGCATGAAACCCTACTTCGAAAGCACAACACTATAATCGAGAATGCAGACTGCAAGGAGGATTTTCCATTTAGAAGGTTCTTATGATAAAGTAGGGCCGGTCTTGTATCAAATTTACCGAACAAGGACTTTTCAAAATTCTCACATGTATGGACTTTTGCCGAAAGGGACACCGAAATGCTTGCAACATTCATCTAGAGTATGCTTGCAGCAGTCATTTAGAATTCCTAAGAATGGATCATTCATTCCATACAGTATCAACCGAGGGGCGCCCTTCCAATATCCTTATTGCGTATTGGAATCAGAGCTGGCCTCGGTGACCAATAAAGATAAGTTTCCTGGTCAACTCTATCGTGTGATAACTGTGTGCAGTGCGGCAAAAGTAGCCGGCAAAAGGGCAGCACTAGTAGCCTAATCGATTGCGTATATTCCACCTGGCTTGAGACAGCCTAATTTCAACCACTACACATAATCATGATGACGGAGCTCAGGTGATATTTGAAATTTTTCTGCATGAGGGCTGCAAGTTACAGACTCCTATCGAACCTAAGCTTTTAAAGTTACAAGTTTGAATTGGTAACAACATTTTCTAGGCCATAAAATAGGCCTACGGTCCTGGGTATTATCTGCAACGGAACTGCTGCATCGGCTTCATTCTACACAAGAAATAACACATGTTTCTCCCATTTAACGAGATTTGTCTTCATGTTTTCACGCATTTTCTTTCTTGAGGTACAGCGGTTGGGAGGCAAAGGTAGCCAAAGGAATATATGAATTAGGGCCTCTATCCGTGTAAACATATAATGGGAAATCACATCCAATAGCAAAGCAAATGATTATCAGAATTTACGAGAGAGCTTGTCGCGCTAGCGGACTAGGGAGGCTGTAACGATACGGTAGAGGTAAGGGAACAGGGAACAGCAGTACTAGCATCACGCAAAGTACAGTACACCAGTACTGAAAAATTGACTTTTATTTCATTTTACTGACGGCATGGAAAAGAGACGGCTCTTGCAAGTGAGTCCCCAGAATAAGCAGGTGATTTTAACTGTAGCGAATAGACGATACTTTGGACCTAATTTAGTGCTCATAAATTAAACTGCGAGAGATTATCGGCACCAAGTTTTGTCTTGATGGGTTTATGATGCGAGGACTGCACACAACACTCTCTGATTGGAACAATCAATTACTGCAGCAGATCTTGATTAAAGGCTTTCTTCCATTGACGAAATGACCACCTAGGAGCAACACCGGTCGGCAAGTTTCTGAAAATCCCTCTGACCTAGGTGTGCAATATTGTTATTCCTCACTGCAGCAGTTTTGCCGCATACACTCGCAGCATTATGGTATCGCGACTTTTGCGCTCGCGTGACAATGGGTAGATCACTGCCCGAGGAAGCCCACAAAACTTTTGGCATATATATCGTAAAGCGATACTTGGCAACTGCAAAAGTGCCACCAAAAAATCGGAAAGCAAGGATCGCAATATGATTATGCCTCAAAGATCAGATCTTGACTGTCCCAATTTTGCCATATTTACATCCCGTTGCGACAAGTAGAGAAACTAGCACTCGCATGGCATTTCCTCCGTGGTGCTACTTCATTTCGCTTTTCTTTTGTCGCCACTTGAAATCTGATACCTTCAGGTTCATGGGAAGGCTTTCGCAGTATGGACGTGAATAGTACCCCAATGGTGTCGGCATAGGTGTCGCGACAATATCGAGGCACAACGATTTGCGGGTTGCGAGATCTCAGCCATCGATTTTTCCCTTTCTAGTGTGGTTGCTGCCTTGCCGATATGAGCCTCCGATTTGTCCAGGAGATTCTTGTACTTGCACAGCCATTGGGAGGTTGCAATGAAAACAGGCCCTTGAAATAAGGTTGGAATTTGAAATGAAACAAGCAAAATATCGTTTGCGAAAAAATGCTGCTGTACGTTCACATATTGTGTGCACAAAACTTCCACAGAAGGCGCTGCATGAACAGTCCCCAGTCATAACGGAAACGGGAGCAGTACAGTGTGAGTACGGCGTGAGCTCGGACGTGGTATTGTCGGTCGGCTTTGTTTACCACATTGCCTTTGGACATGGCTAGTTGAGAGGCGTGGCACCTAGGTATCAAGAAATGCTGTGGAACTCACCGCTATGTGAGAAAAAAGTTTCGCAACTGCAGGAGGAATCTGTCACTTATGACCTCTGTACAACACTTGCGACTGAAAAATCTGATCATAGGGACGTGGACCTAACATTTCTGAGCCGCCTGAAAACTTTGAACGATTTCATTTTCACCTCGGGCTCTAGGTACCCGGAAGGTATCCATTAGTTCGGCGCTTTCTTAGCCGAAAAGGTTTACCAAGATATTCATGGTGAACCTCAACATACTCCCCACAGGATGCCGTTTGATGGTGGTCTCGACTTTCTTTCATGCTTGCTAAGGAACGACGATGTGCTTCACTGAACTGCAGGAAGAGGGAGTGTGGAAGATCTTTTTTTTTGTTTCGATTGAAACTTGACTTGCACCGAGGCAGAGAACGCACTGTTGTTAGACTTGTAGGGTATATTACTGGCGACAGCAACGAATCTGTCTCGTAGACTGGCTGGCACACGTGAGGCGGGCCATCCGTAGCATTACTCATCGGTTATGTCAGACGGACGGTGCTTAAAATGATACACAGTACTACATATAACCGACCACATCTTCCATACATTAAAATAACCCCAAAATTCCCCACACTGAACACTTTCGTACCGTAAATGACCATCAGCCTAAATGTAATGCCGAATTCTGGTTTCGAAGTAATGCTCTGCGGTAGAGTGCTGTACTGTACTGTACAGTACAGTACTGTACAGGTATCTGTTCTGTGTACTGAATGCATTAAACTTCTTCTACTGTACAGTACAATATGTGTGGATCACTACTGTACTTGACGAGCTACTTTTTACTGCAGTTGGTATAATGAAACATTTTACTGACGGAAAGCCGCGTTAATGTAATTACAGTAACATTACACTGATCTGTAATTACTCGCCAAACCATCGCCGCCCTGTGTGCAGCGCCTGTTCCGTTGACGCGGATATACAACCAGCATGGCCGCTGCCCTCATCCGTCCCACTTCGGAGGTAAGAGGGTTCAGTTTGACTTTAGCACATGAAAGTTGGACTGCAGCCGTTCGTTCAGCTCGGACCTCCCCTCTTCTCCTAGTCGTCCAAGCATTCGTTCGTCCCCTCGCTCGCGCGGCTCTCCCACTACTCCCGCCCTTCATCCTACACTGCGCAGCTCCTTAAAGCGTGAATCAAATACCTATTGATTGCACAGGACGTGTACCGCTGGTGCGAAAGGGTAATTCACATGACAAATCGGACTTTTTTCTGACCCTTCGCACTTTTTTCTCCGAAAAAGACTACAAGAAATTCAACGTCAAGGAAAGAAACAACCAACTATTCCAGGAGGAATTGAAATGCCTCCAGCTACGCGCGCCCAGTCCAAAACCAAGGCTAATCGCCTTCTTAAGATGATCAACACCTAAAAGTTTGGTGCTAGGCTTCCGCTAGTTTTCATAAATGCCGCAAAGGATACTATAGAAATGGTTCCGTTTACAGAAAACGACTCAAGCAATTCAGATATTCAAGTTGAAATCCCCGATAACGATCAAGTTTCAGACTACCTGGAAGAAATATTGCCTCCAATGGGCCGGGTTTTCACGTAGGGGTATTGCAACATGATGAATATTCCGAATGATTACATCGTCCCTGGATGCATTAATTCGTCGTGTTTGAAGGACAAGCGCATCAAGTCTTGCGTATGGTTTTGCTATGTTGCCAAAGCCATGTCCGATACCTGCATCATCGTGATCGAGAACTATCGTACTTCTAATGGAAACTTTGACCCAGTTGGGCTTTTTCGCTGCAAAGATGTAACTTGGCAGTAATGAAATTCGGAGAGGAAACAATATCGGGCAGGGAAAATCGAAAGACAACCTGGCGACGCCTCCCTTTGAGGACTTCCGGATCTCCAAAAACACTGCAATTAGCATCTCGTCTGAATCAGAGGCGGGAATAAGGACAACTTGGGCTTCGCCAGACATCCAAAAAGGTATTGATGAGGAAATAAATCCAAATGTGCGCACTCTTTTACTTCAAGAACGGGTTCAAAGAAAGGAGCTTTTTCCACCCCACCCGTTTCAAGTCCGCAGACACTCAGTTACAAGTAGTGGAAATGATCCTCTCAATGAAAAGTAAGTGCAGCAGATGTTCTAGGACATGTGCTTTTCTGGTGCGATATCAGAGAATATTGGCGAGACCCTTCCCATGTACTCGATATTCTCCCGGCAGTAAAATGTATCTCGCGCCCAGCAAGCTGATGTTTCGTGCACCTCTTCTCTGGTTCTGCCCATCGTTTCTTTTTGGGTAACTGCTTTAGATGGGATAATATGCCATTCCCTGAGATGGCTTCAATTATGATACTCAAAAAGAGTATTTATGACGGCAAAATGAAAATCAAAGGGACGCTTGAAACACTATGGCTTCGTTTTTTAATGGAAGAGAGAGAAATTACCGACATTTCGGGAGGATTGACTAAATTTGTGGAGCATCTCAATTAGCCCGCCCCTTAGTTTCCGCAAGAATTCCACTCAGATCCGCACTAGATCCACTATTTGCTTCGAACTGTGTCGAAATTCACAGAGCGGTCTAGAATTCCGATCCAGATGATCATTTCAAATTGATACCCCTTTAAAAAGTTCGTCACTGGTCTCCATGAGTCAATGCAGAACCTGCATCAGATCAAGCTCATCATTGGGGAGAGTAGCGGTCTTTATACCCACTACAACCAGACTAGGTCGATTGGGAATGGGCATCTGCGGAATAGACGCAACTCTCGCCATTTACGGCGCAAAAACGTCCCAGTAATCGTAAAGAAACTGTGAGATTTGGAAACCTCCATTCCTTCGAAATGTTTCAGAACGCACGCGCCCTCGTTTTTTGTGTGAAATAAAAAGGCTGTGGACAGTAAAGTCACCACTGGAATGAGCAGAAAAATATCAAGAACGTCCGCAAATGTATTCAAAAAGGTGAGCTGCTCGTTAACATCATCAAAGAACTCATAGATGGAGATGATGACATTCAAAAGGACTTCGGTACCACAGAAGAATCGACGGAAGATGCTACTACTTCAATTATAGAAGAATTGACCCCTATATCTCTATCGCCGTTCCAGACGTTGTTCCGTTTGTTAAGAACGAAGAATACCCATCTGCTGCTCATCATGCAGCGATAGACGCTATCCGTATGCGCAACACATCTCATACCAGATGGATTCTACGTTGAAAGAAGATTTGCAGGATTTTCCTTTTGACGACACTATGTGACTCCAGCACCTAGAGATCGTCTAAAAATATCGGGCACCACCCAGCCGGAGACTGTTTCCATCTTTAAATTCGATATGAAAGACATACATGTATTTGTCTTTCAAGGGCACATTATTTGAAGAAAATGGAATGCTGAACATCACATGATACCCTTCAAGGCTTTCGGTCTGCACGCATGAAGCTTTCCATGCTCATACACTGGCGTCCACACTGCCTTTTCGAGATTGCACAGCTTTCACAAGTCACGGAAAGTATGTGGTCTGAGAATCACCATGCAATTTTCCGTCGCATTAAAAAGGCTATAGTTTACGCCATAGATAACCCCGTTCGTCTCAGGATACTCATACTTGATTTCGACTTGAGGAGGTTTCGGATTCGAGCTTTGCAAGTAACACTGACATGTCTAATCAACTTGGACGTGTCCAACGCTTCTAAGCCCATTACCTTCAAGTCCTACAATTGCCGTCGCATACCCAGATCAGCGACGCCTTGCGAAGTAAATGCGTTTGCTGAAATGTTCGACGAGGCGATTGCATTGTCTCTAGATATGAAAGGCATCATAGGCCGACCTGCAACTCCTTACAGACAGCAAAAGCTTGTTTGATATCATTTCGAAGGGTTCGCGCATATCGGAGAAGCGAAGAATGGTGGAAATACCTGCAGCTCGTCAAGAATACTACAATGGCGTCATCTATGACATTGGATTCGGCCACAGTAGCCAAAGGCATGCGGATGAAATGAAAAAACCGATGTCGTAGGCTGCTCTCCGAAATGCAGTTTCTGGAGGGATCCTCAATCCTTCTATAGAGCAATGGATCTTGCGCCCAGGACAGGCTACAGGTTAGACATTTGGATCACTCATCCTTTATCGTAGCGACCACATAGGCCGCTGTGCCACGTCGATTGAAGCTCTGGACTGTAGAAAACTCGCCCTTCTATGGTTTCCTCTACTTCTACCACCGCACCGTTATATTATCTGCTAGATCTGCATGGATAGAGGCTTTCGACTGTGTTGAAGTCTCTTAAAATTCCCCGCCGCCTTAGTTCCGAGTATTGGCATTCGTGCACCTCCCTTGCTGACCCTAGATCTTATCTGCACCCTCCGATCTATTATCTTTCGTTGTTCTTACCGATCGCGGTCTGCCATCTGAAAATTTCTTTGGCCAATACTGACTACCGATGCAGAGTATTGGTCTCACCCAAAGATTGATCCGTAGATCGCAGTCGTAGCGCTAAGTGGCGCAATGAATCTACGATCGCCAAGCGAACTTTTCGATGCCTGACTTTTTGGGGAACACAATGAAGAACTGGATGGAGCATTGTCCTTTATATCCCTATGAAGTCTTTTAACAAGCGGTTAAGAGCTCATTTTCTCCTAAATAGTGTAAGTTCGGGATGGCACAAGGTAGCCCGTAATTGGCTAAATGGTGGCTTTACTGACAGTTCAAGCTGTCAAGTCACCATTTTTCGTGAAGTTTGAGCACGGGCAGTGAAATTCCGAATGTTCAAATTTTAGCTTGTTCATGTACTTCCGGGGCCCCCAAAACGGCATTATAAGCATCCAAAAGCGCATTAGTGCTACGCCGTTAAGCACAGAATCGCGTCATATCCGAAGTAGAATTTTGATAACATTTACCATTTAGCTAAGACGAGGTTGCTGACAAGCTCGCTATACACTACCACCCGACCTTGGCCTTTTCCGGGAAGATCTTGCCGAGCTACCAGATCTCCTCTCCAGCGGAGTTTCCGCTTGCTGGTCCGTGCTTTGATTGTTAGCGGCACCTGTGCTACTTCGCAAAACTGTAGGCGTTGGAGCTCCAACTTCTTGGTGACATGTCAAATGCCCAACAGCCTCTTCTGAACCCCGGTAGAATTCGCTTGCACAAAAAGACATGGCAAAAATTGCAACAAAAATCGTCGGTACCCCTCAGTGTGTTGCCCACAAAGTGCAAAAGTACTTTAAAACGCCAGGTTATTGATCCTGTCCCCTCAAAAATAGACGTAAAGCAACTCCGTCTGTGGAATTGAAGAACTTGAGACGGTTGCGCTTTACAGAGTGTGAGAGAGCAACCAATCGTTTTGCTTCAGTAGTGTTGTTGTCACACCATTCGATACCTAGCTCGTCGTCGATGTCCTGGCTGCCCAGTCTTGCACAGTAGCTCAGCAGCTCCTTTGAAAACTGCATCATAAAATCCGCTGTAGGCTCGACCTTATTCAAGCTGTTCCTGTACTTCTCAAGAGACTTAAATGTATCATCTGACTGCAACAAATTCTCTCCTTTAAACATCCTCGACGCTATAAAAGCGTTCACTGCGATTGTTTTCAAAGTATACGTCACAATTTCCTGCTCCTACTTTAGTTTGGACGTTGCGCATCGCAATATTACCCGCCGCTGTGTCGAACCGCCCAACCCTCCATTGATCTTAGATTAAAAAGACTGCGCGGGATGCTTAAACAGCTTCAGAGGAACAAAATACCCTTTTTCCGAGACAAGCTCGTCAACAAATTTCCAAAATGGCAATAGAGTCTGCAAAGCTGCCTTGTGCTCCGGTGATACAAAAGCAGGACAGGCATAGTCCTGATGAATGGTTCTGAGGAAGCGGTTAGTGACCTCAATTAGCTTGGACTCGCAACTGAAAACATATTCTTTGCGAAACTTAATTATTAGCGTGTACAGAATACCAGACTCTACCGCAAAGAAGTATAGCAAAAAGTCGACTTGCAGAACTATGGCCTGATGCAGTAGGTGTCTCATGTGCTCACGTGGCACCTATTGCGAGGAAAAACTGCCCCCAACATTGCATCTTAGCAAATGTGGCGATGAAAAATAAGCTGCTGGTCCAAGGCTTGAATACACGACACGGTTCTTGATTTACACTGAAGAAAAAACAAGATTGCTTCCCTACGGAGTTCCATTAACAGTAACAGCCCATTCGTTGAAAGTTATACTGTCAAGTAGCGCCACAAAGTCTGGTCAACATGCCTAGAGCATGTTTCGCGGCTACCATTCCAACATCAATCACCGCTTTGACTACTTTTATACGGTCGATAGCTTTGAAAATAGCAGGCTCATTGACATTTCCTCTCATCAATGCTTCAGTTGAGACTTTGTTGCCAAACCAGCCCTTCTGCTACACTTCAAACTATTCTACATCCGTCTTAGCCTTACTGATTTCTGGAAACTATAAAAGCTCAATAGCCTCCGGGAATTTAAACAGGTTCTGAACGTCTTTTGTGGCAGTCACTCTAAACTCTCTTAAGATGAACCAATCTGCGCATCGCTGTCCGAACGTTAGTACCTCACATTTGCTTCCGATTCTGGACTCAGTAGCGAGCCGCATTGAATGAATGTCAGCGTCATTGTGAGTATGCCCACTGAACTGAACGTTCTGCATTGAGACTACGGGCTGCCGAACAGCAATTCATGTGCTAATTTTGCTATTATGTGAGAGGGAAACACTCTACTTGAACCTTACTACCCGACAAAATTTATTGGTAACATGTTCTCTCACTGCAACCGCCGTTACGGGAAAATTGACACCTCTTCGACCTGTTGACCGGAATGACTTGGTGGCAGAAAATGCCTCTGGCCCCAAATCCGGTTTGCCGTTAACGAAAAAGTCTGTGTGGCGATCGTACCCTGCAATAATTTCTTTTCTGAAATCTTCCTGAAATGTAGATATTTGACGTCCAGTCTCTTCTCCTCCGCCTTACTCCAACAAAAATGCCACAGAGGCTACTGAATTTTCAGTATTAGTCGGAGCAGCTCCCTTGTAGGCGCATCTTCTTGCCCCATGTCAAGGCCTCCCTCGCCATCTGCCTAGAGCATCCGGTCGGCCCCACAGCTTCCATATACCCGCGTAAATGGTTTAAGAAAGACTTTGCTACAAACGGATGGCACTGCAGTACGTGACCTGGCCTAATAAACACTGAGAAGAACCGAAACTGCATCATAACTTGCTTAAAAAATTCTTTTCCCAAAAAATTCTTTCCCTGTAGCCCCTATCTGCGGTCATGATGCATCTGCTCAAAGATTCCTCCCGTCTGCCGTCCAAAAGCGCATCAAAAATCTTTCGCATAGATTCGACTTGCGGTTCACCTCTTCGTCGAAACCGTATTGCTACTAAAATTCGACATAATGAATCTGCAACGACTATTTGCGGAGAGACCTGCAAGATCCGCTTTGCTGGAGCTCAGAGTTTTCACTTGGTTGTAGGATGCACGAGTGCCAAAAAATCACCATCAAGGGTGGCAAGGAGGTGCAAAGGACAGATGAAAACCTTTTGGGATGTTCGAAATGATAAAGCCTCAAATTGAGAAAGCGCAAGTGTTCGATCTCGCTGTGTATGCCAAGTGAGGCTACTGTCATCACCTCTTCCGGTCGCGCAGTACGCCAAAATGTTTAATGATGATAAGAATTCCAGAAAGTGAGGGCGTGACGCACTCCGATGACTTCAGCACCTCCAAGGTCATTTCATAGTTAAATCCAGTTGTGTGAGACAGGAACAATACTGCAACGTATCGGTACATTTCGCTCAGGCACACAGGTGTCTCCCGTAATTTTTTCAGTTCAATAAGCTCATTTAGCTAGTTCACCTCCTGCCGTAAGAGCTCGTTCATCAACATCACTAGAAATCCACACCTTGTTTTTGACAATCACTTGAAATCCAGCTCCAGCTTGACGTTGGACACCACACTCATACAATAAGGCCTAGCAAGTGGCTGCAATAAAGCCTCCCAGAACTCGCTCTCCATCATAAAAGTCTCGCAAGACGACCGACTAACTCGCCACCCCTCGCTTGTATCCGATTGAGAGGAAGAACGTCTTGCCCGAGTCGTACCTCTCCCCTTCCCTCGCCCACTTCCCCTCGGCCGCCCTCGCCCCGCCCTCTCCCCCTCCCACGAACCACCGCAGTAACCATTTGATTACCCACCTGTGAAGCTTGCAGATATTGAACAGTAGTTTGTTCGGCACGCGTTGATTAAATAGGTGTGATGGCTCGCCCTCTAAAGCCATGACTTCCAATTGTGATTCATGCGCAAGCAAATGCTCTTCAGCGGTAAGGGTAAAGATTGAGCGACAAAGGGAGGCGCGTTGTTGGTGTTGAATGACTCCACGCCCAGAGTGACACGGAGCGGCAAAGGGTAGAAGGTGAACGGCCGTAACTTTGCAGACACTGGCCCGATTTCAATTTTTGATCTCGTCGATCACAGCTTATGCGATTGGATTTACGATAAAGTTGCGCAAAGATCCTGAACGGATCGAAAGAGGGCAATATTCCTCCTCTAAGTTGGGCATCACCACGACCCTACAGTGCGCTTTGACTCCCATTATCCGAAATGCCGGAAATCCGCTATTCTTGGTCATGAGCTTTTAGCCGCTCATTAAAAGTATTAGGGATATACTGTTTCTCTGGAGCTGCATTACCGAAAATTCCATTTTTCTCGAAATAGACGGGAAGGTAATGTACCGTTCATGATCAGGTTTTTTTATTTTGCATTTTATTTCGAATTTTGCGGGATTATCTTTGCGTGCACAGTGCAGTAAAGCATGAGTAACGACACAAAATTTGGAAGTACCGCACCACCGGATGTGGCGAGTAGGGAGAGTGTAATAACAATAACATTACACAGCTCTTTAGTTATTCGCGAAGCCATCGCAGCGTTGTGGGCCTTGCTGGTTCCGTTGGCTCGGAAAAATAACCAGCATGGCCGCTGAACTCATACACCCCCTGCTGGAGATGAGAGGGATCAGTTTGACTTTAGCACATTAAAGTTGAACTATGGCTGTTCGTTTAGCTCGGCCACTCCTCTTCTCCTAATCGTCTACGCACTCGCTCGACCCCTCGCTCGCGCAACTTTACTTCCACTTCCGCTCCTCACCCAAAAATTTGCAGCGACTTAAAGCGTGATTCAACGACTTTTTGATTGTAGAAGATGTGTCCCTGCAGGTGTGAACGGGTAAAAGAAAAGGGGTATGTTATCAGGGAAAGGATTTTCTTCTGTCTCTAAAATTCTTTCGATGGCCACCAAATATTCGACAGTTTCACAGAATGTTTTTTTAAAGTGGTAGCTCAGCATTGAATGGCCACTGTAAAGGTATGATAAAATTTAATGCACGGTAGTGTGTCATTACATCAGGGCGCGGTAGAGATACCGCGGATCTAGGCTATTTGAGCGTCTACCAGTTCCACATAGTAGGTACGATGGTAGTCCATACTGTGATTGTTCCATCCATAATTTTGAAAATTCCAAAGTTCGGTCCAGTGACGTCTGCGAGGTCGCAAGGAGTTTCCACTATCTCCGAAAACTGCTGCCAGCTCTAAAGAAGGTTTATACTGCCTCCTTTCCGCCAGACGATCCTCCGAATAATGATTTTTGAAAGCCAACTCTAGTGGCCTGCTTCTTCTCCGCCTCAGGCATCAGGCTATAGCACTTTTCATCCTTTCTTGCAGCATTCATCACGCGATATATGAGGTCATCATTATAGGTGTCGGAGTTGTGTGAGGATTTGAAAGGGCGATTCTTAGATGACGGGAAGTGTGATTTTGCAAAGGGGACCTGGCCTGCAAGTGAGATTATTCTGGTTTCGTATTGGTGGTATAGGTGAAAACCGGCAGCGCGTGTTGGTCTCTGCGATACCGTAAGTATTGCTGTTGATGACGTACAGCGCGCTTTCATGGATAGCATCGGGCTAATGTTGATGACGATGGAAGAGGCGATGTTCAGGCCATTACTGCTTTAGGTGGTGATGATTTGCACAGTGGGAAGCGCGTGGAAAGAATTGGAATTTTGGCTGAGAACATATTTTTTACGACGAGCAACGCACTGCAATTGAGGAGATTGCTTATCTCCATGTGGTTATCTCCGTGTGGTTGTCGGAGATTTGCAAAGCTCTGCCGCAGTTGATAATGTATTATAAGATGATAGTATTGATGATGGACAACGCATAGTGCCATCCGAGTTTCTGGTTGAGAACTTAGGTTTCAATTTCGATCCCCGGAAGCGCTCTGTCACTTCGGGGATTGGGCTCGCCAGAAGGTCGACAATTGAAATAGCCTCTGTTTCTACCGCTCCTGTAGTTGAGGATGGAAAAATCGACGGTGGGCAGCTCAATGTGGAAATCTGGTTCGGTGCTGTAGATGATCCTCAGCAGTTGAAGGGGGGCAGCGCAAAATTTGATTTTTACTTACTATGGCTCCTAAGTCAAAGAGATCTCGTTCAACTGTCTCTCATATTCTTTCTTACTGTACTACCAGCCTCCTCTGCATGCGTAAGGTCCTCCTCAGAGGTCTGGAAACTTACCTCCACTTTCGCCGCTACGTTCATGCTGTTGCGCATTACTTGCTGCTGGAACCTGGAGCGGGGAATATGAACTGACCTGCAAGGCATAACTTCGCGGAAGCTGCAACAGAATCGGAACAGGAAGAAGGGCTTGATTACGGCTTGCGGTGAAGTTGCGGGAAAAGAACCTGTTGCGGGCCCAGGCTGTACATAGTTTTCGGGCTGAGCAATCTCAGTAGCGTTTTTTTTTCACTGTTCTTCGCCTCCGGTGTTTGGGGTTCGAATACTAATTTTTGTACTAATTTTTGTAGCATCAAAAAATTCAGAAGCTAATGAGGTTTCCGCGTCTAAAACTCTCAGGAACGTTCGGCATGAATTTAAAATTGCAAGCATCTGCTCCACAGTGTGCAGCAGATTATCATCCTCAATCGGATGTATAAATAAATTCTGTCGTTTTTAACGGCCATCAAACATCGCAAGGTAGATAATTTCACACTCAGTGCAGTTAATAAGCTGTAGTAGAACCGGGAGAAGACTAATAAATTCATCCAACAGCTTTTGGCAACAAGAGAATCGCACGATAGACATACGCTTCATGGTTTTCGCAACGGCGACAGTTGCAGCGGGAATTGATGCTTGAGACTGATTTTCCGGTTGCGTGGTGTAATTTGCTCCCTACCCTCTCCTTGAAAGGGCTTGATCCTGGTTTTCCGTCCTCCAATTCATCACCTCCACTTCCGACGTTTTCTAGGTTAAATACCTGGGGCTCCTGAGTAACATCGGCTTCTAATGGTTGACCCTCCGTTTCGTTACAATTGTGAGCCCCTACCGTAGCCTTTGTTGAATTTTGTTATCAAAGATTCCTGCTACACGCAGTCATTAGTTCCAACAATTTCGCCCGTGACTTTCTGTGCCGCCGTATTATTGTCCCATTATTGCACAGATCCTCCAGCACATCCTTCATCCATTTCAGTTCCCCAAAATCAGACATCAGTAAATCTGACACATGCGCCCGATCTTGTGAAGCAACTAGGCGACCATTTCTTTGCTCTAGTTCCTCTCTAGCTTTCTTTACGGACCCCATTATCCGTCACGACTCCTGCTACTGCAGAAAAGCCCACAAAATAATTCGTGACCTCCTCGACCAGACGAACGTCATAAGGAGAGTCACATGTACCATAAATAGTGTAAACAATTGTTAGGAATAACGTGCTAGTAGATGCTACATCCATCCCCATTATCCGGAGGAGCACTTTTACTATCGGTGCGCCAGTAACATCTTCTGACCAATCGAGCATAATGGTTCCTCGACTGTTGTGCATGGAGTCTTTTAGGATATGCAGGAAATCGAGACACATGATATGATAATAATCCTATTTCAGAGTACTCTGAACTGTATTACCAAGCAGCATCGTGAATTCTGGTCCCATATAACTCAACAACATACCGAGTGGTCTCGGATCCTGCCCGCGATTGTCACACAAAGCGAAAGGCAGATTCTCATCAATTTTGAGTTGCGTTGGAAACTGCGTCGCGATCTTTTGTTCGTCCTTGGAGCAATTGCTTATGGGAGTTTTCAAGTTCAGAGTTCGCCTTGCAAGGATGTGCCTTGCCAAATTTGGAAATCTGACAAGGTCCGCCCTATTGCTTTTCACTTTCAGAATCTTGTTCATGTCTATAGTAACATCATCCGTAAACTTTCTTACGTCAGATGGCCGCATACAACTTGATGGATTGAGAAAAAGAGGCGGTTTGCTCCGATCTTTTATTGTGGCATAAATGCCCATCCTTACATCATACTGTATTACTGAGCACACAATGATATGGAAGATTCGGTATCTTAAGCGGTTCCCTCTAAGACCAATTTTGTGTAGTACTAGACAAGAGACGAAATGGTGGAGGGCGATGCGGTCGGTGAGACAACAGAGTTCGAGAGATGGCAAGGTCTGTGGAAGAACGGGAAAAAGATTAGGAAAACCAAAGAAAAAGCAAAAAACAAAAACAGAAGCAAAGGAAAATATAGAACTGTGGATGGGAATAGTAGAGCGATAGCGCGAACCGATTGACAAACGCGACTGTCAAACGGGTGGCCGGGTGAGAGATGCAAGCTCACGCGGGATGATTTAGAGCTATGGCTATCAAAGGAAAAGGGTCACTAGTTTGGGAGTATCCAGGGCGACCCCGAAGATGGAGGCGTCCGAGATTGGTGCTTGTAAAGGATTCTTTTCTGGAGGGGCCCTTAGGATTGGGTAAGCTAAGTATTAAAAAGAAAAATAGAACAACAGAAGAAATATGCGCTAATGAATCTGAAAATAGAGGTGGCTAAAAATAGTAAAAAGGGAGTTCGACAATTACTCAGGAAGTGGAGGCCCACTTGAATTGACACTTCGGGAGGCACGGTCTACTGATCCAGCCTTGGCTGTACGGTCCAGCAAAATGGATTCCAGCAGCACAGCAAGGTAGGTAGCATAACAGTAGTGTAGTGTCATTAAAATACAGCTCGTATTGCAATATTAGAGTGGGCTAAGACTAATAGTGCTTCCCAGAATAAACTGACTTAAACCAAAAAAGGGAGGCCCGATAAATAAAGACAATTTAGATAAGGCCTTTGGATCTCCTCAGTCGGATCAAGGGTGGGATGGCCCGGCCACTAAAAGTTTGCAATATCGACATATAAATCCCACAAATCGACCGGAAGCGTCCTGTTCATCATCGATACACGCCGAGGTCCTAGAGATATTATTTTCTACTGTAATTTCTCCTACCTTCACGTTTCTGGTCCCCTGATTGTTAACCACAGCGCCCTGGATATTTCCAAGCTCTATTGAATGTCTTCTCCCTTAAGGATGTGCCTGCTGCCTTTGCACATCAGTTGCACCTACAACAGCTCCTTACTGAGTTGCGGGAGGGAGTCTGTGTTGCGGAAAGGTAGGCTGAGTTGCTTCGACTTTCCAAGGCGCTCTTGCCATCTATAGCCTGTACAGCACGCAGCATATCATCCACGATTGCATTAAATCTTGTTCTTACTGCAATTATTCCATTCATGTCCGTAACGGGAGCCTTAGCTGAGTATACTGCTCGAGGGCTTCATCAAAACTAGAAAATTAGGCTCCATATTGGGTGCGGTTGAAGTTCTGGAAATAAAGCCAGAAATAAGAAGATTTCACAGAATAATGAGTGTGAGGGGGATTTGTGAGAGAAGGACGTAGTTATTAGCTATACGAGAACTATAATAGATATTGATGATTGAAGTTTTAGTAATGTGGAGTGAATTGAAGGACCATACAAAAATAAATTCCAAATGCTTAAGGTTTCTTACGATAGGCCAGGGCTTGTGATTGGTAAGGGCAAAGAAAAGCGTTTGGAATGGATAAATGGGGATATAAATAGATATATGCCTGAGACATTGACATTTGACGCCACTGGAATCCCTTTTGGATGGGAAAGGATTCACGGTCAATCGTCACGAGAAGAGTCGCCTCGAGTTGGGGAATATGGGAGCAGTTACTGAGATGAGACGCCTTTGTTGTAATGGAAATGAGTGGAGGGAAGGTATGTATTTAGGTGATGTGTCGCAAGTTTAAATAATTTGGAATTGGATCAGGCTGTGAATGAGGAAAGGTGTTCTGGAGACAGAAGGAGAAGGTACGAACAAAGTGAGGAAGGGGCACTCTGAATTTCGGCCCGATTCAGTCCACTCCATGTCTAGAATCTAGAATCTAGATCGTCGAGAGTTTCGTAAATTCCCGAGACTCTCTTATATACTGTAGGAGAGCAGTCTCGAGTCGAGAGCGCTCTCCTACAGTAAAGTATATAATTTAATTAACAGGGTGGATATCCACTACAAGGCAATGCATGAACCAGGGCTCTCCTGGAAGGCGGTGATCTCAACGTCAACTTACAGTAGGTTACTGTAAGACAGTAACTAATTTACATATCACGGTGATTACTGTGTAATGTCCGCCGATTTAGAGCTTTGAAAAGGTGCCGCTGGCGCAAGGACATACCGACATACATTACAGTAGTCTGCTACTGGTAGACCCATTAATGTACCGTTGAGTGCGTCCGAGAGGTGGTTTGAACGTTTATCGAAGAAGGAACCCCAAAAAGGGGCCTAAGTGGCCCAGAGGTCGGAATGGATGTTTGGAAAGCGAAAAAGTTCGAAAATGTATATCCGTAAAGTGGAAGACTCCGGAATTCACAAATCGCAATTTACTACTTAGGAATTTTGCAATTAATGTACACAACGGCGGGCTTTTGATACGTAGCAAATGGTCTCTAGCTCCCAAGGGGGGGAAGGGGGTTTGAAAACAAGGAAAATGCCGTACAAAATCCCGACTTGTAGCAATTTCGCCGCGAAATCAGACCGTTTTTCGCGGGACTGGAAGGTGGTGTCAGACCGCTACTTAGACCTATCTACCAGAAAGAATCGACCTCCACTGGCAAAAAACCGTTGCTTTCGACCCCATCCCCAATCCGCTGCACCCACATCCATCCACGAGCGAGCAACTACTTCCATCCGCGATTAAGCACGAGCCTCCGTCTCTGATTCACTGCAGGCAACTTTATCCCTAGTCGTGCAACCAATTCCATCCTCAATCGTGAACTCAACTCCATTCACAATCGTGCAAGCACCTCTATTCGCAATCCACTGCACGCACCTATTCCCCTAATCCTGCACTACTTTCACACCCAATCAAATGCATCCACCTCAGTCCCAAATCAATTGCAATTAAATCCATCTCCAGTCGTGCAACCACCTTCACTCGCACTCGTGAATCAACGTTCATCACCCCAATCATGCACCCACCTCCATCTGCACATACTTTCGTCCTAAATCCACTACATCGACCTCCACCCGCACTTGTGAACCCGCGTCCATCCCCAATACACTGCACCCACATCTACCCACCATCTCTTTGCAGCCGAAATCATCCCCAATCTACTGCACCCAGCTCCACCGGCACTTGTGAACCCACATCCACCCCAAATCATGCACCTACCTTCGTCCTCAACCCACAACACCCTTCTTCATAACCCATTCAATCTTGCCTCTCGGTTATTGTCCTTGACATAGATGGACGAAATAATTTCGCTAACAATGCACAGCAACCAGCTGCTGGTGAGTTTGCACTAGAAGACGTCGGACGAAACGAAAAAGCGATGGGTAGGAAGATGAAAGGCCTTTACATGTCTTGGATCTAGAGGAAGACGACGACCTAGATAATCACACCCGTCGACTGCGGCAACCTGCATCACCCGCAGTCACTCTAACTGATATTTTAAGACAAAATATAAACGGCAGATCTCCGTTGCCATTCCCTGTTGTAGGGAGAATGGGTGTATCCGGACATGAAAACAACTACAGCCTCGCATTGAATGCGTCACTGCCCAGCAGAAATAGACTGACTTTCTTTGTGGTATTGCTATGCGAAAAAGTGGATACAGAATTGCTGCGCAGAGGGGGAAAGGAGGGAGGCGTGGCAATGGTTTTTCTAGCAGAAAAACTGAAAGGGTACTTCAGCTTTTACATGACCACCTCCCCCTGGCCAAAAACGAATGGGAAAAGGTAGCAAGGCAACATGGGACAATATATACAGCACAAGGTCGCAACTTAGACTCCCTGCGACGAAACTGTTCCGCGCTCTGACGGAAAACGCCTCCAACTGGAGATCCTAGTATACCTCCTGAGGTTCTGAAAGCCAAAGAAGTTCGGAATCAGATGACAGAACGAACAGATATTGGGGATGTAGGAGACTCAGAGGAGGAGTGTAGTGAGGATTTTATTGAGGAAGCGGCGCCGTTTCCGTTGATGCTTCCTTCGTTACAACCACTGCCCGAGGGTGAAGGAGGAATTATTTTGCCAGATATCGAAGATCAGCAATCTAGTAGGAATTCTACAGCAGTAAATGAAGACAAGAGTGATACAGATATGACTACCCAACGTGGTACGTCATATCGTACGCTTATTCGGGAGAGAAATATGATTGGTAATTGACAAGAATTTGAGGAGGATGGAATATTGGATGCGATTAAAGCCTCAATCGTGCAGAAAAACATGCGCAGGGATCAGGAATACAGGCAAAGGAGGATGGACCAAGAGGATGATCATAGGAGGATAGAGGAAGAGCGGAAGGAAAGGGAGGAAAGGCGGGCGAAAGAGCGAGAAATCAGAGCGGAGGAGCTGCAACGTAGTGAGAGATTTATGCAAGTCATGATGAGTGCTTTACTTGGTCCGCGTGGTAGTGACATGTTAACTGACGTAGACCAAAGTAGGGAATCCTGAGTTCTACAGGGTTTCCAGAAAGTAATTCGCCTCTTCACTGATATGCGGCATATAGCTGTGTAGTATCTAATTGATACCAACTATTCGCGAACGAAGTTTGTACAACAGCACCATGCACAACAGAACTGCTTTCCACTCTCCTCTCTCTTTGTAAACAAATCCATCTTTGATTCTTGGAGAAGAGCCCTGAAACGACCTCATTTCCGACTCGGATCCTTGCCTGGCAGATTCTGCTTGGGCAAATGTGGAAATTTATTCTCTTGTTCCATTACTTCCAACTAAACAGTCCTGAGAAGACTTGATTAGATAGGTGTACTTATGCTTTGAAAATGCAGAATCTACGACGCAATACCCTCCATGCTCATGCAATGGGCGCTTGAGCCTATCAAATATTTGCCCCCATTCCGCCACAGTTGATTCATATATAGGACCAGGAGAGTTAATCGAAAATGCAGTAAAAACTACGCTCCGGGCAAAAACAAACACATTTCTTACCTAGTGATCGTCCTTCCAGCCGTTAAATAACATATTTTGTATTGCGTAGTCTACATATTGTTCCAGATACAGCTTCAATCCGTCATCAACACAGAGCACACTTCGTAGCCTGGGGTATTTTGAGGAAAATTCTCTTTGGTATTCCGAAATTTCTTGCCCAGGCGGCATGATAACCGTAGAGATGGGATGTTTTTTGCGTGCTCTCAGAAGTATCCGACAACCAAACCTAAGAAAAATAGAACATACTGAACTTTTTATTCGAAGCAACATGCATAGTAAAAAAGCGGCACCTCTATTTCTATGCAATGTCAAAATGAGACCCAAGCAGTGTTTTGCTGTCATACTTCTCGGCCCTCCCGCCTGCTTGGCTGGATCAAGCAGTCTATTTTGCCTATCTTGTGAGTACGGTATATACATATTTTGTAACGGTTCAAACAGCTTTTGCAAAAAGTAAAACGATTGATTGTAACACCCCGTAGGGGCAATTAAGACTGGTCACATCCTGATCCAAGAAGTACAGCGAACGTTGAAAGTCTATGGTTCTGTAGCGCTTTTTTCTTATTCTGCGGTCTCGCCGGCGACGAATCTCCAAGTAATGGCGTTGTCGGAAATTTCGCCGCGATTCTGGCTGTAAGCATTTTTAGTACAATGTTGGAGAAGGTGCTGTCCCTGAAAAACCCATTAGAAAGAAAGGTCTTCGATCGGGAGAAGCATTGAAGCACGGTCAAGGAATTAGACTTGCTATCCTTTTGAAGTACTCCGATCGGTGGGGTTTCCCCCGAACGGAGTACTTGAGTATGAGAGGGCAGTATGAGGACATGATTGAACATTGCAAACAATCAATTTTTGCGACTTGTGATTTCCAGAGTGAAATGGCGTGAATTCGTAGCATATCCGGCATACTTGTAGTATCACAGTCCAAAAGCTATGAGACGTGTAGCACGTAGCAAGGTTTCTGGTGGAAGTCTACTGTAAGCCCTACAAGCCGAGCTTACAATGCCTGACACAATTACTTACAGTTGTGCTCGACGGCCTGCGTCCCCCTTATTGCGGAAAGAACAAGTGTCTACTTCTTCTGTCTGATGACTGATGATTCTTTTCTTGGACTTGCTCCGCTATTCGGTAAGCAAGCCCTTTTATATAATTTTTTTGTAGCCCCTCTGCACTGTATGTAAAAGTACAGTACAGCATAGTGTAAAATTAGGCCACCATAAAAACAAATCAAGTGGATACAGTAGCATTTGGTACTAGATTAATATCATAAAAATATCTGAGCACTACTGGTGAGCTTTAATAGATGCTGTGCTGTCACAGCTAACAGTTTTGTTTGCTGCGCTAGCACCATGACGAGCCCTGTTTGCATAAAATTACCGCTCCTTCAAAAAGCGAGGCAGGTGTGCCTTACTTCCTACGGATAATCTATTGTGCGATGTAGGTTTTGTCAACAACAGTCCGTAGAATTTCTAGCAGAGGCTTGCAACCATTCGGCTTCGTAAGACCATCAGCAGGATTTTTAATACCAACTATAAGTCCAACATTTGATATTTAGAACATGTTGTAGGCTTCGCGAGTAGCAGCGATGTCTATCATTAAAAGTTTCTAAGGTATATTTGAAGCACGGGTAATGACATCCAGAATTTACTTCCGGCCTGTGAAAATTTTAGATTTATTTTACGGCGTAAGATGCGCTTTAAGTCGTGCTTCAATTTTTAAGCGACATCAACTGCGGCGGAGAATGCGTACGATTCTCCAGCCATGATAGGTCGTACGACTCGACGATATTTTCGGTGGCTTCTATAGTTCAAAAAATGACAGCGATCTGAGTAATCACAAAGAAAAATAATGAATCATAGCTGCGAAGTAAGATCTGTGTTTGTCGCAGACGATGCATATGCATAAGTCAGAATATGCAGGGGTTTGAAATTGAGCGGTGGATACTTGATACGTATTTTTTGGTATCTTTCACAGAGCTTATGGAAGTATTAGGCTCTTCCATGGCCTTCTTTCCGAAAGTCTCAGCGGTCACATGTGCTGCGCGATTGACTGCATAGCATATGTCGGGAAGAATGTGTGTTAGCCAACTGCGTGCAGCTTGGACGTAGCGAAAGAGTTCAAAGGTAGAATCCTTTGTTAGCGTTCAGAGCTTGGCAAAACATTTTGGTTGATGGGCGTAGAACGTTTGCTGACCATCATACGATTATTCAGTTTCAATGCGGATTCCAACTAACTCAAGAGTGTCATATTCAAATGTGTTTTAACTCAAACGAACGGGCTGTGAGTTCAATGAAATTATCAAAATTTTCATTTCCAGCAAACAAATAATCATAGACATAGGCTCCGAGAAGTCTATCTGTACCCTCGGTACTTTTTTTCATGTAAAGAGACGGATCACCGTCGAGGTGTAGCATTCCTAGTTCGTTCTTGATAAAGAATTCGAGAGTAGCGCCCCAGTAATCACCAGAATCACAGATCCTATGAAGAGGCTTTTTTGTCTTCAATACTTAATATCCTCTGACGTTGAAGAACTTTCGATCGGCTTCACGGATCTTGAAATATATATCACGATTCAGATTTATTTCGCTTTGGGGTAAGCTTGAACAAAATCAACCATTGCGGGGCGGTAATTTAGAATGGCAGATACTGAAAGGATTATTTTGGTAGAGTTCTGGCGTAGCATTGGGCAGCTATGCACTAGAAACTCTTCCATGTCTTTTTTGTGGCCTCGTACAACGAAACGGACTTGGCCTTCTGACGGTCGGGAAATGGATTATTTAGCATAAAATCTAGTATTCCACCGATAATGTTGCTTTCGGGGAAGAGACGAAATATTGACGACTTACCAGACCTTACGATCAGATAGACCCTGAATCTCATTGAGTTTGGCTGTTTCAAATACTGCAAACGTGGATCTTTGTTCAGAGGCTGGAACATTCTACAAGATACATCTTAGGCTTGGTTTCTCTAAGACATCATTTGTTCCCTCGGTTTTGACCTGAACTTCAGCCATTATTTCTTGAACGGTTGCAGCAAATTGATCGCTCAAGAACACTCGGTCAAAAACAGTACCTATTTCGTCATACTCATTATCAGACAATTTTATTATCTCTTCTGATGATACGGATGCGTTATATACTGATGGACTGTTTCAATGGAAACTAATTTAAGGTCTTTATTGATATTGACCCAATTTTTTTTTCATCTCCTGCAATAAACTTGTATTGGCCTTCCCATGATTTCACTTTTTCGCGATAGAAGAGGACTTGAGGTCCAATTCTTAGCTCGCGGCCTGATGTAATAGGGGCGCTACGACTAAGGGCAGTGCGAATGCGGGCAGAAGCAACAGACTTTGACATCTCAGAGCGAGCGTTTTGTAGTGCCTTCGTTCGCTTACGCTGCTCTGAAAGATCTCAGAACCGTAGCGGGAGGTGTGGAACGACTTGAAACATGAGAAGAGTGGGTGAAAACCCAACTTGTCTGGAAGTGTTGTTCATGGAATGAACAGAAAGACAAAGGCAGTCATCTTTCGAAATCTTTTTGTGCTCTATTCGTAACTTACGATTTATACTTCGGAGAAAGTCGTGGTACCTTTCACCGACGCCAATAGAATTGTGTCTTTCGATGCCTTAGTCAAAGCATTTTATCCTACTCGCTTGCAAAAAGTGACACCACAAATCACTATATAATTGCAGTCCACGATCCAGCGTAAATTTATTTCGAGTAATCGACGTACTTTGGAACCCATTGACCGATACTAGCTGTCCGTACGTTGTTTGATGACTCTCTGTCGAGAAATAATGCAGCCTTGAACAACTTATCCTTACAAATGATGTGTAGTACGGGCATGATTTTCAAGTACATAAGATAAATGAGCACATTTCGGTTGAAGACTACAGCTTCGCTCGGCGGTGCGACGCGGAAAAGACCAGGTTGGTTCGAACCACTTTGGCAAACATCCCACGACCGAGTAACTTTTTCGAGTGCCTTAAGCGTCTCTGGAATCGCTTGAGGATATTTGGCCTGCTTCATCATTTTGTATATTCTCAGCTGATGCGGGTGATAAAGTTGTCGATAAATCCTTTTCAATACTGACTCTGTATACAGAACTTCGTAGTTCCATTCTGTGAGAATATAGACAGATGCCGTCTTTATTTATTTCCGGGTCGGCGACTCTCCCCGGCTTTTTATAATATTTTGTGTTAAGGGCATGCTGTCTTGGTTGATTCGTTGTTGACGGTAGTGAGCCACGTTTTCGTTTTTTGTGGTCATTCTTGGTTGATTCGCCAGTCCCCTGTGAAAAGATTGGCTCGTGAGCGTTGCGGGAGTGCACTGGGTGGAGGAGTGACAGTGAGTTGTTGAGACTGTTAGAACCTTGCTGAGCAGTGTGCAAGTCTGAAATAGGGTGCAGATATGATGTGAGTGCAATGGCGGGCGATCTTTATCTTCCCGAGAGGTTTGGTTAGCATATCGGCGCTGTTGTGCTCCGACGGGACGAGGTGGATTCCGAACGTTTTATTCTGCACATGATCGAGGATGTGGTGGTAGGGGATACCGATGAACTTCCCGCGCTTGGTGATTGATCGGCTGTTGGATACTTGTATGGCGGGTAGATTATCGGAAAGTAGGCTGGTTTGGTGACCAGATGATATGCAGAATTGTGTTAGGAGCCGTTGAAGCCAGGCCGTCTGTTTTATAGCGTCGGAGGCGGCGATGTACTCTCCCTCGCAGGTGCTTTTGGCGGCAATAGATTGCTTGGCGCTGGACCAGCTGACTGGCGAGCCCCACATTGTGTGAATTATTCCAGTGCGGGACTTGCGGGACTTGCGGTCACAAAATCGGAGTCGGAGAGAGTGGTGATTGGGTGACCGCGAGAGGGTTGCATTCCGATTGATGGCCTTCCGATAGAATATGCAGTGAATTGAGGTACCTTTCAGGTACCGTATGATCCATTTGAGATGGCTTTGATGGAGCGTAGTGGGTTGTTACATATTCGCAGCAAGGTTGTTGACAGCGCATTGGATATATGGTTACGAGAGCTGCCTGTGAGATATCTGAGGCCGACTAGGATGGATTGGTTTTGGCGTTTCGCTTCTGGGTCAAGGGGTAAGGCTTTAGTGGCTTCGGGCTAATTGGTGTTTTCGGGCAATGGTGTTGGTCGTGGGTTGCTTTGCGAGAGTCGAGTCTTGTAGATGAGGGCGAGTATGACATGGGTTTGAGACAGATGAATGTCGCCTTGTGGGTGAGGATGATGTGCCAAATCATATAGGCCGTTAGGGGACCAAGACCACTGATGTTGTATTTGAGTTTCAGTATGTTGAAGAGATTGTTGATGTTGGATTGTAAGGGGGACACTGCAAGGAAGTCATCCGTTCTCATAGCGACCAGTATCGATTGGCCCTGGTCTTGTTTGGTAAACAGGCATGGATCAAAGTGGCTTTCGCGGTACCCGTGGGACAGAAGGTGTTGTAAAAGGCCCTTATTGTAGGTTTCGGCAGCCGGAGAGGTTCCGTAGAGGTTGCGTGGAAGGATAATCTGTGTGGTGGGGATGGCGGAGTTCGCCATGGATTCTGGGTTGCTCTCGGATATAGACATGTTTTTCGTGTGTGTAGGGTTCGTTTAAGCAGGCAGCGCTGATGTCGAAATGGCCTAGTTTCCAGCCGTTGTATACGGCAAGGGCGAAGAGGGGTCGGACCGTGGTTTTCTCGGCTATGTATGTTGTGGTGCGGTTTGAATCATAGTGTAAGTACGGCTGCATGCCATTCCCGCCCACACAACATAGGGCCTTGCGGTCGAGCGATAGGGTGGGGGAGTGCTTGTAGCGGTAGGTCATCGTCGGTGGAATTACCCAGGCAGAGCGAGAAAATTGGTTGTTGTGCACCTATTTAAACGTTTATTCCCTTTCCAGCGTGTCCAGCTCTTCGTTATGGGCTTCGGCCCATTTTTCGGCGTCGGGGTAACTGCGGGCTTCAGAGGTGGTCTATGGTTGGTCAGGGAGGCGTTGGAGAGTGGTGTGGAGCGCGAAGGTGGTAAAGCGACTCGGGTTTGGAGGTGTGTACTGGTGAGGGGATGCCACACGCGTATGAAAGCGTCATCAAAGGCTGTCATGTCTTTGACTAGCTTATCCCTGTGATTTAGTTTGCCTTTAGGTTTTTGGATGGATATGTGACCGTATTCTTCAAATACGAATAAAAAGGTGGGACGTGGTGGAGTCTGGAACCATAATTCGTGGTGATACTTGCCGGTATTGGAGTGCCGCATAATGTTGTACGTGTAGGCAGCGTCATGGAGACCGTCTTGCCAGAAGTCCTGGGTGAGGTTCTGTGCTTTCAGTTCCGCGCGGATGGCATTAATCAATGTTAGGCTGATCCGCTCGGCGAGGGATTTTTCTTGCGCTTGGTATTTTGTCTACGTTTTGAGTTGGATACTATTGCGTCGGTAGAGGTCGCGGAGGTCGTTGGTGAGGAATTCGCGGACATTGTCGACTGGGATAGTGTGGTGTGGAGACCCGTTTTTTGTTTTGATTACAGCGAAATAGAGCGGTGTAAAGCGTCATGCATGGTCTCAGGATGGGAGAAAAAGTATGTCGAGGTGGCTGCTTTCAGCATCTGCAAATGTAAGAAAGTGGAGGTTGCCGTGCTTGGAAGCGGATCATACTGATCCGCATGTATCTGTTCTGCCGTATGCACCGATGCGGTAGTGTTTGAGGTTTGGCGTGTGGGGTGATTTGGTTAAATTGGCCTGCCTGCAGGGCATCCAGATGAGTGGTGGGGGCCGTTTGAAAAGGGATTACGGCAGGAGGAGGATTGTGCGGGTGTGGGACATGGATTTTATGGCGGTGGGGGGGCGTGGTTGAGGACGAGGTGCCAGTGGTGGAGGTCCGTGGTGGGTGTGCTGCTATGATCTGGCAGGAGGACAGATGGCCGTGTTCGGTAGGGCTTCACTTGGAGTTGGGTTGTGGTGGTTCCAGCGCTTAAGGTGGGAGTCTTGGGTTTCGGGTGGAATTGCGAGGTCGGGGTGTGGGGTGTGGTGGTTTGCTGCGTCGTTGTAAAGTGGGGAGGTGGGGTCGGATTGTTGGCAGTAGTGCGAGGCTTACTTCGAAGTGACGGTACGCATGAAATGGTTGTATTATGTGCAGTGGAATTACTGACACTGGAGGACAGTTGGAAAATTTAACCTTGCTTCGATTGTGACCATTGAGCCTTGCGAATGATTGCTCATTTTCCCCGGTTATGCTTGGTAATGAATGAACGTGCTGCGGTGAAGATCACGGGTCCGTAACGAGTGGCCAGGGCGCGGACTGAGATGAAGTTGTGCTTGAAGTCCGGGTTGACAAAGGCCGGGAGGATGATGCGATTACTTGGTGTCTTCTCTAGCATTATTTTGATCTGTGGCGGTGACTGTTGGGATGGGGGGTGTAATTGCGTCACGGAGGGAGTGGGTTTGACGAGAAGTGTGGGATGGGTAGCTGAATCAAGGAAGTATGTACCGTCAGACTGGTCGGCTGGGGTTTCGAAGGTCGTCTGGTTGGTGTTCAGTATGTTGTGGAGTTTCTGTGTCAATTTGGAGTAGTGGATCTGAACCTTTGCAGCGTGAGTTTTGCTGCATTTGCGGTGGGGATGATTGCTGTAGCGACAATAGTCGTCAGTGTGCCTGGGTTTGGCGACGCCCATTGCTTGTTGGTACAATTACAGCTTACTGACAATGTATGCGGGGACAGCTACTGTACTTTACAGTACTTTACTTTTCAACCTAGATCTTGACCGTTACGTTTATGCACTGTACTGTGCTGTGAGCTTGAGCTGATCTTTTTCAGATCAGCTCAGATAGGTTTAGGGTTATTCCTTCACCGTCGTCTACATGGCTTCTGGAAACTTCCACAGGTCGTGCCGAAGCATCAAGCGACTCGCCCTGAAGTCTATATAAGCCATGGTCTCAGCCCACTCTTGGTCGAAGTAAAGTCTCTCACCACTTTCCCTTCTCTCAACTCTTCTCCTTGGTCGCTCACTTTCTCTCTCTCTCTCCTCTTGCTCTCTCTCTCTCCACTCGCTCTCTCTCCCTCTTCTCTCTCTCTCTCTCGTCCGCTCGCGCTCTCTCCCTTCTCCTTGTCCAACAGGTTATGGGCCCAGAACACTAGCGCTGCTCACGAATCCATCTCGCTTGCTCGCGCACCCCGGACGCTACCCTACACTCCGTGTAGGGACAGACTGAACAACTTCGCGGAGGCTACCCTACACTCCGTGTAGGAAAGAAAAAAAAAAAAAAAAAAAAAAAAAAAAAAAAAGCCCTTAAGGTTTGACCGCACTCTCTTGACGTCTCTGCACTATCTACTGACCTCCTGTCTTGTGGCCTGCTTAGCGTCCGTCGTCCCTGCTCTACCTACTCCTGTTGGTTTTGCAGCCCGTCGCCGCTCTTCATCCCCACACCACAGATTCCAGTACATCTTGCGGCCCGTCTTGCTCTCGTTGCTTCTTGTCTCGCCCCCGTGTTACATACCCCGGTTTGTCTCACGGCCCGTGCTTAGTCGCAACAGTAAGTCCAAACCATCTTGTGCTTTTCTCATACCATCCCGAAGCATCGCCTTATCCTCCGCCTAACCTCACAAATTGCTGTTACCAGTGGTCATCTCACTCTCCGTATTTCGTCGCGGCATCGACATCCCTCCGAACGATCCCGTGATTCGCCGCCTTACCTTCGACGAATCCTCCGCCAAGCCTCCTGTCCGTCCGAAGTGCCGTTTCATTGACGATTCCGCTATTGAGTCGGACGGCGAAGGTAACGACATTCCTTCCACCGCGACTACTCCAGAGGTTGTTCACGTCGAAGTCGTCTCCAAGCCTCCTCCTCCGGAGAAGAAGGACTCCTTCTTAAACCATATCCTTTCCCTTGCCAACCGTCCGAAACTGCCTGCTCGTCCGAAATCTCTAGCTCCGAAACCTCTACGAAAGAAGTCAAAGCCAACGAACCTTCGCTCCAAGCCGCTTCCTGCCTCATCGAGCAGAGTATCGAAGCAAAGCAAGAAATCAAAGGGAGGAGAGCCGAAGAAGAAGAAGGATCCGAAACCTCCGACACCTCGACCCATTCAAGTGGTTTCTCTCATCTCCCCTTCTCCGGCTTTGACGTCTCCAGCTCCAGCTGCTCCCATCCAATCTCCACTCTCTCCTGCTGCCCCTTCTGTTGCATTTGTTCCTTCATCTCCAAGGGTTCCGACTCCTCTTTCAGTCGAACCTCTCTCTCCGGCTCCATTCGTTCCCCTACCTCCAACTCCTGTTCCTCCTATCTCCAAGCCCAAGTCTTCCCTCCTGATTTGTGACCTTTGCCAACTCAAAGTCTCGGGTCCAAAGCAGCTCGAGCAGCACAGAGGTGGAAAGAAGTGTCGAAACAGAGTCGAGAGGAGATCAGCCATCACTCCGTGTGTTTGCTGCAATCGCCTCTTCCAGACGAGACACGATCGCAACAGGCACATTAATCATAGAAATAAGTAAATCTGTTCTCAACCTCCTGTGCTCCCTCTATCTATAAGCACAGTTTTCTCTCACCCATTGCTTTTCTCCATGGACTCTTCAGGACTTCGACTCGACAGTCTCGAGAAGCTCCGTGATGACAACTTCCACATCTGGAAGTCGAGAATTCAACTATTGCTCTCACTGAGGGAAGTTGACGACCACCTCACTGAAGACCCTCCGGAAACCTCGTCACCTACATACTCCGCATGGAAGAAGGCGGATTGCAAGGCTAGGGCTACCATCGGACTGACTCTATCTGATACCCATCTCGAACAAGTCCAGCATGCCAATACCGCCAAGGTCATGTGGTCCCTGATTTGTGATATCTTTGAGAAGCATACTCTTCTCAATAAACTGGCTGCCAGGCGCCGATTCTATACCGCCAAGATGAACCCGAACGAGAAAGTGCTCTCGTTCGCCGCCCGTATCCGCCAGCTCGCTGCCACTCTCAAGTCGATGTCCGTCCACATCGAAGACAGCGAAATGGCCATGGCGCTACTTAACGGCCTGCCAGATCGCTTTGATACTCTCATCTCGGCCCTTGACGCTGCTCATCTCGATGACGACAAATTCTCCTTCGAGTTCGTTCAAAGCAGATGCCGCCAAGAGGAGCAGCGCCATGCCCAACGAGATCAGGACGCTTTGAGGGCTTCGGAATCCGCGGCTCTTCTTGGAAAGCAACGGCCCAAGTTCAAGCGAGACCCTACCGCTGAGATATGCATACACTGTGGAAAGCATCGTGACAGCAGTCGCTGCTTCAAAAAGTACCCACACCTTGCTCCTGTTGGTCACCCAGCTCGAGCCCACTTGAACAAGGGCCGAGATGGGGGAAAAGGTCTTGTAGCTTCCCAAGCTTCCCTTGAGAAAGAAGAAGACAGAGACCTCGTCTGCTTGGTATCCATGCCTAACCATCGCGTCGCTGATTGCGACGCTGCAACTCCGGAGTATGAGAACGAGATCGTTGTAAGCAATGACACCACCGATCACTCGGTTGATGGAAATAATTGTCACATTGAAGCGAATCCCTTGAACCGAGCCAATGTGGCGCTACAAACTATTGGTAGCTCTGTATCCCTTGCTAATGAATGGGTTATCGATTCGGGCTGTACCTCCCATGTCACGCACGATCGCTCGGCCTTTGTTTCATACCAAGAGTCCTCGGCTAACTCAACTCTGGATCTGGGAGCAGATTCTACAGCCTCTATCGAGGGAACAGGTGACGTAGTGCTGACACTCCGTTATAAAAAGGATACCGTTCAATGCCTACTAAAGAACGTACTTCACGTTCCTACCCTTCGATACCAGCTGCTCTCGGTATCCGAAATGGCAAATCGCGGCATTAACTCCCAATTCAATCGCAACGCTGTTCTGCTTACAGACAACACCGATGGATCTCTAGTGGCCACCGGCACTCTTGTCAAAGGCCTTTATATACTAGATACCTGTCAAAGTCCATCAAAGGCTAATGACTCGGAAGTTTCCTTGCTTACATCTCTGAAGACATGGCACGAGCGACTGGCTCACATCAATACCGCTGAGATCAAGTCGATGGTTAGTCATGGAGCTGTCACAGGTGTTAAGTACGTCAACTCTGGGACCCCTGACTCTTGTGTGGGATGCATTCTTGGAAAATCACACCGTGCACCAATCCCAAAGTCAAGAAAAGGGCGGTCTACGAAACCCCTCCAACTGGTTCACTCAGATGTTTTAGGGCCTGTGGAGATTCCATCTCTCGGTGGAGCGCGGTACTTAGTGTCTTTCATTGATGACTATTCCAAATGGACAGTCGCCTATCCTATCACTCACAAATCTAAGGTTTTAGAGTGCTTCAAGAAGTACAAGGCCTTCGCAGAAAAACACACGGCCAGTCTCTAGAAGCTCTTCACGTCCTTGAGTTCCATGACTCCAGAATCCCGTTCGAGAATGATCAGCTTCTGGTAAAGGCTTTACGGTCGGACAACGGAGGCGAATATCTATCTACAGCATTCAAGAACTTCCTGGAGGCACAAGGTATTCAACATCAGCTTACAGTGGCTCATACTCCTCAGCAAAATGGAACAGCTGAAAGAATGAACCGAACCCTTCTCAATCTGGTCCGATCAATGCTGCATCACAAGTCCCTTCCAAAGCACTTCTGGGCTGAAGCGCTTTCTACCGCTGTGTATGTACTAAATCGGGTTACATCCAGTTCCCTGCCCGACAATACTACTCCTCATGAACTTTGGAATGGAACACCACCAGATATCTCCCATCTGCGAGTGTTCGGTGCGCAATGTTGGTACGTTATCCCTAAGAAGGATCTCAAGAAGTTGGATCCCAGGTCTCGTGAGGCACTAATGATGGGGTACTCAACCCAAAGTAAGGGATACAAGCTGTGGGACATTGCGGCTGAGAAAATGGTTGTTTCCAGGGACGTCATATTTGACGAATCTTCGAATTCTCCGCAAGATCAACACTGTTCAAGCTTTCTCGACGACCAAATGGAAGGGAACACGAATCCCATCGGCAGCAATCGCACTTCCAAGGATCTGCTGATTGATTCTCCTTCTGGTAGCATCGCATCTCCTTCTGGTAGCGAACAAGATGAGGGATCACTTGCCGTTAATGAAGATGCGAACCCAGTCCAATCCAGCCCGGATACTCCTAGTATTGCTCCTCGTCGTTCATCCCGGATTGCGAAGAAGCTTGGCAGATGGTGGCCCTCCGGGTCGTCTGAAGATGTATCGCTCATTGCGGAAACCGCTCTTGTCTCTATTGGAATTCCAGCATCATACGAGGAGGCTACTTCTTCAGAGAACGTCGACTTTTGGATGCCTGGAATCAAAAAGGAAGAAGACTCCATACGAGAAAATGGCACGTTCGAGCTTGTCCCGCGAAAGCCAGGGATGCACGTCATCCCTTGCCGGTACGTCTTTCGTGTGAAACCAGACGTTGGTCCCAAAGTCCGCATAGTCGCCAAAGGATTTCGACAAGTTCCAGGTCTCGAGTATAATGAAACCTATGCTCCTGTAGTTTCTCTCTCTGCCCTACGATTGTTTCTCTGCATCACAAACTTCTTTGACCTGAATGCGACCAGATGGATGTTGTGACCGCGTTTCTTAATGGGGAGTTAGAAGAGGAAATATTCATGGAAGTTCCGTCCGGATTTCACGACCCAGCCAGGCCAAATCTCGTATGCCGCCTTCAAAAGGCCCTGTATGGGCTTAAACAGGCTCCACGTCAGTGGTATGCCAAGATTCATGAGCTATTAACCGCAGAGCTTCATTATATGAGTAATCCTCATGAGCCCTGTCTTTATGTCTCTCGACAGGGCTCTTCGATCTCCATAATTATTCTGTACGTGGATGACCTTCTTATTGCTGGAAACGATCGAGTAACTCTGGAAAACATCAAGACTGAGTTGAAGAGTCGATTCAAGATGAAGGATCTGGGGCCTGTCAAAGAGTTTCTTGGAATCCAAGTTACTCGCAATCGATCAACAAGGACGTTACATCTCTCTCAGAAATCTTACACTGAGAAAATACTTGAAAGATTCAACATGGCCACCGCGAAGCCTGTTGATACCCCTATGGTTCTTTCAAACGGGTCTCGGACAACAGCTCAGAGCTGATCTTTCCCCATCGATACCGTATCGCTCCGCAATCGGAAGTCTCATGTATTTAATGGTATGTACTCGCCCGGACATTGGTTTTGCTGTCGGTAAACTTTCACAACACTGCGAGAAGCCTCTGGAAAGCCATTGGAAAGCCGTAAAGCGAGTTTATCGTTATCTCAAGGGTACAAGCGACCTCGGAATCTGTTACAGTCCCTCTGCTGCTCCAACTATCATCGGGTACAGCGATTCTGATTGGGCCGGCTGTCGAACAACTCGCAAGTCGACGGAAAGCTATGTTTTCATGATGTCCGGAGGTCCTATTTCGTGGCGTTCGAAGAAACAAGGATGTGTTGCGCTGTCTTCGTGTGAAGCAGAGTACATTTCCATTTGCACTGCGTCCAAGGAGGCAATATGGTTGTCTAACGTCTTGTCTGAAATACTGGGCTCAAATCATCCAACTCCGATTTCAATCTTGGTCGATAACTCAGGATCTATCAGCTCTGCCAAAAACCAGTCCATTAACGAGCGCAACAAACATATTGATATTCGATACCACTTTGTTCGTGAGGCCGTGGCAGCAAATCAGGTCCATTTGTCACATTGCCGAACCGAAGACCAAATCTCTGACATTCTGACAAAACCTTTGCTTCGAGTGAAATTTGAAAGATTTCGGAATGAGTTGGGCATTGTTTGTTCACATCAAAGTAATGTTTGATTGTTTTAGGTCGAAGGGGCGTTATCATGGTCAATTCTAGTTTGAGGGGCGTGTTGGTACAATTACAGCTTACTGACAATGTATGCGGGGACAGCTACTGTACTTTACAGTACTTTACTTTTCAACCTAGATCTTGACCGTTACGTTTATGCACTGTACTGTGCTGTGAGCTTGAGCTGATCTTTTTCAGATCAGCTCAGATAGGTTTAGGGTTATTCCTTCACCGTCGTCTACATGGCTTCTGGAAACTTCCACAGGTCGTGCCGAAGCATCAAGCGACTCGCCCTGAAGTCTATATAAGCCATGGTCTCAGCCCACTCTTGGTCGAAGTAAAGTCTCTCACCACTTTCCCTTCTCTCAACTCTTCTCCTTGGTCGCTCACTTTCTCTCTCTCTCTCCTCTTGCTCTCTCTCTCTCTCCACTCGCTCTCTCTCCCTCTTCTCTCTCTCTCTCTCGTCCGCTCGCGCTCTCTCCCTTCTCCTTGTCCAACAGGTGCTTTATGATGCTGACATGGTTGAAATGAAAAGCGAATCGGGCGGGCGGCGGGGGGTAGGGAGCGGATCAGCCTCAGGAGTTCGAAGAGGTTCGCGGCGGTGATGTCCACTGCGGGCGGATGATTGGAGGATGAAGAACCGCGGTTGGCGGAGAAGTGAACAAGTTCGTTATATTTGTGAACGAATTCTTTACGGTGAGTGGGTTTTTTGGCGAGCATGTGTATGCCTATTGTGACGCTGTCTGGGTTACTTTGATGCCTTCTGTCATGAAATCGACTGCGGTGTTTGGGTCGGCGATGTCTGGATATTTTGCAGCGATCATGGCCGCACGGATGGCTTCGTGCTGCTGGAGGTATGCCATGATATCTTGAAATTCCTGCATCTTGGTCGTCTCTGCGACGGACTTGAAGTAGTGGTGACTGCTGGCCTTGGTGTTGTCGAGCTTTTGCTACACGGCTTTGATGAGCTGGTATACAGTGAGGTCGGCCTCCGGTTGGATGACGGGGTTGGTGGGGACTTAGTCGATGAGGGCCCCCAGGGGGACATCCCGTTTGTCCTTATGAGTATGAGGCGGGATCAACGGGTAGCTCGGAGTCGGAGTTGGCGTGGTCACGTGTGTTGATCGATGCCGCGGCGCTTTTGGTCGAAATGAGCCAAGGTGCGCAATTGGATTTTTCCAACTAAACAATCTTCGGTATGTTAATGGATTCCTTGCTGTGGGTGATTGGGGGTGGTAAAGTGGTTGTGTGTTGCGTGCTGCGAGTTTGGCAAGACGGATGATTTCGAGCGTGAGGTCGCTATACGGGGCATGGTCTGCCCGTTTGGCGTCTCGAATGTCTCTGGCTGAGGGCGCTGAGACGGGGGGAGGCGCATCAAGAGGGGATGTGTGGGTCTGGGGCAGGGGAGTTGGAGGGTGAAGGGTCTGGAGACCGGTAATGGGATAGTTAGCAAGTGGCGGCGTCGATGCCCATAACCTATGAGAATGTAGACTGATGCCCTCTTTATTTCTTGCCGCTTCAGGGTTTCTCAACGTTGTTTATATTATCTTGTGATTAGGACAGGTTGTATTGGTTGATTCGTGATATTCATAGTAGGCATGCCCTAGCTTTCGAGTGAAAGGTGAGCTCCAGACAGGATATTTGCATCGGATACGATTTTCCACGCTGTTTACTAGAAGCCTGTAATTATCAAGTACGTCTAGTCCTAGCAGAAGCGGTAATACAATATCTACAACAGCCAGAACGATCTCTATGTGCCGGTCGTCGTATGGATCCGAAACTTTGCTTTTCCAATGCTTGCCTTCCCGTTTGCTCCAAATTTTAGAACTCTGCTGTTGACGGAATAGGAGCGAGAGGAATTACCATGAGGCGGTTTTATGCCTCAGCTTGATTCTTCCCTACCACAGATCTCTGAGCTCCAGTATCCAAACAGGCTCCATTGAACTTTTCAATGCCTTCTCGGTCAGAAGGATAATTGAGCTTGATTGTAGCTTTAGCTACAAATTTACATCATTCGTGTATCTGACATAATTAACAAGTGCTTCGAAAAGATCATCAAAGTCTAAGTTCCCCCCTTCGAATTCATCATTAACATGTACATATGCTTCATCTGGTACGTATTGACTCATTACCTCTTTTTTTTCATTTGCAGAGTCGAACTGTTGACATAACTCAAATAATACAACCTCGGAATTTCGAGTGGTTTCAGTTTTCTTTGGCATGTATTCCACTTTTCGACGAGCGGCTTTAGCGAGGTCAATCTTGTGCGGACACGAACTTAGGATATGGTCAGGGGAATCAAATTTGAACCATCCCATGAACAAAAGCGGTCCAGATGTATCCTTCCTTTGTCCTTAAGTAGTTGTATCACCGACACCACGATGTATGATTGCGTAGCGACCAATTCCATGATAGAGTATACCAGGGAACTTTTCGTCCTCATCCGAAGTAGTACGTGACCTAATTTCAACTTTATCTATCATGTTTGCCTATTTGGGTTCCCTAGAGAGATGCAAGGCTTCTTCAGGTTCTCCGTACAGTTGATGGAATGAGGTAATATGAGTAGCGACGAGGCTTAACGGATCCATTGCCAATGCGTAACCGACGGTAGCATAGCGAAAAAGATCATTCTTGTGTGCCTCACTTCTGTGCGAAACAGGCACTTAAGGTGAAAGCCTTGTTATCAGCTTGTACAGTTTTTCTAGTACTGCAACTTCATCAAGGCTTTCAGAAGTATACTTGGATATCTTAAGTCCACCGAGATCGTTCTTCACTCGATTTGGCAAAACTACCTAGTTTTATTCATTTCCAATGAGGTTTATTGCCTCAGTAAACGAGTTAGCTTCGATATCGATCCGATACAGGTAACATCTCCTAGTATCATCACGTAGAAGGTTATGAAGTTATTGCTTCTTTTGTGCAGCGCTGAGACCATATTCACGAGCAACTTGTTGGTACTCGGCAACATGATCCATCCAGTACTCATCAATATCTCCGGAGAACTTTTGGCCCTTGTACCGTAATATGGAGGCGATTTATTACGCCAATTTGTCCTGTTGCATAGGGATGGATGTAGCATGAGAGATGTTTCATCTTCGGGGCTTATTGTTCCTGAATTTTTTGGGTTGTACGATGATCTGGTTTCAGTATATCCTTTGTTGATTCTTCTGCAGCTATCTTGTCTTCATCTTCGGTATAGATATTATGGGCTAGCTTGCGGATAGCATGACGGGAACTGTGCGGCGGCATATTTGATCCACGGTCATTCAACCAGTCACGAAGTGCTTTATGAGCAATAAGCAAAGATTGTATAGCAAGACAGAAAATACAGGCATCGGAAAAAGTTCGGCAACCTAATGGACTATTTGAGTTCCAGCCATAGACCGAGCATAGACACGATTATGGAGTACTAGAATTGAGTTGATGAATCCTGAAACCTCTTGGGAGACATTTTCCAGTGCTATCTCAGACAGAAACAGGTCCAATGCATTGGAAGTGCTTCCGGATCCATGTTAAAAACTGACCTGGAAGTCCTGATTGACAGTAACTTGTATTCAACAAAAGATGGGTATCACAGCCACAATACTCCAGGCCACGCTTGACGGAAGGATATTTGGACGTTTTTTCAGTAGAGTAGTACTGCATAAATAAAATGTGGAACAAGTAAAACTGAGGACACTGTGAGTATAATTCGCGAATGTATTATTACAGCCCACAAGTCATGACACGTGTAGCACGCAGCAAGGATGCTGGTGGAAGTCTACTGTAAGCCCTACAAGCCGAGCTTACAATGACTGACACAGCTACAGTCAATTGTGCTCGACGGGTCGGGATCCCCTTATTGCGGCATGAACAACTGTTTACTTCTTCTTTCCGATTGCTGATGATTTTTTTTCTTGGACATGCTCCGCTACTAGGTACGCAAGCCCTCATATAGACGTTTTTGTAGCTCCACTGCACTGTTTGTAAAAGTACAGTGCAGTACAGTGTAAAGTTAGGCCACCAAAAGACATGAATCTAGTGGATACAGTAGCTTTTTGTACTACCGTAGATTGATATCAAAAAATATTCGGGCGCTCCATGTGAGCTGTAACAGATGCTGCGATGTCACAGAAACCCGTTTGCTTGCTGAGCTGGCACCATCACGAGCCTTTTTTGCATAAAATTACTGTAGGTATTTGCTACAGTAACAAGCTGTGATTTTCGGAGACTCACAGTCTCTGAAATCCGTACTGATCAGAGACGAAAGGGCATTGTCAAAATTCCTGGTACGTATCATGGTAATATTTCTACTGGATACTTTAATGCCAAAACGCAAGGGCCGTGTTTGGCGAAATTGAACATGCGTTGTAAGGGCATTTCAAGCTGTATATGGTAGAGTGGTCCACGGCAGCGAAACGTTAGCAATGGGGTTAAGGTACAGTGATGGCTTCTCGTATTGTAGCCGCAGAAGCTGTCTTTCTGTGAGGGGATTGTTCCGGAGGAGTTCCATGGTCCAGATTGCACCTTAGTCGGGCGTACTTTTCAGCAGCCTGTGATGTGGGAACTAATGCAGGAACAAGCAAAGTGCGAGACGGGGCTGGTTTTTCCCATCCTTCCTCACTTACTCTGAGAATGTAGTAAGTGAGGAAGGATGCGAAAGATCCAAGTCTTGGGAGAGAGAGATTTACTAATTACACTCTATAGAGTGTGCACAGACTGACCGACTATTCAGTTAAGAGCTAAATAGATGTACCAAATCGGTCACATGCAGTAGGGCTCGGGACAGGGCGGCCATAGCCACAGATGACCACAAGTCGCTACTGATACGGTGATAGATGCGCGTGCGAATAGTAACCTCCGAAGTGTGGCATTTCCTAGCAACATGGGGTACAAAATATTCAATAAATAACTATACAAAAATATACGCATATTCGTCTTGCTCACATATTACAATATTTTGTAGTCCTCACCCCTGAAACCTTTTATGAGGGTCTAATTCTTCTTTTTACGGTACATATTCCATTGATATTTATATCTATGTCAAGTCTGTCTCTACCACAGAATCTATAGATATTTACTACAGTAGATATTTATGGATACTCTAGAAAGATCTTTATCCTAGTAGACAAAATGCTAGGGCTAGTCGACAGTACCGGGATTTTGCATGATTAGTGCGACTGCCGCACTCCGGTGAGTAAAGGGAGCAACAAATTCATCGATCTTCAACTCAGACCCAACTAGAAAAAACACTTCTTTTTTTCAGAGTCACCCACAAGCGCCACTCTTCTTTTTTCTACCTTGGAATTCAAGACATTCCGGATTTATTCGTGGTTTCACGTTTTTTCAAAAGTAAGTTCTTGCAGTATCCAGTGAGACTAATCCTATCGGTTACGGTTTACAGGGTTGTTTAGAGCTTCGTGTAAGTCTGCAAATTCTAACCATACGATTAGCTTTTGTATTCTCTGAACACATGGTAGTGCCCGGATATCAACCGAAAAGCGCAACAGTGCCCCGCTCTGTCCAGACCTTCCCGGGTAGTTAGGGCTCAAATGTCCCGTAGCTCCCTCTGTGACTGGTTGCGGCCGTCAGCAGCAGCAACCGCGCCAAGGTAATCGTCACGCTCCGAGCCAGCTTCTTGAACTATTCTATCCCTCTTCTGACGCCACGTGTCCCTTATCTGGCCAATAAGACAGCAATTGAGACCAATCCAAAACTGCCATGTGGAACTCAGAAAAACGCCACTTTCAACAATATTTTAACACGTGTGAGACTTTTGATCTGTCAAAACGCTCCTTTTGCATCAGCAACCAATTAGATGTCAGCACATAAAGGGAGAGCCACTGCAAAGGTGACAAGTAGAACCCGAAAAAAACACCTTTTGAATCAAGTGCCACACGCCAATCAAGTGTTTTCTCCTATGCCCGTGTGCCATGTACGCCACCGAACGGTTAAGAGAGTATTTGGCGAAAAAGAGGAACCTCCACCGATTCGAGAGCTCTGTAAGCAAGACCATCGCCTTGCCGACTGGACCGGGGTTACTAAGAAAACTTAATCGCGAGGGCCTAAGGCGATGAGGTACTGCAAGCTGTGCGACTTTACTTGCAACAGCCGGAAGACGTTTCTCGACCACCGCCTTAGCCGTAAGCATTTGAATCGCCTTGCTATCGGAAAGGACCCACAGCACTCTAAGACTTCCTCCAAGAGCTTCAAAAGCCTCACTTACTTAGGGCGCCACCTTAGTGGAAAGGCCCATAAGGCCCAATTAGCAGATAGTGTTTAGTATAAGTTTACCTGCGCGACTGGATCTAGTATAGTAAAATTGGAATTGATTTCAAAAACATTCTTTGCAAAAAAATTTGAAAAAAACCCCAAAGTACATTACAGTGCGCTTGAAGGGACGAAATCCCCTTTCCCCTAAAAAAAATTTGTAAGCCAGAAGGCACACGTGTCAAAAACCTGACAAAGGCACTCAAAAACAAAGAAAACAAAAAAAGGCAAAGAAAGTGACGAAATAAAATACATAAAAGCGGAGAATTATGTTGACTATTTCTATTTATGGAACATAGTGCCGTTTGGTCAAGGTATTAGCAAGTACACCGACGTCCAGAGCGGATTTGTGGAGCATGTTTGTGACTATGAGGTAGCCACCACTCTGAACGGTGCAGCTTTCAAGGATATCATGTCGGGTGACTATCCACCTACGCTACTATCTGGTCCGTCCATGCTCTCTAATACGACACTATTGCGCAGTTTTTTTTTGCCTTCCTTACGAAAAAGGGAATCAAAACCGTATCAAATAGTCGGGGATATTCTTTAAAACAGTTTTGCCCGCTATATTCCTATGGTGACCTCCTGACCGCCTTGAGATGCATTGATTCTCATTTATCTCTAGGTAATCCACAGCCTACAGGAATTAAATCGGATCAAAGGGCGTCTAGTGGCAATTTTAAGGGCCTAGGTCATACATATCAGAGATTCAGAGACGAAAGCAAGAAATTCTCTGGGGCTCTAGGCAAATGTTGAAATGAATATCTCTCAGAGTACATCTATGCTTGCCAGGACTATTCTTTGATGATGAAGCAACGCCTCAAGTCCCTACACCACCTCATTCACGGCAACATAAAACGTTTCTACACTTGAAACGTGGAGGGAAACTTTCAAGAATTCCGTCAGGCCATCGAAGATTTACACGAAGAGTATATCTCGACGTCTCGCCAGAACCGCATAGCTATGTATCGTCGAAGCCTAAGAGCTAGCCAATTACCGACGCCAGACTGTACTCTAAGTAACTCTATTGAAACATTTCATGAAGATATATCGAAACTTACACCTCAGGCCCAAGAACACGCCAGATCTGAGAGGAACGAAGTCGAACACCCTCAATCCGCTGTTATTGGAAACTCCTGGGCTAAGAATGCTTTCATTCGGTCAATCACAGGTAATATTTCTTATCAAGCCCTCTACAGCCAGCTAGTTGCTACCGTGCAGCTCGAACAGGAAGAGAAATTGGGACGAATGAGGGATCAGATAAGTCTTCATTATTCTTCGGTAAATGAGATTGATCCAGTTCTTCGCAGTAAAGTTTCAGAGGCTTTATGTGATGGACAGGGACGCTCTTCTCGAGATCCCGACAATGTCAGTGGGATCCATAGATATGAAACGCATGGCAAGTCAACGATGCTATACAAGCAAAGGCCTAACTCCGATAGGCACTCTAAAAAGTAATCAGGGGGAACTAGAAAAATCGCTGCTGGGGATGTGCTGGTCCCGGGCAAAAAGTCTCTGATTGTCCCGAATCCCTTTCACAAAATATTACTGGGAAAGTACAATATTACCATGAGAGGGTCTCGAAGGTTCCTGCAAAGGCCTCTAAACGGGTTTTCTTTGAGCTTTGCACAGAGTCACAGAAAAAATATGGATGACGATCATACTGATGATTAGTCGGGAAGTAATGAATCCCAGTCCGCTGAAGATTTCTTTTGCGACATCAGGGATAGAGATACTGAATGAGACGCCCGTGATGGGCACATATCACAAGATGACCGATAACGTGCTCGAGCAATTTTTCTCACGATTCTCCCATTCTGGATCACCGGATACCTCCCTATCGAATATGCTGGATGATTTTCGGAGAGGAGCACTCAAGTAAGCCGAAGTGCTCCTAAGAAATGTCAAAATTTGAAAAATCGGAATCGGCGCGCCAAAAGGGAGTTATCATGCGCCCCCTGGCTCGAGTGATGAAAAGAGATCAGAATAATCGGGACATCTTCTGCTCAGATCTAAACGTGTGCTAGATACCAAATTCCACCACCGACGGGATTGGAATGAGGAGTCGCATGGAGACATTTCCCGGAATATGCCTTGGTACCGGGGCTCAAAAATCCGCCATTGGGAAAGCTCAAGCGAATGCTTACTGTAGATCTATGGGAATCATATTCAAACGACGACCTCAGAACAACCACTCCAAATTTGGGGATGGCTTTTTTACGATTATTGGTAAGGTAGCCATAAGGATACCGACCCCAGATGGTGGCGTCGTGTCCATCGAGCTAGACGTGACCGATGCAAACATACCGTTACTGATCGTTCTGGAGACACTCTACTCTTATAAACTGATTGTCGATAACGTCGACAACGTACTTTTATCGAAGTCAACAAATTGGAAAATGCCAATTGTACGAAAGAGAGGACACTTGTGTGTCGAATGGGATTTTAGTAAGATAATGTTGACAAGGACTCGGCTGAAGCGTCTCCAACTTCACTTCTTCCATCCGTCGGCAAGGAAATTATTTAATCTGATATCAAGAGCCAAGACAGAGCAAGCAACGCCTGAGACTCTTAAATTAATACATGGTATCAGCGATTCAAGCAAAACATGCCAGTGCTTTGAGCCAAGGGCGAGATCGTACCATATTACTATACCAAACGGCATAGTTTTCAATCTGGAGATTTCCTTGGATATAATGTACTGTAGCTCGATAATTTACCTATACTGCATGTAGTCAACACACAAACGCACTTCTTGAACGCAATTTTCCTGCACATTCTGCCAAAACAGGCAGTATGGAACGCCTTCCTTGGGTGATGATCAGCGATATACACAGGACACCCTGATCAGATGCGCGTTGACCAGCGCGTTGACTAGGGAAGTGAATCTTTATCGAGTTCATAGAAGGAACTTATGAAGGAAAGTGGAATTAAGCTCTTCTTGTCAGCCGTTGAGAGCCAAAACTCTGCTGGACCAGGGGAACGATATCATGGTCCTCTGCGCCGAATATACCAGATCGTAAGATATTCAGAGTCAGATGTTGAGCCTGAACTCACCCTAAGGCTTAATATAAAAGCATTGAATGATACAATGAACCCCGACGGATTGGTTAGGTCCCTTTTTGTCTTCGGTACTAAGAAAAGATATCTCGCTACTTATGGCCACCTACCAAACCAGGCTGAACGAATGAGAGCACTGCAGGTGGCCCAAGCGGAAATGAAAACGATTACATCTGAATTAAGAGTCCAGACCGCATTGAACTCCCAGATACCAAATGCCTCCAAATATGAGTTAAATGAGGGACAGAAAGTAATTTTGTATCGCGAGAACGCTAAACCATACAAGTGGATGGGAGTATACGAAATCACTCGTATTGAAGGTAAGCAAGTATGCATCGATCGTAATGGATCAGAGTTTAAACACGCTAGGGCACGGGTAAAGACTTACTTTGATGATACATCAGGGGACTTGACCGGAACCCACGTTACCGAAGTACTCCATCCCAAAGATCCCAGGTGCTGCTCTCGAGCCTTTATGGAAGCCAAAGATATAGAGCTACATGGGCCAGTAAGAGGGAAACTTGGAATAAAGTATTTAAAAAGGATGCACCAGCCGACTACAACATATTCACTGGAAGATTCGTGATTTCTATGAAGAATATAGGTACCGAGGAGGAATATCCGAAGGCCAAATTTCTGATTCAGGGTTAAAAGAAAAAAGAAAAGAGGTTTTTAGTCCAAGATGCCATCACTATGATGCAAAGTTCAACGAGAAATCTAGTAGCGGTAGAAGCGATAATTTGATTCGACATCTGGTCGAAAGATATCAAGCAAGCGTACTTGCAGTCCAAGGTAAACCTTTTGAGAAAGGTTTACTTGAAACCTCCTAAGGAGTTCGAGACATCTGACGGATATCTCCTCGATTTCATTAAGCACTTTTACGTACTTTCCGACTCCGGAGACTACGGGAACAGGACTACGAATCTTTAATCAAAGTAGGACTTAAGAATGAAGTCAGCAATGGTGATCTTTCGCTTTTTATCAAACATGAAATTTCTAAGCTGATAGGGATGATCGGGACATACGTAGAGGACTGATTGGCCTGCGGGAATGATCAGTTTAAGAAACTGACCGAGAAAACGCTTCGTAGATTTATACCGAGAGAGAAAGGGAGTACGATAATACCATATTTGCGGATGTGAGAGTCCAAAAAAACGATTTTTGCTTCGAGGTCAGTCAACACCAGTATTCAAAGAGTCTCAAGATACTTCCATATAATGGAAAATTCTCTGATTTTAGATCATTAGGACACAAACTGGCTTGGATTACGCACGTAAGGCCGGAGATACGTTGTGCAGTCCGCATGTCCGCTCAAGTAACTGAGAGTATGTTCTCTGAAGATGAGTTCAATCGCCTCATCAAAATCGTCCGGCACGTGAAGAAGGGCCCACTTATACCTCTGAAGTACTATAAACTTGACTTCAACACACTGAGATTAAAAGCCTGTGAGAACTCGTCCTTTGCGAATGATAATGACAATGAATCGCAACTAGGATATGTTTTTCTCCTTACGGGCGAATCAGACAGGTGCAATGTACTGACGTACTCGAGCCACAAAAGCCGAAGAGTCACGCGTTCTGTCCTAGGTGCGGAATTTTACGCCTTCGCTGACGCTTTCGATGCGGTTTACATAATCAAGCACGATCTAGAGTCAATCCTGGGAACAAAGATACCCTTATCAATGTTCACGGACTATAAAATCTTATTCGATGTGATTCCAAAGTGCTCTTCAACCCTAGAGAAACAACTGATGATAGACATAAGCGTTGTATGTCGAGCGTACCAGAGGAATGAGATATGTAATTTCGGCTTTGTGCGAACTTCGAACAATCCTGCTTACGGGTTTACGAAGGCTGGGAAATGCGAATCAGCCATCAGAGTCCTTTTCCAAAACAGATGTGATTTAATAGTTTAACGATGAATACTGAGATCGGATGTATAATAGAGAAATCATATGGGCGAGAGAGAGGGAGTATAGAAAAATCTACGGCTATGCGTCTTGCACGCACATTACACTATTCTGTAGTCCTCGCCCCTGCACCTTTTTATGAGGATTTAATTCCAATCTTTCTATACAGCAGATATTCCATTGATATTCTTTATGTAGGGTCTGTTTAGGCCACATAATCTATAGATAATTACTACAGTAGATACTTATGGATACTCTGGATATATTTTTTATCATATTAGACAAAACTTCTTGCGCATGCTAGGGCTAGTCGACGGTGCCGGGATTTTGTATGAGTATTGCGACTGCCACCTTCCGGTGAGTAAAGGGAGCAACAAATTCATTGGTCTTCGACTCAGACCCAGCTAGCAAAAACACTTCTGTTTTTTCAGGGTCGCACTCAAGCGGCTTCCTTCTTTTTTCTACCTTGAAATTGACGACAATAACACGGTCAACTGTGAAGGGGCACCGAGAGAATCTAAAACCAGGGGCTGGAATCGGAAGTCCAGGTCTCGGAAAGGCTAGGAGTGGGGCACCAGTCGCCTTGACAGCTTGTGTTGAAGGTCTAAGACCTTGGGTTGGTGCGTGAGTGTGGTACCTTCACCGGAGACTTGTGTCGCTTTCATGAGTGATTACTGCATCTATTGGGACGTCACGGCTATGTCACATGCGATGGGCCGGTCCGGGAGGCCATCTTCATGGTCACGCGGGGGCTGGATGAAGAGGATGTCGGTTGGCCTAAAGTACGCACCAGGGAAGAGATTCTCAACTACAAACTCAGAATCCAGGCCGGCGGAGCGGAAAATGTTCCACGCGAACACGTTGCGTATTGATTTTTTGCGGTGAATGCGTCCAAAATCAGAGACGCAGCGGTTTGCGGCATTATCACCTTCGACATCTTGATCCTACTGGCAGGGGTAGCTTTTCAAGGGCGACCAGTTTGTGCGGACTGGGAGCCCGAGGTGGTTGCGCAGCATGATTGTCCTGTGCTCCGACGAAACCTCCGTCGCAGTGGTAGGATTGGTACATATAAAAGCGGAACTGCGCTGTGACCAAAAGCCAGGCCGCGTATGCGGTGACTGGTGGCTTCTTCGGGGTGGTAGCTTGGACAAGGCCCATCTTCTATAGGTCATACTCCCAAAACACCTTTACCTTGGCTTATTACTGTGCTCGATTTAGATGGGATTGAAGATTGAGAGGCATGTCAGCTATAGAGGTGGGACAAAGGCGCCTAGGAAGGGGAAAAGGTTTGGGTGTTTTACTCTTGGAAGATGTATCCGGTCTATCCCATGGTTTTCAAGACAACCGCAATCAACTAGGAAGGTGACGAACGGATCGCCTTGGATCGGGCGGACAAAGTTGAGCAGAGGCGAGCGTGCCTAGTTGGCCAGGAAAAATCTATCGCCAAGAACTTATTTCCGAAGTACGGCGACAGAGCGGGTGGTAGAGTAGGAGTCTATGCGCAAGCGGGCGGGGGCAGCGTCCATAATGCTGGCAGCGACAGTACCGTGCAGGTATGGACCTATGATGGAGAATCCATGCCATCCGAGACAGAGGGGGAGATCTGCTTGTTCCCAGGCGTCATCCGTTAGGGAAACGTGATGGAGCACGATATAGGAGGACCGCTGCAGAGAGTCAAACTCAGCTGCAGTCTCAGCAACGTGATGAGGGTCAGCAAGCCGAAACGCATGAATCGCACGGCATGTAAAGGCACATGGGCGGTGCATTTGGAAACGAGCCTGGGGTTCCCGGGCCACGTCCAACAGCGCAAGGGTGCGGCTGCACCCGTCCACCTTGCTGCGGAAGAACGCCTTGGTAAAGGAAGAGTTACCCAACGAAGCCTAGAACAGCTCAAATTGTTCGCGGGAGCATCCCGAGAGCGGAAACTCGGTCAAGAAGGCCGCGCGGTCCATCGGCAAAGTGTGCATTCAGGAGATTCCCGTGTAGTGCTGAATGGTAAAAACACCATATTACGGGCCATAGAGCGCAAGAGACCGCTACTTTAGTCGTAGACCGGTGAGTGACCCCATTATTGTGCCGTCATCGGCGTACCACTGATTTAGCATGACACCCTCCTCTTTGGCGACCAGACGAGTGAGCGGCTAAATCTTCAACGAGAAAAGAAGCATGCTCGCAAGGTCTCCCTACTGGGTTCCCCTGGCACTCGAAAGAACCATCCGCTTGCAATTTGGAACAACGAGCGGTGATTGGGAGCGACCATATACCATGTTCACAAATCGGGCGAGCGAGGGGGTACGGGATGGTAGCTGTCCAGCATTGATTACTTATCACGCGGTTGAAGGCGTTGTGGGCATTGATAAGGACGGTGACAACGATCGGGGGCGATGAGACCCTTCGAAGCATGATGGGCATGTCATGGATCATTGGATCTATGCCAGCCTTGACGCCATTGGCCATTTGGAAGAGGGCCAAAAAGGAACGGGAGTCACCAATTTCCGGCGGGAGCAGCGTTTTCGTAACCAGGCGCCGCAGGGCAGAGTCGAACTAAATGAGACTTATCTTCCTATGCTTGGCCTGCAAGGGGTGGAGGGTCTCAACGGAGAGCAGGGGAAGAACTGAATCGGGTAGGTCTCTGTTTGCTATACTATTGTCCACTTATGAATAAGACAGCTTGCTATGGACAAGCTGGTATCCGCTCTTGTGTGATCGAATTTTTTTTCTTGTTATTGATGCGCTCTGAATAATGAGTGCATTATTCTACTCATTAGCCGCTTGTATATAACCCAACACATCTTCTATGCATTAAAATCACCCAAAAATTTCCCCTTATTCTACTCGTATTTTGAGATCCGGTTATGTTGTGACGGTTTTTAGTCTTCGGCACTTAAGTTCGACCTGCACGACAAGTATCCCAGTTTAACACCAACTCTTTTAGTTATGGGCCCAGCGCCCCAAAATGGGTTACAGTCAAGGCCAAAGTTCTCACGGGACGCTAAATCCCCTCCTTGGACAGACAGTAAGGGAGACCAGTAAGAATACCGTGACGACATACAACTCTGGCAGACGTTCCACAGCGCTCTCCTAGATTCGAACAGTAGTAAGATTCCTGCAGCATTACGGGTTGTGTGCCTCAAATCGCAGCTGTATGGACGCGCGAGGAACTTTTGCCCTGGAATTTCAGATAATGATCTGACAAGAAATGGCACGGTAGACCCTATTTTTGGTCATATTTATCAGAAAGATACTTTTTCTATAACAATTGAAGAGTGGAGAACATTTAATCAACTCTGGAATACCCAAAGAATTAATTAAGAGATTATGAAGAACTTTGATTCGATATTTTATGCTCAGGTGGCAAAGTTTAAATATATACTAACGACTATGAAAATTGAAAAACTATTTTGACCAGAAACATCATGAGTAAAAGATTATTGGAAAACTATTTAATTCATTTTCACATCGAATATGTGCAGTGATGAAAAATGTGGTACAATATTTTATTCGAGACCCACAATTTCTATTTATTGCGAATCATCGAAAAATAATTTATCTGTTTTAGTGGCCCATTTCTATATTTTCTTACACTTATAGCAATTTTTATGTCTGTCTGTTTGTTTTTTTAATTCTATAGTTATAAGTAATGGAATGATATTCCAAGCAAAATTACTATTTGGATTAAAGCCCACCTGGAGAATAATTCTATATTTATTACTGAGCATGAATTTGGTCTACAAATATTTTCATACTGTTGTAATAATCTTTGAAACTTTTCTACTCTGATCTGCAATAAAAATGGCCTTAGACCGTTAGAAAATGTTAGCAAGCCCTGGGCCATTGAACTATCCCTGTCGATCAGCTATCAATAAATATTGGTTTTCTTTTTTATTGTTCTCGGTCCTATTCAGGTAATTTATTATTCATTTTTTTGGAAATATCTATTTTGGATCTATGAATTTCATTTAAATTTTACAACGACAACAAAGCTGCCAGAATGCATAAGGGAACTCATGCTGTTATCTAACTCACCTATCGATGACTCTCAGCGAGTCTCTATCATGACAACTCTAGCACCCAAAAATGACAATTTCACGTCTCAATCTACGAATGATGAGTTTTTAAGCCCCAATACGTACCATTCAGTTGCTTCAGCTATCAAACAGTGTGAAAGGTCTTCACAATATAATACTGAGACATAATACGAACTGCTGAAGGCTAACCCTACTGGAAGCAGTTTTTTTACAGTAAAAATAGTAAAAAGAACCCGATACAAAGGCCAATCGCTTACTATAAGATTCACGCATAATTTGTGTGGCCAGTATGGGCACTAGAATCGTAACCATAATTAATAGGGTTATCTCTCACCGCACGCCATACTATTTGACTCTATTCTAGATTCTATTAGTTTTAGAAATCGTTCAGGTAAGAATGGATCAAAATTAAAATACTATAATGCCCGACAGGACATTTGAAAGCCGAGTACGGTATCATTCACCATGGTTTCGTTAGTAGGCTCTTCAGAAATTGCTGTGTGCGAGAATTAGCCTGGAAATTTGGTTGACGATGGAGAACCATTTTTCCGCAATTGGTATTTTCGAACTGAATATATTGGCAGACCACAGCGAACTACTTGCAAAACCACATATAGACCTCTCCCAAAAGCATGTGATGGTCATACGCACTAGCAAGATGGGACTGGAGAACACAAAAAGTCTTCAAAGCCCATTCTAGGATCTATTGATCTCACTGAAACATCTGGAAAAGGTAATTCCATCAGAATGTCTCACCTTGTACGAGATTGTTAACAAATATACTGCTTTCCGTTTGACAATGGTTTCCTAGCCTAGTCTTAAAATTTTCAATGAAGTACTTTGCATTGATCATATGTACTTGTTCCCAATACTCTTGTTGCAATGCAAAGACTTAGTAAGCAGATATTACACTACTTGTATAGTCGGCACAATTGCCCTAAGTGAAGCAGTGACTGGATTTGAAGCCTCATAGGTCTCGCAGTTCTGATACCCAGATACCATCAGAGCAGATAAGGCATTTCAAATCGCTGAGTTCAAGAAATATCCGGAGAAGCTTTGCATTGAAATTAGTACCGACTAGACGACACTCTAAAAATCCTGTAGAATCTAAACACAATATCATGTGTAGTATATTTACTCGTCTATGGGCAGAGAAAGACGAATAATTTGACACAAAAATGTCAGCGTACAATACCATGTCAATTTATGATGAGTTTTACAGCAACGATACAATGTCTGCGTTTGAAATTACCCATGTTTTTCTCCTCCTATTGTATCTAAGCCGATTGACAATGTGAGACCAAAAAATTTCGAGAGACACGAGAATAGTTACATGCTCGTCGCAATATGGCCCTTATTCTTCATTCGAAGACAGTAAAAGAAATCCCAATTTCTTCTGGTTACAAAGTTGAAATCTATGAAAAGAAGGACGATAAGGAAATAGGAAAATGCCCTGAGCCTGGAAAAATCATTTCCATGAACATTAATGTACGTACTGTACATGGGTTTTCCAGCCAAAAATGGGCGTGAAGTCAATGTAGCAATTGAAGATATTCGCGATGCATTTCCTGAAGAATTTTTCTGTCAGTTAGTGCAAGAATGCTTAGATATAATTTCCGAATTAACCACTGCTGCAATTTAATCTCTTTGTTTTTGATATAATTGATGATGACCAAGAATCACTTAGCACTGAAGAGCTAGAGGAAGAAGATTTTTTGCCAGCATCACAGTCCAATTCATCGATTGATCCCGATTTTGGTTTAGACTCCCCCAACAATCATCCTCAAGTCGGTTATAACATAACAGTTTTGTGGCCACTCGATAACCAATATGAAAGTGACAATATCCACTCTGAAGAAAACAATGGTCGCATTTTGAAGACGGAGAACAAAAATGTCTAGATGTGACAAATGAGTTTTGCAAGTATAACGACCCAGATCAAGTCGGCTCAGGAAAGCTCTCTCTGTCACAGGAATTGACAAGTAATGAGAACAAAATACTCTACTCGATGAAAGATCACTTTGATGGCAAGCCATTCTTACGTCATGACGCTCCGGGCTTCGAACGTTATCCTCAGGTGAGTGCAAATAAGGCGTAGTAAGAACGTTTTTGAGGAATTTAAGCACAAAACCACATGATAAGGTACCACCTGGATCAAACATCATTGGCAGTCACACCTTATACAAGATAAAGAAAAATGTTAATGGCTCTCTGAAGCCAAACGAAAGAATTTCTCTTCATGGAAGTGAAGAAACTTAAAGAAATAGGTCGCCGAATCGCATGCACCCGACTTGCGGGTACTAGATTTGGTATGACCCGGAGGCTCGAACGGTGATTACTGCAGATATCGCGGCTTCATCCCGAAGTAATCCACGTCCGATGCCCGAAGAACAAGAGGTCGGATAAATTTTAGTATCCCATCTGGGTAGCGGAGCTGACTAGGCGGAGCCAATGGCAGAGGAAAAGATTCATCTGGTGTCCTCTGAGAGCCAGGAGCCTGTGCGTAGTCGCGGGGAGGACTGAGATAACTGATAACGTTATGCGGTGAAGTGCGAGCCATCGGACATCCGATCACCGTAATATAAGAGCGAGGGACAGTACCGCGACGACCGCGACGCGAGCGTGTGGAGGAGCGGCGACTGAGGGAAGTTATCAGGTACGGCTCGTGCGATTACGCAGGCGCGGATGTACCACGTGCGGGACTTTCTTTGTGACTAGGTTTTCCATCACGAGGAATTTGGAGGAGGCTACGATGCCCTTCTTGTCCAATTCCTTTCCGGTATGCGCTACATCAGTGATACCACGTGGTTGAGCTATGGCGAAAGCCGCCAGTCCATGATGATCACTGTATACCTAATAGGCCGCAGGGGCAGATCGCAAGTGTCAGCCACAGTTGGAACGGACACGTGGATGCCATGGCGGCGGTTGGACTCGATGTACCATGTGGTTCAGTTACATGCCCCACATCAATGGCTTACAATGGCAAGTGTAAAGGGGAATAGAAATGATAGCTTGGTCCAGATAGCACTTTAGTTAGTAGGATTAGCAGGAACTAAATAAGATAAGGGCCTGCCTTGATCCCCGACATGCAGATAGGAGAGGATTCGGCACTACACAGTATGCAGACGATATATGTAGGACCGGACCACTATACTGTCCACAGGCAACGCGTTAGTCATGATCCGGTCAAATAAACTTGAAAGTTACACTATGTCTAGCTTATAATGAAATAATCGCAGTTCAGTCCCATTTTGGCACGTTCCAATGAGTAAAGTTCGTGGTTTTTCTTAACAACTGCAGTCTGAGATAGAAAATTTTTAGGTAAAATCCACCCATTGTATTTCTATCCAGTGATATTGTGCGTTCAACAGTATCCGATTACTTCCAATTATGAGTATACCTTGTCATAACATGAAAGTGCAATTATGACTATCCCTCCTCAGAACGGACCTTTCTGGACCATGAACAGATCTAATGTTAATGAGCTAATCAGGAGGAACAAGCCCTTTTAGTACCATGCAAACTTATTCATTGGTACATTAAAGCACCCTAGAATTTCCTGCCTGTCGATCTCTTTGGTTAAATCCCTTGTCAAATAGGGAATAAAATTTAGCATATTCCCTACATGGTTCCAGAATTTTTAATTGGTTGCAGGTACTTTGAATTGAATGTATTAATTTCTTACATATTTGACACCTTTCGGACAAAAAATCCGTGAAAAATTTCGGCAAACTCTTGATAACTTGGACTAGATCCTTTTACTAAAAAATCGACCGTTATATTTCTTGCAGACCTGCGCGCCTGCAGACTTTATTTATGGAATTTTTACTCTCCGAGCGTAGGTAGTTAACAGTGGAGGTATTTGCTGGTGGGGGCGAGATACATGCAGTGGGACGGGTTAGTAAGCACAACAGCTGGTTTGCAGATGAGTGAAACGGGAGTCTGTTTGAGCAAATCTTGCGTTTGAAGTCCGTCAATCCCCAGTAAAGTTTTACTTTCTTGAAAAGAACTCCACTGTTATCCTACTACTTTCCATACCCGTGTTGAAGGCATTGGCTGCAGCCATAATATTGGATAAGGAGATAGTCAACTCCGGAAAAACACGCGTGATGTGCTTCTAGTCCTTGTAAACTACGTATTGCCTTCCTTTTATGAACAAAAACTCCGCCAACATAACACCAAGGCCGCTATCCCAGTAAAAGTTCTATTCATGGCTCCAAACTATTTCGAGGTCGTAAAGGCGCGGATTTATGCCGTCCGAAGCGGTTAATGCTTGTAATTTCAGCTCACTGCTTCGCTTATGTCAATTTTAGACCACTTAATGGTCTATATTCCGACCGACCGGGCGTTCAACTCTAGCCACCGTGCCGTCTCTGAAAGCCGTTTAATTCTTTAGACTCGTGCTTTTCTTACACCCCGCCTTTGAATAACTTGCGGCTCCGGGACGCAAGAAAGTACCCCAATGGATGCGCGCAGGAAGGTACTGCGGAGCGCCTCATGGAATATCTTCTAGATTTGTTAAGCGTGATTTCCGAGGAGAAACGCCCACCTGCGTCCAGATGAGAGGCGCAGAAGAATGAGGCATGCTGATAAGGTTGCGATGACCAAATATCCGTTGCATGTAGTCTTACGCTGGTCTTTTGGCCAGGTGACAGCGCAGTTCAGCCTTATAATGGAATGTTTGAAGACATGAACAATCAGAGAGGTCATTGAAGTTGTTATCGAAGTTAATTCGTCCAATTTCTCGAGGAAGTGCCTGTAATAGATTTTTTCTTTCATCCGCATCGTCATAAACCTGCCCAAGAGCGATCATCGCTGCTCTTTTCATGTAGTTCAGGACGCTGCGAAGCTTTTTCATACAATAAGGAGCTGCCACAGCATCAGCAAGAGGTCCCAGTACTGTTATTAATCTGCATTTCAATGGGCATAATGGCGTTGTTCGATTTCTTTGGGATACGGAAATAATGAGAACAAATATTGACCCAAATGATGAAGGAATCATTTCGCTTGTTTCGTAATTGACATTGTAACATTTTTCCGCATCAAATTACAGTCCACGTGGGTGGCTATTTTGTTGAAATTTCAGCACCGTACACACTAAACTGTATAATACACAATTTTATCTGATATGACCTCTGCTGGAGCTGTTTAGGCAGACTGCATCGTTCGAACAGTTAGAAAGCGCTGGCTTTATTTGGTTGGTACAGAAAAGCACTTTAAGGTACTGCACCATATTATACAGGCCTGCAAGCAGGTTCCGGTCGAGTTTGGCTGCAGAGAGCATCTGTACCGGACAACGCTGTTTTGGACAAAGAAGTTTTTATCCACTAGGCCTTACATATCGGACTATTGAATCAGCTTCATGGCACCATAATCGGGAAGACCGTTCACATAGCCATCTAGAAGTGTTTGACAGAGATTTTACCATCCTTAGTTCCTAGTTGGCTCGGCTATTAAGGGATTCGTCTACAGTAACCCCCGGCCGGGATTTCAATAACCGATAATAAAATGCGTTTAGTTTCGAAGGGATTAAATACTTCCCAATGATCCCTTTAGCCTGATATCGTCCACTGCTAGGTCAATTTCAACGCCTTGGATATCTTTGTATATATTGTTCAGGTTATTGAGGTCAGCTCTACTCTCTGAAATATTTTTGCTCTTAACCTAAATATAAGCGTGGTCCATTCCATTTGTCCCTGTTTCAAGATTGAAAATTTGTAAAAGAAAGCTCTTGGAGGGAGAGGATTAAAATTTTGATAGACCTTTTAGGGTCCCCCTGTCCAGATGATGTGTAATTATGGAGCTCTTCAGTGGATTATCTTATCAACTCCCAGCATTTAAGTCTTTGAGCTATTTAAAAGCGTAAAGCACGCTTTTCGACACCTTGTTCAACTATTGCTATCGTCGTATCGCTAGAGAGGAGTATGAGCGGAAACTCCGTGGTAGAGCCGCGACCTGAAAGGCGTACCATTTCATGAAGTTCTGCATATCTTTGGAAGGACATTAGCACCAATTGCTTTTTAATCGTAAATCTGTCCTTCCCTTTGGTTCGGTTCTTGCGTACAATTGATAAAAAAGCCGCTCTTGTTAGAAAATTACCGTGCATAATGAGTCACAGTATGTGGGTGTAAGGGTAAAATTGCTGATGGCGCAGAAGAGAATAATTTTCTACTTCATAATGCGAGGTGAGATGTGATGCGTGCGGTACCGTCACTACAGCGCAGCTTTAGACACTTATTCTGAGCGTAGTCGGGATTCCATTCGGCCAGCTGATTGAGCCTCCAGCCGGGGCGGTGACAAGTAAAAGCACGGAGCAGAGTGTCCTTGTTCGGGTTGCTTCGCTCATTGCTGCGAACTTGATAGCAAGATCCTGCATGTCATCAAATTTGAACGCCGTGGTACATGTACACTCGGCCATGCAACGCCGTAATTCTTGAAGGTCGTTTTGTCTTTTAGCAGCTGTTATCTGGTCTTTTGTGGCATCTTTATCGGCGATGTCGGTAGATGGCGTCATACCAACAAGGTAGTCGCGGTATTTTCCGCTTTTTAAGGGCCCTATGTGCGTGGCTCGTGGGCAAGGGTAATGGGCTGGAGTAGATTGTATTTCTGGTCTTCCTCCGTGTTCATGTAAGATATCGCTAAGGTCCATGTTGATGAGCGTTTGTAATAGAAGAAGGTCGTTCGGGAGGGAGAGAGGTTTTTGGCACGGGCAGTAGCGGCCTCAGAGTCTCAAGAGCTGGGCCCTCAAAAAGTGGTTGCTGATCTTTTCTGTTGATTTTCTCAGCACTGGAGCGACTTCAAAAACTTGGGTCGTTGTCATAGAAGTAATCTAAATTTTAGTCTGATTCACACCTACCAACAAAATTTGAGTACTGTTTATGGTACTACAAAGAGGAGAACCACAGCTTTGCAGAGGTGTAAAAAAGTCCACCTGCCCCATAATTGCCATTACGAGTATTTAAAGAGGACAGCTACACATACGTGTATTATAAGGGCGGCTGTGTCCCAGGAGGTTCCGGCAGTTAGCTTATGTTAGTAGTGATATCTACACCTTAACCCTCTCCTAAGTGCCGACACAAGACCGGCAATCAGTTATTCTGCGGTGAGCATTACTGCCATTGCGGCGTACTTTTGAGAGATCACTGCTCGGACATTTCTAATGGTCTCTATCGCCCTCACAGTTACACTCCGTGCGATGTCGGTTTGCACTGAATAAGCATCCCAGTACCAACATCCAAGGGTGGAAATGGGGATAGGCAAGAGCCGTAGTTGTGTGTCATCGAGCGGCAGGGAGTATCCCATGATTTTTTAGCGCTGCTATGGGAACATTAAGAGTGGCAATACTCAGAACTACCCTCCGAGATCGGTCCGCAAACCGTAGGCCAAATATAATTGTCGCGGAACACCCCTGGATGAAACATAACTTCGCGATCAGCCAAATCAACAGAACGTCCCAGTGCTCGCCTCAGACGAGCCAACCCAGCCGGCATCTTTGGAGACTGTACCAGTTCGAAATTCAGGGAATGGAGTTGACTCGGCTGATCAGTCGTATCTGAAACTACCCACCGTGGAGAAAAGTTTTACAGAGCACACACCGGCAATGGCACATATTCCCACTACTTATCGGAGTATTCTGGCAGGAAAATATTCTAACACAATGAACTATGCCGCAGACGCCTACCTATTGTCTATCGGACCAATGTCTTCATATGAGTAAAAGTTTGGGGCTATTTTTTACGTACGTTGTTTCTCTTTTTTGGGCTTACCTATAGTTTAGAAAATGGGGAAGCTCTATCAAAACAAAAGTTTTGGTAATTATAACGCTGTTCCGAGTAAGCTTCGCTTTTTTCCACTGGACAAACTTCGCTTTTAGTGCTAATTTGCCACATTTTACCCTTTCAGTGCCTGCAGGTGGATCTTTAAGCCAAATTTTAATAGAGATTTAAGATAATGAGCAACAATTTACTGTTTGTTTTTTATTTCTAGAGTAACTTTTCTAGTAAATTTTTACGGGCCCAAAACGATTTTTTCCTACTGTAAATATTTGTATGACAAGGAGATTTGTCCTCATTTGAAGACAAAGTGTATGAGGACATTGCTATAGAAAATATACACTAGCTGGCCACTCTCATTGCACCGAGTCTTTTGCAAAATTGTTCCTATTTGAGGCCGTCGTGCTATCAAACCTGTCTCACTTAGAGTTTGGGAGAGTCATTTGCCAAGCATAGCGAAAGCCTGCACTTTAACTTTCCTTCTTGGGCCAAGCGTAACCTCTACCTTCTTTTCCTCTCTAAGCGTCACCTCCCCTTTCCTTTTGTATGCCGCCAAGGTAGGTGCAGCATGCAGTAGAGAGCCAGCCTGAGCCTCACGTCGGGACACCTGTCCGGACGACATGCCCCTAGCCTCACTTAATGCCACTTCCCGGCATACAGCTGCACAGTTCCTTCCTTTTTTTGCTTTCCATTTTGAACACAGCACCGTTCTAACTTCACTGCGCTCCGATCTCTCCACCACTCCAGCCTCTGCAACACTTTGGCCTCCCTAAGCCCCCGGCACACACAGCGCTTCGGCCTCCAAACAATCCGGCCTAATTCTCTGCTACGCCCTTCTCCTCATGACGCCCTCCGGTAAACAGTCCCACGTGCCCGCTCTGCGATCTCTGAGCACTGCAGCCTCCTACCTTCGTCACAAGCGAACGACTGCAGTGTGGTCCCAAACAACCTGTTTTTGCAGATGTCATCAGGCAGCGCAGCAGTGTGCATATTCTTGTGGTTGTGCTCGTGGTGTCGTTCCGTCGGATCGCGGCGTGGGTTGCCAGTTGTTTTAGCAGGGAACGGTGGCCCTCACCGGTTTCTTTTCTTTCTCATCCGCATCTCCTCTTCCTTCTTGGCGTCCCACAATCCTCAGATCCTAGTAGCCGCTTCCCTCGTACTGTCCATCTTCCATAGCTTATTCTTTCTCTCTGTCGTAAGTTGTGCGCACTAATGTCGGAGTAACTGAGTAGGACGTTTCCAGTAAGGAACAAGCCTTTGTGAATTAATTCCCTGGCGTGATGCGCCCCGTAGAAGTAACCAACTCGTACCGCAGGTGATCAGCTTTGGCCACAAGGCACGTACAGTACTTATGAAGTACGATTCAAAAGCGGCCCATTTGCGGATCTTATTGCAATCCGGACCATGATCACTAGCACTTCATCTCCTACAGCGAACTTCTTCTCCTTCCTTGTGCTCTTCCTTGGTTCAACGGACTTCGCGGCCGCAGCAGCGCCCACGCCCGACTCGCCAGACATCTCTAGTAGCCTCTGATGAGGGCCTGTATCGATGAAGAGCGCCACTGCTTCATTCGCTAACATCCTTGGGTTGATTTCGTACATTACACGTGAACAGAGAAGGGTTGAGGCCACCATCACGACGAGTTTAACTGTAAAGAACTTGTGGAAGTGCCTCCACCCATTCTCTTCCATTTTCCACTATCCACTTTTTAGTAGCATGCTTGATCGTTTCGCCCTCCCATTTGCCATCGGAGCGTAAGAAAGCACTGATTCCCAGTCCAAGCCTTTACTACGCATGAAATACTACACCAAAGCGGCCATGAAGGCAGTGGCATTTTCGGAAAAAATCCTCTTCGGCGGTCCGGACAGAATAATTATCTCCTGCTGGGTGAACCGTACAATGGTACTTGCTGTCGAATTCTCTGTTTCTTTTGAAATCATCCACCCAGTCAGATGTTCCACCGCGATCAGTATGAACCTTTTCCCGGTCTTAGACGACTTGAATGGGCCAGTGAAATCTATAGAAAACGTCTCAAATAACCCAGTGGCTGGGGCTTGCAAGCTCGTGTGGTACGTCGGAAGGCACTTCGCGTGTTGACAACCGCGGCATGAAGTAACATAATCAATCTCGTCGCGATAGACTCCGGGCCACCAGAAGCGATCTTTTACGAATTTTCGTGTCGAGCGCATGTTCAAATGTCCTATATCTTCATGGAACGTAGCCAGAATTTCCACACGCTGGCCGTTGGGCGGCACTACTCGTAGGCCATTCTTCTCCTTACGTAATTTGTCGTTCCACAGCATGAACTTCTTTGCGCTTCGATTTTTAGCGACTATCTTTTTCTGATATGTATTTTAAACCTGCTCCCTCGCCAAGAACCTTGCCATTTCCAACAATTGTGGCTCCAAATCGTATAGCTTATGGTACGCCTACTGAATGGCGGCAACGAATACCTCCGTCAAATTTTCATCTCCTTCCTTATCTCTTTTGTCTATAAGCCGACGAGAGAGATAATTAGCCCCCCCTTTTGAAGGCCCCAGGCAGAACGTAATCTCGAAGTTGTACTCTGCCGTAAGATCTAACAAACGTGCCAACAGTCGAATGAAATCCTTTTCCGTAAAAGCGGTTTGCAAACCCTCGTGATCTGTGTAAATAACAAAGGGTTTTTCGGATAGTAGGTAGACTGGAAAATTATTCAACGCGCGCACAACACCGGGTGCTTCTCTTTCCCTGGTGGAGAACCGGCGCTCTTTCTCAGTCATTGCACGGGATGCGAACTGAATCAGGTGCTGAATCATGTGCACCCTTACATCCCTCTTCTTCTGTGCCAGCACGACTCCCAACGACACAGAGGACGCACCCTTTTCGAAATCGAATGGGCAGTCAAGGTCGGGAAAGGGAAGAAAAAGCGGCGTTTTGAGCTTCTTGAGACCCTCAAAAGCCTCCTGCATCTCTTCTGTCCATTTAAAGGACTCTTTCACAGACGTGGAAGCATGAAGCACTGCCGAACTTGCTGCGAAATTCCAAATTTCATCTAAACCGGCGATAGTATCCGGCAAGACCGAGAAAAATCCTAAGCTAGGTTAACTTCTTCGGATCTGGAGCCTCGAAAATATACCCGATCTTATCTGTGCCCACTTTCACCCGAACGGCGTTGAAGACGTGACCGATCAGCTTCACTTCCGAGTGAACAAAGCTGCACTTGGTCACGTTGATCTTCTGATCTTCCTTCTTAATACTTTCGAAGACTTCCTTGCAATGGCGGTTCGTCTATGTTTTTGGAGTATATAAGCACGTCGTTGACAAAAAACATTGCGAACGGCAAGGCCTGAAGAACGCCGTCCATCATCTTCTGGAAAGTCTAATGTGCGTTTATTAACCCGAACTGCATCATTTCGAACTTTTACGTTACATTGCGAAATACGAATATCGTCATCTCCTTACATTCCTCCGAAACTCGCACCTTCAAGTAGCCCGTATAGATATCCAACGTCTTGAAGACCCTGGTATTCGCGAGGTCATCGAAGAGTTCCTGGATCATCGGCAACGGCCAACGGTCAGGCTTCATGACTCTGTTGAACTGGCGGTAGTCGACAGACAATCGGGGCCTTCCATCTTTTTTCTTTGCCATAACGACCCGGGAACTACCAGGCAGAACTCACAAGCGTGATGATCCCTGCTTTCAGAAGCTCATTCACCGCCTTCTCCACAACTGCATTGCGCTTGTTGGGCATACGGCAAGCCCTTGAGTGAATCGGGGTGTCGAAATGCACCACCGGGACTCCAGCCGGCTCGAGATCGTGGATGTCCCAAGCTATGGCGTCCGTGTCCTTGAGTGCCCTCACCTCTGTTCCTTTCCTTCCAGACGCTTAACCTTGGAGGCGGGTAGAGCAGCGCGTTCTGTATCCTCATCATCCCCGTTAGACTCCCGCCCTCTACGTGTCCTCTCAAATCTGGCTCGTAACTCTCCTTGTTCAGGATTGCCAGCACGAGGTCAATGCTCGCCTGCAGAGACTCCATGGTCTTACTTCCGATAAGGGCATCGAATGGGGCATTACGCACCACCAAGAAATTTTGCGGTACAAACAACGATCCAAAAGATACTGTGAAGTCTTCCACGCAACCAAAGACTTCGGCAACGGTCCCGTCCGCGACGGTCACTTGCCGGTCCGTAGCCGTAGAGTCTAGTGCCATTTTCTTGCAAAAATCCAATGAAGCGAGACTTGGAACGGCTCCTTTGTCCAATATAGCATATATCTCCATCCCATACGCCTTTATCGCGACGACCTTTAACCGACGAGGGCCACCCAATGGGTTATTCACTGGGATTTTAGTCACTGGGACGGTCTTTGCAACCAATATTTTAAGGTATTTCCTAGCTTCATCCGCATCCCCGCGATGAAGCTGCCCAAAGTTCATTCCTGAAGGAGCAGATGAAAACTCCACGACCACATTAAACTTCCCTACGCATTATTGCAGACAGCCTGATACTTTCTTTGCTCTTCTGACCTTTTTCTTCTTCTTACCGTACGTTGGGAGAGCCAAAGGTGGACGAAAATTCAGTGCCTTGCTCATAAGGGTTTCAGTTCCATTATGTTATGTCCTCTGTTTTGTCAGGGCCCGGCCTTCAGCATTCCTCTTGGCTGCGGCTACCAAATCCCTGTTTTGAGGCTCGCGAACAACTGCCACAAGTTATTTGTCGTCCTTTTTCTTCAATTTGAGCTCATCTTCGGACTTGACCGGAGCTGGTGCAGCTTTGACTCGACAATAGCCATTTTGCGGCCCCTTGGACCAGCAAATTTTCTCAAAATGGCTCCTTCTCACAAAAAAAAAAGGTTCACCGAGTGTTCCTGTGGAGATTATGAGGACATTGGTTTACATGGTGACCCTTCTGCACGCAATAGCTGCAACTGAAGTCCTCATCGACTGACGCTTCCGGTACGGCATCAATAATTTGCTTCTTTACTGTAGTAGTGTGGGGCTGGCCATTTCTATGCAGATGTGCAAAGCACAGGTACCTCGCAGTATACCCAGAAAGAGCTCTGAATACTGTCACGGTCTATTTGGGGAAGAATAAAGGGAGAACAAAGGAAGAAAACAAGATGGATATGGGTAGGTAGTGAGGTCTGCGAGAGAAGCGTAGTGCTTGAGGAAACGAAGGTCGACTACCAAAACGGCCCAAGTTTAGGGGACAACTCGTCCACCGGTGATATTGGGTGTGGGCCGGGTACGAAAGAATAAGTAGGAAGTTATACTACAGGAAACTACTTGGCCGAATAACGGAAAAACGGAAAAATGCGGCCGGTATTGACGATTGTTTGTATGTAGCCCATGTCAGAGTGGTGGTTTTTGACGCTTATGAGTATTTTGGCCTCCTTTCGGCTCGGGATGGTGGCGGTTGTTGTTAGTCGTCCAGCGATTTGTCGGGCGAGCGAGATAGTTAATGATATCCATAATAAGTTGACAGTAGATGGTAGAGAATACCCACTGTAATGAGGTGACTTGTGTCCTGGGTGTGGGCGGTTTGGAGAGTAGGAAAGTCTTTGATGGCCACTGTACCATGATACACCTACAGTACAGGTGTAACCGGTGTAATGGGGGTGGATGACCTGCGAAAGTGGGGCACGGGTACCCGTTTCGGTCAGCCAGGGAAATGGCCACAAAAAACGCCAAAAATTTGGTACCATATGGACTTTTTCTGAGGTAGAAGATAAAAAGCCTGTCCAACCCCAATATACCACAGAGCCTCCCCTTGAGATCGAGGCGCCCCGGCCGAGAAGGCAATCTTTAGCGTAAAAATTGAACGACGTGTTCAGCCTTTATTGGCCAAAGACAAGCAGTACCTTGATATGTCGTCTCTTCCATGCGTTGCGAGGTCCCAAAAAATCTTTTTCTTCTTCGTGGGTTAGAAAATATTTATGAGTGCTTAAATTTTTTTTTCTCGGGAAGCCTATTAATAGGGAAGCAGTTTTAGCCCCGGCGTCTTTTCTGGAGGTCAGCAACGTTCCGCACTGCTTCACGGATAAGACAATTATTGATCATCCTCTTTCTTCGGTGAGAAATCACGATTTCAGAATAATGAAGCGCAAGTCATCCGTGGCGGATCGGATTTCGAAACGTACCAGGATCCGGAAATTTTCATCTAATGTTACGGGGGAGGGCACTCTTCAGAATTCTTTAGAACCAGACACAAAGGAAGGCCGGCTAACACAGAGAATCTTTCATGACGCCCCTAACTCAATCACGACCACCCAAGACGCGATAACGCCAAACTTGTATGATCCAAGAAACCCTTTAGCTTTTAAGGAGGTGGAATCAATCAAGGTGCTATTAATTTTGGCCAGAGGTAAGCTGGTGAGGACGCGAAGACAGCGCCGTTTGAGGGGTGGCTCCAGCCTTCGAACTTATAGGGAGGATGGGATAACTCTTCCCCCTATATTTCCTTCTACTGACAGGGCAAGCTCCCGCATTGGGAATTTCCGGCTTGGCGAATGGTCCGAGCCAATAATACATCCTTCGAGCCAAGGTTCAGATCCAACGTCTCGACGCAGGGGAATCAAGCCATTTTTCAAATTTCACGGGGAGCATCACAATTCGACCCAATGAGGAGCGAACTATCCTTAATTTGGGTGCCATCGTCATCACTTGCTGAACCATCATCCCTCGTGCTATGGCTCTCTCATGTATAACAAGGCTTGGCCGAAATGATATTCGAATGATGGCCAGAATCACTTGTTTCTGTGATACTGATAGATTTGTTCAGTCGCAAGAATGTTCAAGTTTCCCTCATCCAATTAGTCTTTTGAAAGATTATGCGAATGGCCTTTTCGTTTGGCTGCAACAGTCCCATTCACTACGGCACGAATTGAGGCGCGCAGTTAGCACTAGAGGTGATACCAGGGTCATTCTCAGGTGGCAGTTGCGGCCAAAATAAAATTATTAGGTCACTTCTAAGGGCCGCTAGGCGATTCTCTTCTTAAAAAATTCTCGTTCAGCTACAGAACTTTAGGTGCTCTGTGACGGCAGACAGTAGTTATTGCCGCGTTTATCTCAGCCCTTGAAATTACATTAGTGTTTGCAGTAGCCAAATGTATCGCATTTCGGGCAGTAGTGAGCTGTAGTTTTGTGCATTAGGTACAGTAGATGTACGGTGGTTTGTCCATTAGTCGGCCGCAAGTTAGTTTGCTCAGTAGTTAGCCTTGTAGGAGGTCTTACAGTAGTTGGCCGCACAGTAGGTAGAAAATTGTTAACGTGAGATGTTATCCATGTAGCTGTCGGGAAGTGACCGTGGCCGCAGCTCGTGTCAGTTGTTCCACTGACTCCTATATGCGTTACATTTCCCATAGATTTCCATCAAAAAGCGTCTTGCGATGACCGGCACCATGCCCAAAGAAGTCTCCTTGCGACAAGGTCACTCTCGAGTTAGAAGTTGGAATCCCACGAACTTCCAACCTAAAGATTGGGCCATGTCCCGTTGTTGGAACTTTCGGCCTTTAAAATTGAGCCCTTACCGAGGAATTACACTGGAGTATGATAACTTCAATTCCTGTGCGCATAACCCCATTTGGCGGATGCTTTCCAAAAAAATATTTATTTTTTTTTCATCGCGTGCCTGTCGACTGCACGCGGGTAGTCCCTCCTTTTGCACTGTTTAGGCAGGACCCAAAAATAGAAAGCCGAGGGCGGGGGTATATCCTGAAATATTTATCGAAGGGGATATACCCAACGTTCAGTAGGAGGTTACTCGGGGCCCGCTTAAACGTTGTTTTGTACTTAAGTCGTCCTGGGAAGCGTCGATGACCGATTGTTGCAAATAAAATGATGAATGATACTCGATTTTTTTCGTGCGGTTTTCCAATCACTGGTGGTACGCGAGCCGCAGATGGCGCATCTGAAAGCAGACACTTCCCCTCACCTTAGGGAATATCGAAACCCGTATAACTTCATACACCGCCTCTCCCTTCCTCATCAGAATCTTTTCGGCCGGCTTGCGGGATACGAGGGATGTCGCATCTTTCGACGAAAAACAGTTTTCGAGACCGGAGTTGCTCGGCGGAGATCCATAGTCCAGATTCCATTCCCGCGTGTAGTACAGACAGTACAGTATGATAGACATTAGGTCTCACGACTGCTAACAATAGGACCTCTCTTTACACTGTGTAATATTATCATAAAGGATTCTTGGCGGGGTCCACACGTGCTTCCAAATTCCTCTTGTACGCGTCCACCACAATAGTTTTTGTATGATAACGTGACTGTCGTCCTTTGATCTTGAGATAGCAGAGGTGATCCTTGGGCCAATAAAATGTACATTCCTGTACAGATTTGTACCTGAGTTTCACCACGTATTTCTTTCTCAATATTTCGCCATGCCTTATCTCAACCTACCAGCATCCGTCGGTAATAAACATTGCGGCCGTTGGTGATTACTTCACGCTAGCCTCCCCCCTATACCTTTATAACCCATACCTGAATGAGAGCCAGGACAGGGATGTCTTTGAACTCTTGGTCTAGAACTGTAGAAGTTCATCGTGAATAGCAATGAATCGACCGCGTGTGAGGCGGATGTCCGCACCCGCCGTACCAAAAAGAGCTGTTCGCCGTCGTTTGGTCGGCAGAAATGTTGAGTAGGAGGACGCAGACTCCAGCGTCCTTCGACGAGTTCCAGAGAAATATTTTCTCCGGTCGCGAAGGGATTTCTTCAAATCCGGTCGACGATCAGCATTCTCTCAACTCGGAGCAGGTCATTATTTTGACCACAACCGGATCCTCTCTCACACCTGGCCATGCATCATCCCAGCTCTTACCAGATTCCGGGCCCATACTAGTAAGTTCGCTAGTTCTTCCCAGTGGATCAACGAGGGAGACCGGGCTGAATACTTCAGTTGTCGAGGGATTGCGCAGTACCCATGGTGTAATTGTTGCTATCGGGGGCCAACTTCCTTCGTTGAGTCGCTCGGACTCTGAAGTCCCAGTAACTCGGAGTTTGTTTCATTCCTCGACGGTCGCTGACTCTTTTGAGAATGCCACCCCGGCAACAGTTGACATAGAGCTCGCAGTTGACATAGAGCTTGTCGACGAGGACGAACAATCAATGGATAGCCCTCGAGCCCCGAGTTCAGTCGGGACACCAATGTGGAGGAAGGTGTTTCAGTCTGCCCCATTGGAAAGCTGTGAGGGCTTGATTCCTTTCGATCTTATGACCGACTACCCTCCTCTTAAGCCCCCTGGCTCAACGGTTGACAATGCACCTCCACTTTCCACTGCGCATCTCCGGGCTAGTTGGTTCCCGTTTCCTGTCAGTGTGTCATGGTCGGACATGGTCACTTGGACTTCCTCTAAATCCTACGTTCGCATGTACAGCAGCCCAGTCATAGCAGCTCCATCAGCATGCTTTGGCAGATATCTAAGCTGTATGGAACCGGTTCATGTTATTCCTCCCAATATGATGTCCGACAGAATATTTCTGCTGCACCCAGACCATGCCCAATTTGTGGAACTGGCCTCCCTCTTTTTAGCCGGTAACCTTGAGAGTTCTCCATTGACAGAAAGCAATCTTTACTGTCGTCCATTCCCCGGTTAAACAATCAGAGTCCGTTGAATCGACTAATGACCGGTACTAGGGCGGCTAATCATGCAAGAGACATACTCATGGACGTCAATGATTGGTACGCCATGGCGACAGCAAATGGAAGTAGTCGGGTTGCCGAGCCATCGGAGATCATCAACCAAGATCGTGTTCATTTCGCTGATGGTTTCCTAAAGTCTCTATTTCCAGTTTGGCCTAATACTCTCAGCTCCCTCCGTGCGTCACTAGGGCCTCCAATTATGACACCTTTGATTGCTCTATACTTTGGTACATCTGCTAAAAACTTCAATGAAGAGGCAGAGGATCGTTACCTTCGAGAGTTGCAGTTTGAAATGTCTACTTTCATCTTGATGGGAGTAGCGTATGAGATTCGATACTCAAAACGAGTGCGTTGGTACTCTGGAGAACTTATTGATCTGGTGCCTGAGACAATGGAAGGTGCTCCGAACTTTTTGGAGCGGGGGAATCCATTGGTGGTGGAGTAGACTATATCCCAGCCTTTATCGAGGTGATGAGGATGGCCCATGCTTCTCCGGCATCTTTCTTTTGCAAGACCCTTTTCCATCCAGCCAATGGCGTCTCCCGGTACTGTGGCTACCAAGTTCGTGACTGTACTACGTTTCGCCATAGCAATTCGTTTGTAGCTACCGTGGCCCACCACTCGACGACTGTGCCAGAGACAATGCTTAATTCCCGTGAAGAAATTAGGCGCATAATTATGCGCGGAGGTCGAGTTCATAACTGTTCTTTAGGTGATCTCCTTTCTTGCATAGAGCGTAGCCTTGCTCGAAATCGTTGTCACGCTGATAGAAATCAGAGTCAGAATTAAGGTCGAGAAAATGATCTTATCCAGCGTGTACGGGAACTGCAGCGTCTGCTGGGCATTGCCCGCGATCGAGATGACTCCGCTTGTCGTGAGATTCAAGCATTAAAAATCCAATTGTCTGCTGATCGAGAACAAACAAGGCAGTGCTCTCGTGAATTCGGAATATTGCGACTTGAACTACACGAAAAAAGATCTGACGTAACTCAGCTTCGCCGTAAGAGAGACGATGTCACTACAGATTTGGGGAGTAAAGGCAATGAGTTAATGTTGGCCAAGCAGAGGAATCTTCAGCACGCTTCGACCTTGAGGGCTATTGAGACTCGCGTAACGTTGGTAAATGATAAGGTTAAGGAATTGGAAGGTAAGTTAGAGTCAGCTGGAAGTAAGAATGATGAAACAGAAAAACATGTCGAGCGGTTAGAAAGTCAGTTGTTGCAGGCCGTGAGAAAAATCGAGAAGCTACGCTCTGAAAGGGATCTGTGGAGGAATGCAGCACTAGCTCCCCGAGAGGGGCCGGCTCCGAGTACTACGAATCCATTGTTATCATCTTTGTTTGATGTGTTTGGGTCGCAAAGGCCTGGTCATCGGCTGAGTAGCAGACTTCCAACTGCCCGTTCAGCTTCACAACCGGAAACCAACGATCAACCTGCGCTTAAAAATCCGTTCGAATCCGCCTAAGGTTTCTTTTCTTCATTTTTCTCTCGAATTTTCCTCGTATATGTTTGATTGCGTAAACGAATTATACCCACTCTTGGTCTACTTTCGCTCTGAGTTTCCTGTCAATAAGATGCCGAAGGTCAATTATCTTCTACCCAGAGGTATTTTACCTGTTCTCAGCGCTTCTTCCATAATCCATTTTTTTGTGCTGTCATATTTGGGTCCAGTCAGTTATTGCTAAGATATTTCATGTTGTTGGCTTTTCTCAATCACCAAATATCCAAGTAAGGCAATTTCCATGTGCTCAAGTTCATGCACTCAATATCTTTTCCATTTATCACTACCTTATGCACTTATTGGGCTACTCAGGACTATTATCCGTTCATTATTTCCATTGCATATTGATAATAAGGTGGTGTCAGCGCGGTGACAGAATAATTGTTTTTTTCATGTGCATCACTTGCATTTCAATTTCATTTTCAAGAAGCGACACTTTCAAGAAGCGACACGTGGCCCCCCCTTTCACCTTTTGCGTCCTGCGAACGCCTTCTCTATCTGATTTTTCTTCGTGAAAGGTATGCGGAAACCAGTTCCGGAGGAATAGTTTCGCGTTTTTGCCATGTTTGCTCTTGATATCCATACCACTTCACCCGGAGCCACATTTGGCCATTTTGATAGTAGTAATGGTCATAATGCGATCAACAACGTACTCCTCTGCTACCCCGTTGCTGTCCTCCTGACTACTGCCTCATTGTTCTCGGTTGACCGGTAGGGAAGGGAAGCCGTGCGAAATCTTGCGAAAGGAACGTGCGTTGGTGCAGGGGTAATCCGATCGGAGTTGACCTGCTCAACAATACCTTCCCTGTCGATGATGAAAGTTCGGCCATCGTTTCGGAGAACTCAGTAAGGTCCTTGTGCCTGATATTCCAATTTTCCCGGTTGATGCTCCGGGTTGTCCAGATATACAAAGTCACCTGCTCGAAGGGAAGTGTTGGCAATCCGAACGGTCCTATCAAAGTCCTTTCGGTAGCGTTCCTGCGTCTTTTAAAGTCAATTGTAAGCCGAATGTACTGCTGCGTCAAGTCGAGTAACAAAGTCTTGTTTTGTGCGCGCATCGGTACGAGTTCGATGTGTAATACTGTGATGCACGATAGCTCCGGGGAGTTCTACTTAATACCAACTCAAACGGGGTGGTGTTTGTTGACCTATTAACGTGGCAGTTGTATGCGTAAGTTAAAGCCGGAGCATACTCATCCCAGTCGGAATTGTGCTCGTTAACGTAGCCCCTTAGCATTACGGCCAATGGCTGTTATATCTTTCCACTTGACCATTCGTTTGTGGGTGGTAAGTGGTCGTAAATTTGTTTCCTATTCGAAGCTGTCGACAAACGGCTTGGAAGAACTTACCCGCGAACTGTTTTCCATTCTCTGTTATTACCGTTTCCAGTGGTCCATATTTGAACACCTAAGGGTTACAGAAGGCGACAGCAACTCTGTAAGCGGTTATAGTTTCCGCAGGTACTACCTGCGTAAGTTTCTAAAATTGACAAGTTATTTTCAGAATGAATCTATTTTGGATGTGGTCTCCGGAAGTGGACCGAGGATTTCCATTGCCACTGATTGTAATGGCTGCGTCGCGGTAAAAAGCTTCAGATAATTAGTCTTTTGAAACAACCTAACACGATTCTTCGCGCAGTGTCCGCAGTTTCGAACAGTCGCATAACAATCGGCTGCCATATGTGGCCAGTAGTAAGTTAACTGCAAGGATTACATGAGCCTTGTTTGGCCTGGATGCCCGGAAAGCAGTGAATGGTGGGCGAGCTTGAGAACTCGGCCTTGCAGAGACTGCGGCAAAACTATTTGATCCTGCCATCAACGGGACTTATCCTTTTCAGGATCCTATGCGGTACCTCGAAGAAGGAGGTTCGTCGGAGACGTTTCGGTTGCCTGGCCAGCACCTGCTGGCAAAACGAGTCAATTTTTTGTTCGGCAAGCACTTTCTCATAGGTTATGGGGCTAAGGACCTCTTCGGAAATTCTGCCAGCTGCCTGCTCTTGTTCGTAGGCTTGAGCGCGGACATAGTCAGCGTATTATGGTTCCATAGCGATCAGTGGATCGATGTCCTCCGGATCTACAGTATCTTCTTCGTTCAAGACGTCCCCGGGCCCTTTCCTGCTTTTCCGATGACGTGTCGTTGGCATTACTGCGCTCATAATGAGCACTGGTATGGCGTCATCGATTCCTTCTTCCACAGTTTCGTCGGTTGAATTCCTCAATCGCGAAAGGGCACCCGTAACTTGATGTACTCGACCAGGCTTGTACATGATAATGAATTCGAACTCGGCCAATCGTAACCTCCAACGAGTCAAGCGCCCCGAGGTGTCGGTGAGTCCAAGTAGCCATCGCAGCACACCATGGTCTGTTCGCACCGTGAACTTCGTTCCTTCCACGTACGGTAGAAGGGTTGTAATCGCCCATACAACGGCCAAACATTCCCTTTCTGTGGCGGAATAATTCTGTTCTGCCTGTGTCAGGGTGCCTGACGAGTATCCAACAGGAAGGTATTCTCCATCTTCTTGTTGTTGCAACAGGGCACAACCGACCTGGTAGCCACTTGCATCAGTATCCAGCATGTAATGCCGACCAAATTTTGGTAGAGCTAATATGGGAGGGGTCACGAGAGCTTCCTTTAGCCTCGCGAAAGCGTTTTGTTGTTCCAAGGTGGGTGATTGGAAGTCTTCAGAGTTCGCATCCTTACGTAGCATATTGGTAAGGGGCTTGGGAATCCCAGCAAATCCTTTCACAAATCTTCTTTACACATTGCACGCTCCCAAGAACGAGCGGAGCTCGGTCAAAGTGCGAGGAAAGAGGCTTTTTGAGATCGCTTCCTTATTTCTAGAGCCATCTTTAACTTCCCTGGAAGAACTATTTGTCCGAGATAGTTTACTGAAGATCGAAAAAACTCACATTTTCCAACTTCAGGGATATACCGGTGTTTTCCAAGAGGGTTAATATCTGATCCAAATGGTCGAGGTGTGCCTTCATATCTTTAGAAAAGACGATGACGTCATCCAATAATACAAGGCATATCTGCCAACGAATACCTGATAAGATAATATCTAATGCTCTTTGGAATGTGGCAGGAGCGTTCTTGAGCCCAAAAGGCATACGAAGATAACGATATACTCCCCGTTGAGATGTGAACGCAGTTTTACATCGGTCTTCTTTTGCAACAGGAACTTGCCAGTATCCCGCGTTTGCATCCAGAGTGGAGAAAACGGCCGCATCACCAAGGGAATCGATACAATCGTCCATTCGCGGAAGGGGATAGTAATCGGTTATAGTTTTGGTATTTAACTGGCGGTAGTCAACGCAGGAGCGCTTCGAACCGTCCGACTTGGGTACAAGAACCACAGGTGATGGCCATTCTGAATTGGCCGGTTCAATATCGCCCAGTTCTATCTGACGTTTGATTTCCTCTTCTACGATGGTTCGTCCCTCTGGCCCCTGTCTATAGGGCATGGACCTTATCGGCCGCGTGCCAGGTTCCACTTCAATACGATGGTAAGTGGCCTTAACTTCTCCTACATGCCCACTCCACATTGATGAGTGTTTACGGAGTATGGCCATTGCCTCGTCCCTCAATTTCTCACCGCAGTGTGATAGGTCAACCTGGTCCTTTCGGATTTTCAGTCGATGACTCAACAGACTTATCTTCAGGTTCCCTTGTGCTGTCGTTTGATTCATTCTTCCTATCTTCAGGTAATTTACCCAGTACCCTTCCCATTTTGCACCCCAAGTACGTTGTCGGAGTGATGATGGCCATCGGGTGTCTGGAGGCGTACCCTACCACAGCAGTTGAGGGTAACTTAACTTCTTTGCGACTCCGATTCGATATCAATACCTTCAACGGACTCCCTTTTTTAATCTCTGCCACTCCGTTTGCTATTCGTGCACCGTGGCAAGCAGTCAAGGGCCATCTTCGTTCCAGGACACATAGACCGGATGCAGTGCTTGCTACGTCTGCCATCATTTGTGTCTTTGCTGGTACCACTATTCCATTCGTTAACCGGATAATATCTGCGTGGTGTCTGCGGGGCACCAGCTCTTTCTAGGCTTTCGGAAGAGGCTTCTCAATATTCGCATCACCCTGCTCAGCTCCACCTGCCTTACCAATTATCGGCACAGAACCTCCACCATACAAATCAACGTACTGGTCTCGACATCGTAGGTTCTGTACGTTTGGGGTCGTGAAGCATGTACCCAGTAACACAGGAACAGCGAAGTTCGTTTTGGCCACGAGAAATTAAGCCTTCCATGATCTGCTAGCCAACCTTACCGTAAGTCTTATAACTCCGCTGAATCGCAAGAGATTCCGGTTGGCATCTCCCAATCTCGGATCTTCGTCAAGGGGCTGGATGGAAGTTAACCATTGGATCGGCAACTCGCTTTCGCGAATGATATTTCGAGGTGAGCAGGTGTTAATTGCGATCGTGGTTGGCAGCATCTCGCAGTAAGTTGGCCCCACTGATCCGGATGTAGTGTATATATTGGATGTAAGAGCCAATACGGTAATTTTTTCTTCTCTGTTTGGCACTTCACGACCCAATTGTGCCCTGTCTTCTTCCTCTCTTCTGGACTTCCTCAATTCACTGGCTCTAACGTGGAAACTAACGCTTGCAGAGTATTTTTGTTGTTTTTTCGCGACTGTCTGAGCCGCTCATTTTTTTCTTCATGAATGAGATGGAAATATTTCGATGAATTGGACCTTTCCGACAAGTGAAGGGACTGGTCAGAGGGTATTGCAAGATACTTCAGAACATGCGATGTTGCGGACACCATTCTTTGGCTCGACTTCGGGGTGAAATTGGACACTGTTACAAAAGAAAGTTGGCCATAACGGGCATGGCCATAGTTTCTTGGCGGTAGCTCCTCCGTTCGTGGTAACTCGTCCGCCACTTGAGATACCTCTAATTCCCTTTTCCCTGCTCCTTGACGTCAGCATTGGTATCCTCTGCGACTAACATCATATTCATTTGCAGAGCATCTTGGGTCGGCGAGCGCACCGATGGATGGGAATAGTGACTTTCTTGGGCCTCAACTGTCTGCGATACGACCCAGATCCCCGACTACTCCCGTTTTCTTCTGTATCACGTCTTTCTTTCTGGAAGTTTTAATTTGCAAACCCGAAATAGAGACGGACAGGGAGCGGCAAATACGGGCACACATACAGATCATGGCCATGCTCCCGACAGCCCCAGCAACTGTGCATTGCCTTATCACCATGCAACATAAACATGGCCTTCTGAAGCTCGTTGGGAGTTAGGACGGGTGGCTCTTTCACGACTTCATTAGAACTTAACGCTGTGTTCCAATTTGGTATAACAACAGCTCCGGTGCTTCTGTGTTGACCATTATATCCTCTATCGCTCTTACCACTCTTCACTGCCAGCCCGGAGGATTCTGTATTTTCGATCGGAGGGTCCTGCCAGGGGTAGTCGTCATCGTTTTCCGTGGTTAATGCCAAGAAACCACTGGGTCTCTTTTCGGCTTTTGAAATGAATTGACATAGGCATTATGGGTGTCTCCAGCTGACATGGCCATTCGTCGAACAACCGAGAAGTCCACAGACCCAGCTTTCTGCATAAACTCTCATTCACAGCTGAACGAGCGGCTGGATTCACACCTTTGACAAAGTTTTGAATCAGAGATTTCTCCGTAAATACATCCGGACATACAATTGCGGCATCTTGGATACGATCGGCAAACTCCGCTTCCGTCTCTCATTCCTTTTGACGCATTCTCGTGACTTTATCATATGCTGTGGCCAGAACTTCTTCGCTACAATACCTTCTGAGAAAAGCGTGAACCACCCTCGACCAAGAGTTCGTTATGACGGCACCAGATCTATTCCGGTTCGAGTAGGGCTGCCTCACTCCAGCGCCCGACTTGGTCATAAAAAAGCGTCTTGCGTCCCCTTCCAAGAAAGTACTCAGAACACGGACGGCCGCCCCTTCGTGAATGCCCAAGGTATCACAGGCATCTTTAAAGTTGCGCAGGAACGAAAGAAGTTGTATGCCATGTCTCCCGTCGAAGTTTTCAAGGTGAGGAAACGAAGCTCTAATAGACTGGCCCACTTTAGCCAGCTGAGCAATTTCAGAAAACGAAAGGTTAGACCGCATATCGACCAAGCGATAGGCCCTATAAGACACGACATGCTGAGAAGGCTCTTGCAAGGTTGTCATAGAGGCTAGGCCAGCGACCGCGGGCCCCAACTCAATATCCCTTGTAACCAGTCGATCTTCTTCTACTGCCGTGTTGTATACTGCTTCCTCGTCTGTTAAATTTCCGTGGCTGTCCCCCCTGCCATCGAATAATCCTTGGGATGTAATATTGACGTCCCAGATCTTTGAGATGTCGTTGGCCTAGTTTCCTGGACAAGTTGCGATTCAGTTCCATAATATTCATGGTTAGAGAGTCCTAGTGAACTATGATGAACTCCTTCAGTCTGAATTGTTCTTCGGATTTCTTCTACATTGGCCTTAAATTCCTCCATTTTTTTCTACATTGGCCTTAAATTCCTCTAAGCGAGGATCAAATCGATCAATTAGGGCCGCAAACAGTTGATCGTACAAAGTTACCTGTACGGACTGACTTACTTAGGCTGACAGAGAAAGACGTAATGTTTCCTGCATGGCAGCCTGGGACGTTACACGCTCCCGAGCCAATGCACCGAGAACTTCTCTCAAAAAGCCTACGGTGAATTCACAAACTCATCGTTTGGCGGGAATACACTGGAACTCTGGGTTGCGCCGTGAGACTGACCACCTCGAACCTCTGCCGAGGAAGGTGCTCTCAGGGGCTGCCCAGGCCGGACCTCAACCGGTGAAGGGGGATCCTCGGAGGTACCCAGAGAATGCGTACCTGCGGGTGCCGGTGCCATGGGAAGTGAGGTTTCTGTTATTCCGGAGGTGGAGGTTGGAAAACTTCCTCTCGCTCGGATGACAAGGCCAAGAGTAGGTTGGCTGGTGAAGAAGGTGTTGACATCGTCCCAGCAGTTGACTAAGTTACTGGAATCAACCATCTGGTTCTTGGAAACCGCCTTGAGCGAGGGAGCCTTGGTTGATATTTGGAACGTGAAGTTACTACACTGGGCTCAACCACTTGAGCAGCTCAGTTACGCAAGCAACCAAATTCGACGAAACTAGCCTCTAGAAAAATCTTTCTCGATAACACAAGCATTGTCAAGAAGCGGACAGGGGACAATCTTGAGCTCTTCTAGATCGGGAGACCAATGTAGTAGTGTATGGTTGGCCACTTCTACGTAGATGTGCGAAGCACACGTACCTCGCAGTATACCCAGAAAGAGCTCTGAATACTTTCACGGTCTATTTGGGGAAGAATAAAGGGAGAGCAAAGGAAGAAAACAAGATGGATATGGGTAGGTAGTGAGGTCGGCGAGAGAAGCGTAGTGCTTGAGGAAACGAAGGTCGACTACCAAAACGGCCCAAGTTTAGGGGACAACTCGCCCACCGGTGATATTGGGTGTGGGCCGGTTACGAAAGAATAAGTCGGAAGTTATACTACAGGAAACTACTTGGCCGAATAACGGAAAAACGGAAAAAATGCGGCCGGTGTTGATGATTGTTTGTATGTAGCCCATGTCAGAGTGGTGGTTTTTGACGCTTATGAGTATTTTGGCCTCCTTTCGGCTCGGGATGGTGGCGGTTGTTGTTAGTCGGCCAGCGATTTGTCGGGCGAGCGAGATAGTTAATGATATCCATAATAAGTTGACAGTAGATGGTAGAGAAGACCCACTGTAATGAGGTGACTTGTGTCCTGGGTGGGCGGTTTGGAGAGTAGGAAAGTCTTTGATGGCCATTGTACCATGAATCACCTACAGTACAGGTGTAACCGGTGTAATGGGGGTGGATGACCTGCAAAAGTGGGGCACGGGTACCCGTTTCGGTCAGCCAGGGAAATGGCCACAAAAAACGCCAAACATTTGGTACCATATGGCCTTTTTCTGAGGTAGAAGATAAAAAGCCTGTCCAACCCCATTATACACATTTACGAACAAAAAGAGAGCTCGGCGAACTTACCAGAGAGCTGATCTACCTTATTTAGAGCTTCTGTATGTTCCTCTTAATGGCCAAACATTTGGTACCATATGGCCTTTTTCTGAGGTAGAAGATAAAAAGCCTGTCCAACCCCATTATACACATTTACGAACAAAAAGAGAGCTCGGCGAACTTACCAGAGAGCTGATCTACCTTATTTAGAGCTTCTGTATGTTCCTCTTACAAGCATCTAGCCATTGTAAAATTTTCTATGGGGTCACAGGTGCTTACGGTACTCGTCTTTCGTTTCCGAAAAATGGCTTCTGAACAGTAAAAAGTTTCCTATCGACTTTTAAAGTCTATTTTAGTCTGATAGGGCCTGATAGATCACGAATTGCGCCAACTCTGGGTGTCCCACGAAAAGTTTCCGAAGCAACCCAAAGGAAGCCGCATCATTGAAGCCTAACCTATTGTGTAGAGCGTAAATTCGTGCCAATGAGCCGCTTATATTATCTATATCAAATCAAGCGACCACGGCTTCATTAACTTTTTCCTTCGGGTTGATCCTCTTCAAAAATCCACGAGAAACTTGCGTTTCACACCATCGTACTTCCGGGTCTCCTCTGCGAGGACTCTGTCCTTCGCGAACGTCCCATGGTACCATTTGAAATCCCTCTCTTCCTGGAGGAAAAGAATCTGGAGGGCTTCCTCTTTGTCGCTTTTGCCACGCATCGCGACAGTTTTGTACGCAAAAAGCGGCCCGAAACTTCGAATAATGGGGATCAGCCAAAAGAAAAATACCGGGATTTTCGTTGTTCATGAAGCTAAAACCTTGGATGCGGTACCATGAAATGATTAGACTTTTAATTTCCTTCTTGGACCAAGAGTGCCCGCTACCTTCTTTTTCTTTATAAGCGTCACTCCCTGACGCCTTCCTTTTCTCTGGCTTCAAGGTACAGTACTTCCGGCAACAGTACCGAGCCAGTCTGAGCCTCACGTCGGGACTACTGTCCCCGAAGACACATAGCTGTTCATATAAAAGCGCGGAATTCGAGGTTATAGTTTTGCATAGGCGTCCTACTGTAACAGTCGGCCTGTTTTTTATTTGACTCTGCGCCAGAACGCAAAAATACCGTAACAGGAATGCTTGTATATTTTATGATATTAATCTAGTGCAAAATGCTACTGTAGCCACTAGATTTAATTTTTATGGTGGACTAGTTCTACACTGCACTGTACTGTACTTTCAAATACAGTGCAGACGGGTTACAAAAAGTCTATATAACGGCTTGCGTACCTGGTAGCGGAGAAAGTCCAAGACAAGAATCATCAGCCATCAGACAGAGGAAGTAAACACTTGTTCTTGCCGCAATAAGGGGAAGCCAACCCGTCGAGAACAACGGTCAGTAGTTGTGTCAGGCACTGTAAGCTCGGCTTGAAGGGCTTACAGTAGACTTCCACCAGCAACCTTGCTGCGTGTTACACGTGTCATACCTTTTGGAATGTGATACTAGTAGTATCACGGCAGTATCTTACTACAAGTCACGCAAGTATGCAAATACGGGCCATTTTTCATTTCAAAAAATGAAATTAGCAAAATGAGACCCCTATCAAAAAATGCGAAGTGAAATCGTTCATGCATCCAAAATGTAACAAAATAATACCGAGAACAGCCTCCTACTGTAGTCAACATGGCCTCTCAGGAGTTGACGAGGTGCAGTATGAGACCAGCCCAGGCATGTAGCATTGGATATTGACGCGTTCCGTATATCTCCATTTTTCTCACTGCCACATTGTGTACGACGTCGGTTAGCAGCGCACACGAATGCTAACCTCCGATGGTGGAGATGGGGATGGGAACCAGCATGGAAAACGTACAGTAAGCGAACCCACCATATGTACGGTATTACAGTACTGTACTGCGCGGTACAGCACTGTTTTACATACAGTGCTGTCTGGGGGAAAAATCCGGGTGTTTTAATGATTGAAAAATAGGTTAGCCTATAGCTGTATGTACCGTAATATATTACAATTGTCATGTTGAGCTTTGCGCATGTGGACTGTAATTATATTACTGTAATGTTCGGGATTTGTTTACCCTCCCATAAAATGCCCCTTAAAAAGGTGATAGTGCAGTACGAGGTTTCGTTGAAATCTGCAATTCCCGCCTGCCAAATTTGCCCGAAACGGCACGTGTATGTTGAACGACGTAGTGACATACTGCTCCCACTCCTTCCACAGCCCCGTCGAGTTAGCAATCCACTTGTCGGTCTGGCGAGCAAAAAAAGCACGAACGCTCCTCAGGGTAGCAGCATGCGCCAAACCATTTTACCTTTTCGCCAATCTGCAACAGTTGAATACTCGCTAAATGGCACTCGCTGCTGTATCCGCTCGCGCCCCTGCCACGGCAGCAGGGCTCAAGACGGTTCACAACGCCCAATCTCGCCCAGTTTTCCCAGAGCTCGATCCCGCGTATGAAGTTGGCAAAGCACTGGGGAGAGGCTGCTTTGCTACTGTGTACAAGGCAAGCAGAAGATCTGATGGATGTTCCGTAGCTATAAAGGCAGTCGAGAAGACCAGATTAGATGGGGAGACAGCAAAGCTTCTTCAAAATGAGCTCGAGGTGCTACAAGCAGTTTCTGAACACCCAGGCATCGTGACATTGTTGGATTCTGTGGAGACTGAAGGGTATATGTTCTTCATAATGGAATATGTGGATGGAGGCCCTCTACTGGACCGCATCGTCTCCAAGGGGAACTTTTCTGAAAATGACGCCGCGTACTTCTTCGTGCTATTCTACGTACGCTGGACTATCTCTCCAATTTGGGATGCGTTCATCGCGACATAAAGCCAGAGAATATCCTCGTCGACAACCATTCACAGAAATGGCCGTTGAAACTCACTGATTTTGGCCTATCCGCCAAGATACAGCCCGACGAGCTTCTTCACGGAGCCCTGGGAACACCACTTTTTGTGGCGCCAGAGATTCTCAAAGGGGAGGGTTACGACTGTGCCTGTGACATTTGGAGTCTCGGCGTCGTTTTATATTTAGTTTTATGTGGATATCCACCATTCCCGTATGACCACCCTGGTGATTTGGTTAGGGCCATTATTAACGGAAAATACTCCTTCCCTGCTCAAGAATGGGATCATGTCTCCAGTGACGCAAAAGATGCCCTAACACGCATGATGGAGGTAAATCCTAAACATCGCCTAACGGCAGCGCAAGCCTTGGAGCATCCGTGGTTTCGGGCAACCCAGTCAACTAGTGGCCTTCCGAATGCCCAATTAAAGTCTTTTAATGCAAAGAGAAAATTGAAAGCCAGTGTGGTGGCTGTGCGAACTGTCGTGAGAACAAACGATCTTCTGAGATGTCTCACAAAGAATGGGGTTGTATCTGATGCCAACGAGTCTCCAAGTCAAAAAGATTTGCAACGAGATGTTGAAAATAGTCGCCGAATGATTGAGAGAATGGGCATTAACGAGAAAGGAGTTACCGGGGGTAGAGCGGATCTTTTGCCTGGAAGTGAAGCAGGAGATCTGGCAGGGCGGCCAATTTCACGGCGTTCCTTAATGCTTCCGAGTAGCATATTTGACGCAGCTTTGCGGGATCCACTCAGCACTGAGGCTAACGGAGGACTTACGGAGCCAACGAGCAGTGCCCCAACATTCCAATCAGCAGATGGGATCCCATGGTGTTCTCAAGTCATGTCCTCTCGCGCAAAGGCACTCGTAGCCGAGGTAAAGGATGGTCCTATTCTTGAAGAGTCTCGGAATCCGTTCCTTACCCCACCCAAGATTCTCTCCCACTACCCATCGAAATCAAAGACCTGAGTGACAAGCAGCATGATAGTGCTGGAAGGTCAACTGGACAGCGCGAGTTAGATCCAATCCTTTCCGTATCACTATCCAATGACCCAAAACGAATAGAACAGCTTGGGAAGCCCCGGGATGCGCGCCCTGTCATGAAACTGGATTTGGCCCAGCTTGGAATATGTGAATAAAATGAGTTCTTGATCCATTGTATATTGCTTGCTCAGACCGAGGCCAGACAAATGAAAGCCGACCCCTTCTAGTGTTCTATTCTTCTGTTCTCAGAAGTGTACAACTTGGGGGAATAGAGTGGCGCTTCGTGTAGTGATCGCTCCCGTCGCGCCTTCGATATTTCAGTGTGTGGCAGGCAAGTGAGTTGAACGATCAAACTGCAACTTGTGACGGAAGCAGAATGCTGCAGATAATTTCGTACACTCTCGTACAGCGCGCAGCCAATGATTAAAAGGGTAGAGGAAGGGCATTTTTGATTCCTACCGTGACAGCCCTACTATTATTCGTTTACAAGCAAAGAATGTACAGCCTCCACGAGTCATCTGTGACCAACATGTAGCTGTGCTATTCATGATGACCCTAAGGTATTTCCCCGACCCCAGTTGTGGCCCGAGCGCATTGATGGAACAGTAAATCCTGCTCTTGCACCGGAAGTTGTCCCACCTCGGTTTGATTGTCCTTGTACCCCAGAAATAGTGGAAGTCCTGCCTCCACGTGTGAACCCCCTTTGCGGCGCCGGAGGCACTCTTTGAAGTCCTGTCACTGAGCCCAGAATATTTTGAATGTTGTCGATGATGCGCTCGTACCAGATTGGCACGGAGATGACATTCTTCCCCTGTGGCATGGTAGGGTAGACAGAATCGAGAAAGTAGTAAAGGTGGCCGCCGACTAACCCGAGGGCATCTGAAGGGCTAAAACTCCCTCGGATAATGACATCGAGAGCAAGCATGGCAAGCGAGAGATATTTTGCAGGAATTTGAATAAAGCCATACATACTGACGGTGACATTTGTAGCATGGCGCCCCCAGAGATGTATGATCGCAATAAGCCAAGCACCGCCGTTAATGTAAGATGGAATCATCGTGGAGCCTAAAAGGACAACACCCGCGACGAGGGTAAGAAACCATGCGTAGTTGGCGGGACGACCAAAAAATGTGCCGATTTCGAGTTGCTGCGAATAGGTGAACAAAAAGTACATGCGTATGAGGAAAGCGAGCCCCAGCCTCCCGGCATGAAAGAAAGTGAGGATCGGTCGCCAGATTTGAAAGCGCGAAATAATTGGCTGCCATTCTAGAACGAAGACGGAAACTGGAATGAGGTCGAGCCCGGATAAAAGTGTGAGGGCAAACGTGAGAATGAATAAGGTGCGGGTAACTGGAGGGATGTCGAGGAAGAATGACCGAAAGTCAAAGTCACCTGTGTCACGCACATTGCCCGATGGTTGTGACATGGTGCGTACGTCGGGGGTGCGCGTGGTGGCAATGCACTTGACGTGGAGAGAAGTTGACGCTTGCAGCCGAAGAAGCCGGAGTTAGACGGGATTATCGGTAATTGTGAAAAGAACTTGTGGAGAAGAGGGTGACTGGGAAAGGCGCGAACGATCAAGGATTGTGACGTGCGTTTCTCACGGCTTGGAGGACAGCTCACAGTTCGGTATAATAACAAAGGCTGCCTGCCAATCGATTTACAGTTCAGTATTGCCAAAATTACAGTAAAATGCGCACCTCTGACAGAGAAGTGCCTGAAATTAGAGCATGCAACGCAATGGATCATGATTGATCTAGTCAATCCAATGCAATCAACTTTGGATTTATGAGACGGACATAATCCATTTCCTGATCTAAGTTCCTTACCAAATCCAGTTCCTATCTAAAGAAGAGATTTCGCGCCAAATTGTTATACACCGGTAATATGCTTCGAATAGACGGCCCGTTTGATCCGTGGTGATGAGACCGTGAAACTGATACAGCGTTGAAGAACCATCATCGGCCTACCTCAATACAGCGACTCTCACTCTCTGGCAACACCTTTCCCTATCTGTAACCAACACCATGGGCGGCTTGAGCACACGACACCAGTCGTTCATCCAATGCATGATGGCCCGCGGGGCACTCACCGCTGACGAAACCAAGAAGCTTTTCAATGGTTGCGTCCAAGGCGACAACGGCCCCCAAGCCTCAGAGGTGCAGGACTTGGAAGAAATGAAGAACGAAATCTACATAATCAACAAGTAAGCCCAAGGAACGAACCTCTCCCCTCCAACAATTCACTCACCCCTATCATCTTGTTACGTTCCCGATTACTAACAAAGAATCCAACAACTCCACACGACGCCAGAGAAATTGCAATTGCCGACTTTACCATCAGACCCGCCTATTCGCCGTGGGAAGATTGCACATATTGGGGTCTCTGCAACCTCACATCCGACGAGATGTCCGAGTCGCCTCGATATTGCGACCCGCCGAAGTCGAACTTTTCTTCGCCATTGTCACCGAGCTTCTTCATAACAGCGGCACCATTACCTTGCCCGATGCTCAGAATCTGGCCATCAAGAGCATGACTGTTTCTGAACATGCCCGCGCCATCCAACAAATGCATCAACTGCAATGGTTGCGAATTGTCCGCAAGGCGGGTGAACAGACCAAGGTCATTATTGGCCCCCGCTCATTGATTGAATTACCCAAGGTGCGTGAGTGGGCGCGTAAGTTTTCAGAGGAACGTCACGAGTTGGGTGAACCAGGTACGGAAAGTGGGGCGAAGGAGCATGAAATGGAGGATAAGAGAGACATGCAGGTGGAGGAAGAGGAAGAAGAAGAGGAGAGTGACGAAATCCGGCCACGGGGGAGACGCAGCGCGAGGAGGGTATCTATGAGGAGGATGAGGACGATGCGGAGAGTAGTGAAGATGAGGTGCGTCCCGTTCACGTTCTCGGAATACACAGCGACTATATAGATAAACCGCAGGCATTTCAATCATGCAACTGGATGCAGTGGTTGCTGTTGCCGTGTTACAGCGTATTTTCACTGTTACCACATTGTTTACTAGAAACAGCAGTGTTCTAAACCACGCTACGTTTTGCTGTTCCCAAACTACTGGTATGTACAGCTAAAGCCGCTTTCTTCATGACGCAGTTAGAAAGTCAATGGCTCAATGTTATTACACTCGCCCCATCTCCTTCCATAGTTTCGCCTCTACTTGAACAAAAAACATCCCCAGCTGTGCTCCATAGTGGATATTACTGGAGTTCGACGGGAGCGTGTAGCGAGCTTGGTCGTGAACGACAAAGGAATAGTAGCGCCTCTCGACATTCGGCGATTGTTTGGGGACTTGAGCTTGGTTTGCGCTGGTGCTGCGGTTGGTATCGGATATGGTGGAGGCCGACGCCCAGCGATTTGGTTGTTTGGATTGAATTTCACGGCAATTGAATTTCACGGCAACGACGCATCTGGGCAGGGCGAGGTGGTGAAGCAGCGAGAGACAACTGCTTCGTTGCAAAGCGGGCATCGGTCGACGGCAGAAATCCAGGATAGGATGCCTAATTAGGATGAGAAAGTGAGTGGATGGTACAAAGTTAGATCAGATATGCGGGAAGCAGTATGGTTGAAGGAATATTGTTGTCATGTTGAGGGGTTGGAATGAATACTTACACTGTGAGTGAAAAATATGGCCACAAGGTAGTTTGCGAATGATGTCCCTCTGAGAGACGAATGAATCAAGGCATATAGCACAGGTGTCGTTTTGATCGGCAGGCGGGATTACATTGGGACTGCCGTACAAGGAAGCAGGGCATGCATTGTCCAAGTCCATAGCACGTTGGGCTGTCAAGCGAAGGACACCCGGGTAGATGTAGATGGGACGGCGAGACGGCGGAGATGCAAGGGTGTTGACACGGGAGGGCTGAGTGGCGGCACGGTCGCGACGGAGACGGAGAATCGGGAGGGACGGCATGTTTAGGTGATTGTAGTGAATGATTGAACGAGAGAATACAAGAGATGGAAGTGGCGGATAAGCGAATGAATCGGGACGTGGTCGGGGTGGCGAGGTGTTATGAGAGAAAAGCGACGAGTGATTGAGGATGGCAGAATGTGTGATGCAGCGGTGATAACCATTTTAGAATTCAACAAAATCTTGATCCTGTCCAGGTTTTGTCGCGGTGGGACGTTGGAAATCAGCAGCATAATACGTACGTATTATATTTTTTGAAAATATCTACAGTTTTCCCCACCTTTGAACGGCGCTTTGGCTTTGGATTATTTAATATTTTAAAAGCTATTGGGACATTTGGACATTTGGACATTTGATGCGGAACGGCTCTAAATGAAACGCTATCCGGGACATGATTGGCTACGATATTTGAGTGTTTTCGTAAATAACGAAAAATAAACAGGATTCTTCGCCAAAATAGGGAGCGGTGTACAAATGGCTTACATGACATGCTGCAGTTGAAGCTTGTTTTCCAGTGCAGTGAATTCCGAATTGTAAAATATGAAAGCCGTACATGTGTACAGTACAGTGCTGTACTGTATTGTTGAAAGCTTTGCACTGGCAAGTGTCCAACCACCAGACGAAAACTGAAGCGCAATTGAAGAGGCAGTATTGTACGTACTGTACCTTGATGTAGAACACGGTTTTGTATTCAAAAAAACTTATATTTTAAAAAATTAAACATTTACAGTAGCATACTTGGTGCAGATTTGATCCGGCTTGAGGATTCTGTACAAGCTTGAAGTTATCACACGTTGAATGAATATGGTTAAAACACGAAATTTCGAGTTTGAGGCAACACGAAAAGTTCAAGCTTGAGGGTTAAGCCCAGCTGGCCCAGAGCTTGAACTTTTCGAAAGAGACTTTCTCAAGCCACCGAAATGGACAAGCTGCGGCATTATCAACCATAATAAAATATATTATATTGTACAGTATAGTGTCGTACAGTTTTGTGCAATACTGTACAGTACTGTACAGTACCGTATTTTGTCCGTACTACGGTACTGTCCCGTAGAGGTTCGGAACCATCGCTGGCCCAGCGATTTGTAAAATGTCAAATCTGAAGTCTCAATATCTTCTCTGCAGCGGAGATAATGAAACAAATCCAATCCGAGATCAGAAGCAGTTCAAATATGAAGGATACTTCCCAGTGGAGATTTTGTGATGTACCGTACAGTAGTGTCTGATACTAAATTGTGTTCATCGCAATGCCATTCGAGATGCTGATACTGATTCCTTGCCGTTCACCAGTTTGTACCGAACAAAGAATTTACGATCTACTGTACTGTACAGTACTGTTCTCATACCTCCATGACCATCCGAAATTTTCAAATTGACGGCATAGCCATAAAGATTACTGCACTAGCGCCCTCAGCACCTTAAATCATTCGCCTTTCCCTCTCCACTTTTCACCAGCTGCAGTAGAAGCAAGGCACTATAGTTTTCCTAATCCACTTGCTCCCTCAGACAAACGGGCCCGATGTTTCAACTCCTTGACATCTCTGAACGCCGCGAAAGCATCAAAGTTCAGGAGGCATCAGGACTTTATCACCACGCATGCCAGGTCTCGACTGATCCCAGTGCCGATATCCACTCTTGGCGGGTGGCACCTGGACGCATACGCGGAGCCGACAGACGTGGTCAGGCATGTTGCCATGCGAGCCATGGAGACCTTCGCGCGGGTGCGATCTGTCCTTATACAGAGACACACTGCAGCGACCGTTTCGTCTAAAGCAGCATGCTGCGCAGGTAGAGTTGAGAGAGAAAAAGATATGTACGTTTTATTTCATAGAGTTGAGGGGGATCACGCATGAGCCCCCTGCAGAGGTCCGCAGTTTTCGGTGATTCCGCATGACCGCGGTGTACTGTAGAACAAACGTCGAGACAACAGCCCCCGGGCATTTGCGAAACAAACGACAGCAATTAAATCTTAGTGTACCATGGGACAGTGTACAGTATGACATTGTGTTGTGCACCGTCCAACAGTTTGCAAGGAAATTCGAATTGAAATTGGTTTTTCTTAATTTTCAATTACAATTTGAACAGTTCAAAATGCAAGAATAGTTTCAACTTTGCAATGGATAATGCAGTAGATGACAAAACCGCGGGAAATTTAATTGATCAGTACGCAGACGTGCACAGGTTTCTCTATTAGTGCATGACTCGGTTTTATGCCCTTCGTCCTGTCGCGCTTTGACCACAGTACTGTACTATGCTTCGCACACGGTTAAATGGAAACGTTAAATAGCGTCCCCGTCCCCCGGAGTTGAGCCATGGGGGCAGAGGCACTGTACTCTATTCACAAGATTCAAATGCTTGCCAACAACAGCCGTCCAAACATCTCCCGCATCTTTGCTTTCCCTGTACCCCTGAAAACGAAATTTCCAGTTTCTTGTACCAGTAACGCAACGTGAGTCATGTGGCAATACTGTACTAGCTTTAACTGAAAGCTTGTTTGTGTTTGGATCGAGATGACCGAATCCATGTCGACCAGTAATCACACATTCATCACAACTTGTGATTCACAAGCTTATGCATTGCGTTGTACAGTGCTGTACTGTACCGACACGGTGAACCGATAAGAAGCGTCTGGAAAGCTGTGTCGTTCGATACTATTTGCACTAATGTGCAAAAAGAAAAAGGCCAGGACGGAATTGGCTTCGCTGCAAAAACTGCCTTCCAGTGTGATACCCGTTCAAATTTTGAATTTGGAACGTGTTGACTATGACCAAAAAAGTTCCAGAACAATGCGAGCAATTCGACGCAATGCTCGGCCAGTACTGGAAGACGGCGCAATTTCCGGTGTTTCACGGAAAGTTGATCCTGAGTTTGGGCATGCAAAAAGATCTACTGCAAACTCCTGTACCCACCCCGCTTTTCCAACAAACTATGTAACCAACTTGCACTACTGCCGAGGCTCGAGTCGTCAAAGTGAAGCATGTTCTTCGCTTCCGCCCAGCGTGCAAAGCAGCTGTCTCTTGATACTGTTATGTCTTGGCCCGAAAATAAGCTTGAGTTTTCGTGCATCCTCATCCGCACAAGAGACTTGCCTTCCCTCGGGGCTCGCATGTGAACGAGTGGATGTTAACATTAGGTTTTTGATACTGCACAAGCTGCTGGTGCCAACACGCTAACTACTAGCCGCTAGTACCAGCAAGCAAACTACAAGCTGTTAGTTCCACCAAGCTAAGTAGAAGCTGCTGGTGTTGGTGTTGGTAAGAGCAGCTTGTACATACTGTACTGTAGTTGACTAACCACTTCTCTGTTCCCACCCTCCGGGCTTGCTTTTCCCTGACTGGCCGGCAGGTTTGGCTTTCCGGTAGCCTAGCCTACGCTCGGAAGCCGATTGTGACCAGGACAGCCCTGCCAGAGAGATAAATTCTGGCTACCTTAAGGACTGCATTGTCGGACAGGCGAGTGATTTTGTCTCGTATGGTACACGACACAGCACTGTACAGCAACTTGTACTGCTTTTGCATGAATTCAGAGTCAGTTGCGGAGGCTTTACAGTATATCAAGCTACATTACAGTGAAAGATTTATTTCAAGCTTGTGTGCCATCAGACTCGTCCCGCGAGGACAGTACAGTACTGTACAACATGACAACGGACGTTTCCACTAGGAGCCTATTCGGACCGTGCCTCATGCTTGGTTCTGCTATACAGTTGTATGTATCAGCCTGCGGTATATCCAATTGTCAGTCACAGGGCTCCCCTTACCACTTTAATTCACTTTGTTCCAAAACGATCCGCAGCAGACCCGATAGCGCTATCACGCACACCCCAAACGCGTCACTGGCAGACTCGTATTCATTGCCACTCATGTCCTGGACTCCCAACCTGGCCTCTGAAGCAAACCCTGCAAACTGCACAGTCCATTAATACACCGCATTGATACTCGGCTCACCAACAGGTAGCCCGCAGCGTACGGTGGACAACTGCCTGCGTTCCAGACTCTTGCTCGATATTCACATCCTGGCTCTAACGATAATTCCACCCCCGACCACGTTGCAATTGCCTCTAATCAACGATGCAATACCTAACACTCTGCTGACAACGGTCGACCTGTTCCATCCTGTTGTCCCTGCGGCCTTCCTGCCATCTTCGTTACGTCCAGTACATCATGGCGGTCTATGAGACCGACAGTCTTGTGAAACACGGCAAGATGTAATAGCTGTAGTAACACTAGTGCAGTCGCGCTTGATCTTTTACACACCTACCGTCTTTTGACCCTTGCCAACCATGGAGCCTACACTTGCTACCTACACACACATGCAACAACAACGAAAATACGCATGGGTCGACAAGACGGAAAATTTAGAGCTAGTACATACATCCAAATCACCAGTACATCCGCATGTACGCACCGACGCCGTGCTCCGGGCTCCACAACATCCAACCCCGCCCGTTCCGAAATTTTCGGTTCCCGACTCGATCAATCCTCGTAAATCTCATCCAATCCCACGGCCATCATACAAATAAGGGCCGGACTGCCTCCTTGCACGTTAACATCATAGGTATCCTGATCTGTCAACATATTCTTCAACGAATACTTCCTCCTCCTTACAGTTGCCACCTCCTGGTTTTGTGCGTTCATAATGCGGAAGTGAGTGCTGTTGTGATTGCCTGTGATGACAACATCGGGATTCCCTTTTGGATAGCACCGACGAATCCATGAACCCTCTTTGTTCCCATTTGAATAGGGCTTGTCTTTTGCAAGGTCATCAAGGGGACATTAGTCGGGGAGTAAATAGTGACGCGATCACGAATTCTCAGGCGGATTCACGCATGACCAATAGGGTCTGACCATGAATATCGGACATAGTTTTGACTTGATGGATGGTAAAACTACCGTCAACCTTGTAGCGCAAGGCACCATTCACATCCCGAACGACAAACGAGTCACGGGTTGCACTCAGAGCCTTTTCCTCGACTCGAAAGGTCTGTTGAAACTGCAAAGTAATGTCACCTTGAACAAAAGGGAGTCCATAGGCGTCTGTTTGAACGCCTGGGGCGACGTGATGACTGTATTGCGGGCCCGTGTATCCTTGTTGCGGGGGTAGAGACCTGGTTGAGGATAGGTCTGATACATGGTGGCCTGTTGAGCAAAAGGCTGTTGTTGATAAAACTGGTGTGCGGGCATGGCTTGGGGGTAGGCGTTTCCGGGGTACTGCGGTTGATAGACGGTTGGGAATATGGAAACGAGGAGCCGTCTGCAGGTAGCCGGCCGAACCTTGGGCAAGAGGGGGTGCTATTCCAAAGGGGGAAAGTTGCGAATAGGCAGCGCTGGGATCTGGCCATTGTAGTAGGCCATGATAGAGTGGCAGGGGTAGGTGAGGCAAGGGGGAGGCAGGAGGAAGTACGAGTTACCAGAGTAGAAGAGAAAGCTTGACAGGTTTGGGCGGAAGGTGAGGTATGCGGCGGAGGGGAAGGGAGAAAGAGTGGGGAAGGGAGAAAGCGTGGGGAAGGAGGGCGCAAGCGATACTCAAGAGACGCTTTGAGTCCGACGTTGACGAGGAGGGCGCAGAAGTGTGTTCGATAACAATGGTTGCTATTTGTTGCGTTTCGAACGGCAGTGTGACGGGTGAAGCAGACTTGACGCAAACGATTTTGATCGCGTGCTGTGTTGAGGGGGTAGACAATAAGTAGAGTTGACAGAAACGTTTGAAGATGGCAGGTCGGGAGCGCTCGGGAGTTGGCGCGAAGCGACTCGTTTTATACAGATGACGGTGTTATTTTTTTTTTGGTTTTTTGTCTACCACGCGAGATACCCAGGCTTTACGGTGACCTGGAGCTTAAACCAGTTCTGTAAGAGGTGCTTTAGTTAAGCTGCAGAAGGTTGAAAATTTCTATAATTACCGCACAAGAGCCAAAAAGGGTGTGCAGTCATCGCTGTTGCCTTTGGATTACATGAAAATTCCATAAAATTTCAAGCACTATAAATCAATATCTGTAACTGTATTACTTCCAGCGGGTGTGGGGGTGTGACAGATATTTGCAATTAAATTTTAATTTTTCGCACGCTATACAGTAATGCTTTTGTTTCGTTGGTAAATTGAATCGTAAACTGTTTGATAGTGCTGCTTATGGCAACGTCCAAGGCTGGACAAGACCTTTGCTGTACATATTGTACAATTGATTATACAGTACAGTATTTGCCACTGTTTTCGTTGCGGACTGCTTGAATCAATGCATCCAGGGAGCACGGTCCAGTAGCCACATTGTTCAGCTCTATTTCGTTCTGGCAACTTGGTCCATTTGTATATCGCTACTGACAGTACGGCACCATGTTGCACGGTTCTACATGGTCTCAGAAGTTGTAGAGTGGAGTGCAACATAAGGCTTTACAGTAATTGAAATAACTGTAAGCATTGTACTGCACTATATCTTCCTCACAGCCTCCAAAGAGGAAAAATTTTGCCAACTATTGCACGTATTCGCACTCGAGAAGCAATACGTGTTACAGGTTTAGTACAGAATTATAATTTATCATCGAGCTATCCGAAGCTTGAAGAATTTTCACGCTGTCAAGAATTACAGGCAATGACAAGTGCATCTAGGAACAGGCCAGTTGTAGAAGGACAGCAGTGTTGAAATTACTGGCAGGACCAACCAACGGCGTGCTGAGGTGTTTGGCCTTTGGACTAGGATGGGTTCAAAAAAAACATTATTGCGATATGGGATGCGCCAGTGGCGGGTTTTTTATGTTTAATAGAAAAGTATTACAGTCGATGAAGGAAAAATGCATTTGCTGGAATTCGTTTCCTTCGTACAGCACAAAATATGTGTTGTTACTTAGTAGTGTACCGGATGAGGAGCTCAAAAGAAAACCAAAAAGAGTAGACAAAAATGTCATTAGACTTTCCGAAACGTTGACCAGCACAGTGTGGGCTGTGGGGGGATAAGGGTAGCCCAAGGGTTGCTGACGATACTTTTCGACAATGACAATCAAACCGGACTTTGCTGTTCAATAGCAATACGAAAGCTGTTGAAAAGCATTGTCATCCTCTGCAGCTGCCGTGTCACTAGATAATAGCTGTCCTATCGCATCAAAATCCATGAGGACCTCCGTCTAGAAACATTGGCGAGGCCCAAATCAATCAGTCCGCCAGTGCATCACATCGGCATGCATCCTCCAACCCGCATTCCAAACGAAAAAGAACCAATAAACCATTACCCTTCAACAACCGACAAGCAGTACAATACATTACTAGCAGAACCAAAGTCCCCAACAACCATCGCCCTCCAGAGGAATCTCGGCCTCTCCCCACCACCGCTCATCTCCAAATGATTCAACCGCCTCTCATCCCACCCAACCCCACCCCTACCTCATCCGCCCTGCATCGCTCTCTGCCACCTACTCATTGGTTCCAACCATTCACTATTCGCAACAGCACACATAAACCAACATCTTTCATACCATCACATCCGTTCATTCCTTCGTACACAGCCCACTACCCCAACCACACCCACACTTTACCCTTCAACCACTACGAATCCTAAACTCTCTACAATACCACCATCCGTTTTCCCATGCGTGTCTTCGGCCTATCCCACCCCGCCTCTCCGTCCTCCCGCCCTTTTCACGCCGCCCGATTTTCATCCTTCCATAATCTACACAACTATTATCCCGCTGCTCAAACCCCCTTCTGCCCCAACTCCCTCAACTGGCTTCTCCATCCAATCCAACCGCTATGTTTCTCACCTCTAACACCCAAACCCGCGTCCCCCACACCTCTCTCCTCTGTACGCGTTTCCTTACCCTCCTCCCATCCCCCCCCTAATTTCAAACAATTTCAAACCTTGAGCAACACCCATCCTCTTTATTACCCCACTACTCTCTGCAAGCTCTCTCCCTCTCTACAAACTGTGAAACATTGGTTGACGGCATCATCTCATCCTCCCATAAACCCCAACCCGCCGTTCTCACCATGACAACGCGGATATCCACCCATCACATATTCGCTTCCCGACACCTTCCAACACCCACTCAACCTCCACATTCTCCAAAAAACTCACATCCTCGCATCTGCGCTTCCCGCCAACCAAACTTACATCCCGTCTCACAAAGTACTGTATCCATCCACAGCCCCTTTGTCCACACTACAACCCACGCCCATGTACAAACGCATTGCATTTCCGCCTACCCACGCAAAACCTCTCCATCCCCAACATCATGACGCAATCCACTCACATCCCACAACCACCCCGTTGCATTCACCCCCCCCCCATGCCGCTCATGTCTTGGGACTCTCCGTAATTTCCAGTCTCAAATTCTCAATCTCTCTTTCCAGCAGAGACCAAACCGCTTGCATTGCATGCACCTCCTTTCTCATCATTTGCCTCTCCTCCGTTAATGTCGGCACAATCGCTCCGACATCTCTCGCTTCTCCATCGCCGCCTTGGATTTCGTCCTCCAGAATTCCACCTCATCTTCATCCGCCTTGACGCGTACCATCGCCTCCTTTCCCTTTCCCTCAATTCATCCATTTCCTCTGCCAACTTTGTCATTCCCTTTCCTAAATCCACTCGCGATTGTCGCAACCGCTTAATGTCTCCGCTTTGTCGTTTCAATCCCTCCTCCCGTTCCCTCGCCTTCTCCTCAATTTGTCGCCTTTGATCGTCAATTAAATCAATGTCCGACCCGAGTTTCCTCGATTTTTTCCGTAGGTTGATCAGCTTTCGACGCTCTGTTACAAGCGCCAGTTCATCCCTCTCAAACTCTTCCTCCGCCGATGCTAACAATTCACTTTCCTCTTTCTCTTTTGCTGTTACTTCATCCAAAGCCTGCTTGTAATATACTTCCCGGTCATTGTATTTTTCCTGCAGTCGATCCATGTTCGCCTCAAGCTCTATGACAGCATCGTCTCGCTCCTCATGTACAGATTCATCGGTCGTTAGCCTTGCGTTATATCTTTCAATGCTTCATCAAACTTGGTCACAATTTCTTCTCGTTTCCTTCGTTCCTCTGCAGTACGTTTCTTGGAATCCTCAATCATAGACTTGTTCTGTTTTGACAGTTCCCTTGATAAAGTCTTTAGTTTGTCTGTCAACGCCTCAATTTTCCGCAAGTCCTCTCCC